>CM077522.1:49868033-50311985 GCA_039654895.1 Mongoloraphidia duomilia | reverse complement strand
GTTAATTTATAGAAAAAATAACGCTGAATCGACTTCAACCACCCGCACTTTTAGTTTCAAAGATATAAACCGCATCTGAGAGATATTTGAGTTTTCTTAAAAATGCCAAAAGTGAGAAGACCCCCCTCTTGGTACTAATTTGCGAAATTTTTGAAAAATTAATTGAACCCGATTCGTTTGATATTAAGTTTAATTATAGAAAAAATAACGCTGAATCGCATTCAATAACCCACACTTTTATTTTCAAAGATATAAAACAGCATTTGATAGATTTTCGAGTTTTCTTAAAAATGCCAAAAGTTAGAAGACCCCCCTCTTTGTACTAATTTGCGAAATTTTTTAAAAGTTAATTTGACCCGATTCGTTTGATATTAAGTTTATTTATAGAAAAAATAACGCTGAATCGCATTCAATAACCCGCACTTTTATTTTCAAAGATATAAACAGCATTTGATAGATTTTCGAGTTTTCTTAAAAATGCCAAAAGTGAGAAGACCCCCCTCTTTGTACTAATTTGCGAAATTTTTGAAAAATTAATTCGACCCGATTCGTTTGATATTAAGTTAATTTATAGAAAAAATAACGCTGAATTAGGGTTCATTCCCGGGAATTCCCGAGCCGAGAATTCCCGGGAAATCGTTGGGCTTTGTTCCCGGGAAATTAAGCTCGAGAAAAGTCGAGAACTCGAGAAATCATATTTTAGTCTATAAAATTATAAAATAAAACTATTTGCCTTTGATCTAATATTTTTGTATGTATGTACTATGTTCAGATGTTGTTTTATTGCAGATCTTGCAAAGTTTTAAGTTGATTTTTTTCCTAATTAACCTGCCAAAATGGTGCTGTGATTGTAATTATAAGTCAGCGTAGTATTAACGTTTTAATGTTTAAATTTTTAATTTTTTTATTTTGTTTGATAGAAGCTAATTTTGTTGAAAACTGTCAATAAAAGTTTTATGATTATTTTGATACTTTTATTTGACAGGAAAACCACTTAATTTATTGAGTTAAAATAAGATATTTTTTATGATACACATTTTTAATTTTGTGACGACTTTTTTCATTATTTGAACCGAAAAGATATGCAAAAACATACGTAAATGTAAATTTCTCGACAACCCGAGAAGACCCGAGAAATTAGCCTCGAGAATTCTCGAGACCCGAGAAACTGATAAGCTCGAGAAATCATGAACCCTAGCTATTACCTACCGACAGTTATAGGTACTCTCAGTCTCGGCCTACTATAGAATTGACATTGGCGACACAAACTGAACTGTCAAAAAATTTTGAAAATACTGAAAATGAAGTGATAAGTAGCTATTTTATAGTGAGTATGCCGGCAAAAAATACCATATATATCTCGTGCGTAATGACATTATGACTCGTGTGACTGTTAAAACTCGATATCGCTCGTTTTAACATACTGTCATTATTCGTCAGTAATATACCTCATTACGCCACTAGATATGTCTACTATTGTACTATTGTTCATAGACCCTGACCCCTCAGGGGGGACATTGGAATGTAGTTGTTATCGCAATTGCATTCCAATGTTCTTTGGGAATTAGCGCTCCCAGGGACCCGAGCTCGTACCAGTTGGTTTGTGTATGCCGACTGGCGGATTTTAATACACAAATATGTTATATTTTGTTGTGTTGAAGACGCTAATGACCTGAGTTGTCGACGCGTCTATAATCTACAATAAATAAAAATAAAATCATAGGCCCTGATGATGAAAATACATTTTTCGAAACGTTGGTAACTAGCGTAACATTGGTGAAGCTTTATTATTTGATCCTCAGCCAAACTTTCCTTCAACAATAAAAAAAATATACTTTTTAAATGAAAATTATTGTAGGATAATTTAGAATGGTGAAAACTATTTCGAAAAGTTTTAATTTTTTATTCAAATAATAAATATACAAGTTTCACAAATAGGTACATCTAATTATATAATATGTACAAATCATGTTTCAAATTTTTTTTACAAATCAAAATTCAGACGTAAGGAGATATGCTTCATTCGGTTTTACCGCAACACTTTTACTGTCCACAATGGCGCTAAAACAGACAAAATATATAAAAATGAAACAAGCCGTGAGGTGGGTCTTTTATTAGGACTAAAGTGCGACCTTTGAGGTCCACACGACGAACTTTTCAGTTTGATAAATATTTAATAACAATAATTAAATTAGATATTACACAGAAATGTAATCATTTTAATCATTAAAACATAATTATTATTTATTTTTAACAATAATAAAAAAAAACGGCTGAACCGATTTTTATAAAATTTATGTCGGATCAAAATGACGTTAACACGCCTCGATTGACATCCTTACGAAATCGATATAATTTTTTATTCGCGAGATATTGTGTAAAATCTACTTTTTTGGAGTCTATTTGGTTAAGAAAAAAGAACGGCTGAACCGATTTTGAAAAAATTTCTTTCAGATCATATTTACGTTAATACTCGTCGATTGGCACCCTAACGTAGTCGATATCATTTTTCATTCTCAAGATTTCGTCTTAGAAAGAAATGGACACATGCGTACGTACGTACGTACACACACACACACAGACATCTTTCTAAAAATAGTGTAAAAATAGTGTAGTGACCTTGAAACATAAAAATTTGTTATACATTTTGATTTCGATTTTTGGACCCATTACAATAACTTCCAATGGGAAGTTAAAAATAGTACACACATGTAAATATGAAAAGTTACACCTTAATATTGTTTGTACAGTAGACTCTTCATAGTTGCCTGTTTCCTTTTAGACAGATAAACGTGATCACATCAAACACATCCCCACTACAGTATTTTTACACTATTTTTCTCCTGTTACAAGTTTTGACAATAGTATATTGCATTACAAGGTAATAAACTTGGTGTTTTCAACCAGTGTGAAGTTTGCTGCCCGAGGTACGAGGGCATGCAACCACAAACGCCAAGTTTCATACCGAGTAATTGCATTTTATTTTTCACAACTCTATTGACAATTCAATTTGAGGTAGGTACCTACAATTCGGGCGTGCAAAAAAGTCGCAAAAATATTAGATCTGTCAGATTTATGTGGGGTTATGTCTGTCATTTTGACGTTTATGAATATTATATGAGGATTCAATATCACTCTATATCTCCTTCTTAATTTGACGTTTTTGAAAATTATATGCGGATCCAATCCTGTCTCCCTCTTAACAACGTTAACAGAAAGAACCGATCTCAAAATTTTCATCCCTAGGGATGAAAATGCTCAGTTTCAACCCGCTAAACAGGTACCGAGAATCGAATTTTCAATAGCGGCGTTGTGAAAACGTTTGTAAATTTGATTGGTCAGGAGGCGGAACCGTAAATCATAAAAGGTTTTCTCCAATTTTTCTCTCCTACAGCTCCAAAACACAGCAACTATAGAAAGTCTGTTACGTAATATTGTATCACTTACCCTTCTGCAATTGAAGAATCGTTACTCGTTAAAACAACTTTAAGTTTGTCCGGAATTTTGGTAGCGGTTACCGCACTTTGAACGTTAACAGTTTCAGATTTTTTACCGACATTCAGAACTAAGATGTATTGATTATTTTCATGATATCTGCAAAATACAAACATTAAAAAGCTATTTAAAAAAAATATTAGTAAAAAAATACTTTTTAGAGACAAGCTTTTATTGAAATGTACTAAAAAGGAAAAAATAATATTTTATAATTTTGGTTCATAATTACTTATTATACAGGGTGAGTTCGACCACCCGTATCAGTCGTTTTTTTCGAAAACGGTTAGTCGTAGAGAGTTGTGGCAAAAATTTGTATTATAAAAGCCCTAATAAAGAATCGAATGGTGATAATTTTGTTCCGGGAAGGTCGGCTTCCCTATTAGTTTGCTCCAGAATGTCCAGAACTCCGGAATTATAAATGTAACGATAGGTCGAAAGTGGTATTGTTGAAAGATCTTTAAAAAATTAGCAAGTTTTGTACGGATTTTTTTTTATTCCTGTCACCCCCGTTAAGTAATATTTGTTTGAAATTACTAAATTAAAATGTCATAATAACGAACTTTTTAAAAGTCCACATTTAAAATCTAGTTACCTATCTATCGATGATTAAACACTGAAGAAGTACACTCACAGTATAACCAGAAGAGCTCAGTAGTATGTATTAAAGAGTAAATGGAAGACAGTTTGAACACTTGTGACAATGTCTAAGGTTGCTAGATTTTTAATGCCGACTTCGATCGTTATTATGAAATTTTGATTTACAAATTTCAAACGATTGTTACTTAACAGGGGTGGCAGTAATTAAATAATTTTTCTTACAAAACTTGTCTATTTTTTAAAGAGCTTTTCAACAGCACCACTTTCAACCTATCGTGCTTTCTAAAATTCCGGAGTTTTGAACATATAATAATTTATATTTACACTTATAGAAATTTACAGGGGTGGTAGTAATAAAAAACAATTTCCTACAAAACTTGCTTATTTTTTAAAGATCTTTTTAACAATACCACTTTCGACCTATCGTTACATTTATAATTTCGGAGTTCTGGACATTCTGGAGCAAACTAATAGGGAAACCGACCTTCCCGGAAAAAAAATTGTCACCATTCAATTCTTTATTAGGGCTTTTATAATACAAATTTTTGACACAACTCTCTACGACTAACCGTTTTCGAAAAAAACGACTGATACGGGTGGTCGAACTCACCCTGTATATATATATAATCTCTATGATAGTTTATTAGTCGCAACCCCCGCTTTTATAATAATTATGAACCTAAATTATTAAATATTATTTTTTCCTTTTTAGTACATTTCAATAAAAGCTTGTCTCTAAAAAGTTTCTTTTTTACTAATATTTAATTAGCGTCCGACTTGACTGGATGCGACTGGGCTGGACTGGTTTGGTGCGAAATGAACCTAACAACACTAGTAATAAATAAAGTGTTGTACCTTGCAACAACCAAAATATTTTCATTTACAGCTGCACTGAAATAATCCCCTTCTTCCAAAACGTGATTCTTTCTCAATTTCATCAAAGCTTGATACACTTTATAATTGCTCTTTTTATTTTCTACTTGTTTTTTCAGATTGTTTTCTTTATACTTGTCACTGACTGGTAGCCAAGTCTTATGTCCTTGATTGAATCCTGCGTTTGTTGTATTATCCCAGTGAAACGGTGTTCTTTCAGGATCACGTGTAAAGAGTTGATATCTGTCCGGACCAGCATTCAATCCATTAGGATCTTGTGTTTCCTCCCAGGAAACTTTTCCGTCTTCCATACCGATTTCCTCGCCATTATAAGTAACACCAACTCCAGGAAGAACCATAGTCAACATGTTCAACCCATCAACCAGTTCCTTACGGTATCGGGAAGCTGTCCTGTGTCTATCATGATTACCAAACTAAAAAAAACATGTTATTAATGTATGCTATGTAGGCCAGCGGAGAAAATTTACTGCCTCCTAATTTATCTATCCCTATCCTAGATATTAGAATATTTATAATAAAAACTTACCACCCAATTTGGAGTTCGTCCTTTTGGAAGATTGTCCATCCATGCATGGATAGTCCTGTGATATTGGTATGCATCAGATGTACCGTTAACGTCTTCTATAAACCGGAAATTAAATGGGAAATGTCCTGCGGGATGTGTATCATTTCCATAATAGTCCATGACCTTGGGAATAGGAGAGTACACTTCCAGCATCAACACTCTGTCAATTTTATCAGTCTTCTGCGAGAATGCATCAAGAACTTGACGCCATTGTACAACCATGTCGATGGTTTCCGGTAAATCTTTGGTGTATATGTGATTCAAATAGTGGTAATCTGTCGGAAGTGCGTTCGGATCGTGAGATAATGGTTCGTCTGGAAATTTGTCTGATTCAAAAAGACTCGGTATTGTGTCAACCCTGAATCCGTGGACTCCTTTTTCTAACCAGAAAACAAGTATATCCTACCAAAAAATCATTATGTCTAATTAAATTCGTATTTTTTTAATATATTACTTTTTTTTATTAATTTGTTGTGTCTGTTTAGAAATAGATTGTAGATTATAGACGCTCAACAGCTAAGGTCATCAGCATAGGTGTGTATTAGAATCTTCCAATCGACTGGTACGAGTTCGGGAACCTGGGAGCGATAATCCCACGTAACATTAGAATATAGTTTGCATACCAATGTTTCCCCTGAGGGTGCACCTGTTTATCATTTTTATGTATTCGAAGTGGTCACAGCAGAACCAGGGTGTCACATGAAGCTCGCTTTTTTATGGATTATGTCATATTGTACCCTCGAGCGTCTATAATCTACAGCTTTGCTCCCTCCAGGGGAAACATTGGAATGCCAACTAGGTACATTCCAATGTTTTATGAGATTAGAGCTCCCAGGTACCCGATCTCGTACCAGTCGGTTTGTGTATGCCGGCTGGCAGATTCTAATACACACCTAGACTATGATGACCTCAGCTGTTAAGCGTCTAAAATCTATCTATCAATCTCTTTCATATTGTGTCAATCATACACATTTGCTGTTTGCAAACATGTGGATTACGGATGGCACCTTCCAAGATTACCTCTACTATCACGGCTTTCAGAAGTTATTTGGTTGAAGACCCCTAATAATAATCCAATTTAAAACTGACAAAAGACGAAATGTACCCATCTTTAAAAAGTTTCATAATATATGTATTACATGAAAATTTTTACCTTCATCTCTTGAACTACATTTGGATCGCGATAATTCAAATCGGGTTGCTTCTTCGAAAACTGATGAAGATAGTATTGTTGTCTTTGTTCGTTCCATTCCCATGCGCTGCCATGAAATTCGCTTATCTAAAAATATAGCAATAACAAAAAAATAATTTCATTTTCTGTTTTGTTTCAGGTAAGGAGAAATTCGAGTTACGGTGATTGTAATCTGGTAAGATTGAAGTCATTTAATATATAAAATAATTATTTTCTTCTAATGAGGGCTGCCAGGCTTTTTTCTACCACCTGATAGCGCCACTGACAAATGAGGTATACGTCACTTTAATGTTACTCAAATGTCAGTACCGTTTATATTTTCCGCCGACCTGATGGCACCACTAGTAAAAGTATCTGCCATTCAATAATTTAACAAGTACATCGCAGTTTTGTATCTATTTAATTATTTATTCCTTAATAATGAATACATGAAGAATCACTAACCACAAAGCGTTAATCTCTAAACGTTTGACATACCTTCGTTACCACTAGCGCCATCTGACGAATAAAAAAATTTAAACGTTTGACGTATACCTTACTTACCACTAGCGCTATCTGACAATAAAAAATAAAATCAAAATCTAAGCTCGAAAACAAGTTCATCGGGATTATTTTGTTTATTAGAGACGACCACAGTTTATTTATTACTGGCCCCCATTTCTCAAGTTTAAAATTGAGAGTTGGTGAAAGTATCAATTGAACTTATAAAGACGCTAATGACCTTAGATGTCGACGCGTCTATAATCTACAATAAAATTTTAAAAAAATCAATTGAACTTAGGATAGCTGGTCTTTATTAAACGCAAATAAATGTTGTACTGTAGCATTGCATACTATTACTAAAAAATAAACAATAAAATTGGTTGAGGCTTTCGCGGGTAGTTGATGAGCTAGTGTTGTCCTGATTCGGGTCTATAGGCCGTCGTTGGTTGGAATTGCTTCCTAACGTTTCGCTAGCACGAACGGCGAGCTTCTTCAGAGGTCCTTCCATCTCCGATGCTGGATGTACATCCAGCATCGGAGATGGAAGGACGATGCTGGATGTACATCCAGCATCGGAGATGGAAGGACCTCTGAAGAAGCTCGCCACTCGTGCTAGCGAAACGTTAGGAAGCAATTCCAACCAACGACGGCCTATAGACCCGAATCACGACAACACCAGCTCATCAACTGGCCGAGAAAGCCTCAACCAATTTTATTTTTTATTTTTTAGAATAAGCTCGCCACTCGTGCTAGCGAAACATTAGGAAGCAATGTACATCCAGTATCGGAGATGGAAACATCTGAATAAGCTCGCCACTCGTGCTAGCGAAACGTTAGGAAGCAATATACATCCAGTATCGGAGATGGAAGGACCTCTGAAGAAGCTCGCCACTCGTGCTAGCGAAACGTTAGGAAGTAATTCCAACCAACGACGGCCTATAGACCCGAATCAGGACAACACCAGCTCACAAATGACAAAATTTGATTTTGCAAACTCACCCAATTATTTGGCGGTACCCTAGTTCCGTTTGCTAGTTTTTTCCCGTCGTGCCAGACGTAGTAATTTGTGTATTTTCCTTCTCTTCTGACCGATTTTCCAAACCATTCATGCTCGTCACTTGAATGGTTCGGGACGAAATCGAGGACTATTTTTATACCTGAAAACAAAATTTCAAGAAATATTATTTCCTCTTTAATTTTAGAATTGAAATAGTAATTAAATCGTGCGTTTATTCGAAAAAATAGCTTTGATTCATATTTTGATTAATTTCGTAACTCACCGAGATTTTTTGCCTTCTTTAACAATAGTTCAAAGTCGGCCATTGTGCCGAATATTGGATCGATATCTCTAAAATCGCTGATATCGTAACCCGCGTCATCCATTGGTGATTTGAAAATCGGGGAAAGCCAGGCTGATGTGACGCCAGCATCTTTCACATGTTCCAGCTTACTAATTATTCCTGAAAAATTATTTTTTTAAGTAATTAACAATATAAAAATATGCAAAAAATAATTTAAAAAAATGGAAATGTCTTTATCGCGAGTGAATACCGTTAAACACAAATAATTGTACTCGTTATGGAAAGAAATACATCCGCGTACAGACAGATGACGTCGTAAATACGGTTAAACACAAATAATAATAATACATCGACTTTTATTTATCTAATAAACTCAAATATTCGTAAAATATAATAAAATAAAATAATTGTAATTTTTTTTTATGTTTTAAATTGTTATCCAATACCTATCTAAATATCATTATAAAAAAATAAAGAGAATAGCCGAGAGTGTAGCAATGCTGTTGTTTACATGGCATTGCTATGGTTCCTCTATAACAAGTCCCCAGTTCCCGGGTTCTAGCCCGAGAGCTGGTAAAAGTGTAAATTGAATTTTAAATTTATTATTAAAAAAAAAAATTAATTGAAAATATGAATTGGTGCTAGGCCCAAATAACCTTAGCTGTTGGTGGTCTTTAAAACACACAAAAAAATAAACATTAAAAGCCTTCGGGATTCGAACCTGGGCTCGGCGTTTGTAACTGTCGATAGACTCATACTTTACCGCAAAGCCACCATGGCTTACATCTCTGAGACCTTAGAATAGTTATACATGCTGTGTTTTGTTTCAAATGTCAACAAATTCCGACGCTAATGACCTAAGTTGTCGACGCGTCTATAATTTACAATAAATAAAATTCAACAACTTCCGACTACTTCCGTTACATCTAATATTTCTAAAATGTCACCACAGTATGAGACAGACGTTATTAAAATTAAGAAACTATTTTTTTTTACCTTTGAGATCACCGACGCCATCATTATTGTCATCTTTGAACGATCTTGGATAAATCTGGTAAAACACCGCCGTTTTCCACCACTGAGGATTTTCCGCCCGAACGTCATTCTCATTTTCAATGGGGTGTCCAAAAACAATTGCACACACCGCGAAAAACAATAATGTTCTTAAAAACATTTTGAATGTACTGTGTTTTCAACAAAATTAACTCAACTTATATATGCCTATATATGTTTTTTTTCTATAGACAATAGAAATTATATCAATTAAGTAGGTACTTATCTATATCTTTAAGAGCCGCCAACGTGGTACAAAAAAGGCTTGATAAAAACTTTCCAATCATAATAAATTCTGAAAAACGTCAGATTAATTTCTCAAAAAACATGAGAGTAATCGAGTCTTAAGAGTAACTTTTTTGTAGCAAATAAGTTACTGAATCTAAATTTTATACTTAAACCCCTTTTCTTCCATTAGCGTAGAAATTTGAAACGTTCAAATGTTAAAAAACTCGAGTTCTCCGCCTATGGATTAATATTATTCATAATTTTGATATGGGTTTTTTTGTTCCATAAAACTATGCCAACGTGCCAAATTTTAGCAAAATCGCACAAGCCGTTTCAAATTTATAACGAAAAAACGATTTCAAAACTATAACTACAGGGCCGTATAGCGCCCAAACTAAGCAATTTTGTAAGAAGGTAAGTTTGCTTAAATCGGCTTATTTTGGTCTCAGGAACATGTGGTAGGCTCGGTGGTAGGCGTGTGTTAAGTGTCTTTACAGACACATTGTATATTATTTTAAGCAGCCGACTAGAGACACGAAATGTTGTTCATTTCATATATGTGTTACATAAAAAACTTTTTAACAAAAAAAATTCGACTGATGACCAGTCCTATACTTCCCACCTAGTAAATATTTGCAAAAAATAAACACTCTTTTTTTTTTTATTCTTTGACTAGGCCCAAATAACCTTAGCTGTTGGTGGTCTTTAAAACACAATTTAATTTTTATTCTTTGAAAAAAGCATGGCCCTCTTTTTTGTTTGGTGATCTTAACTTAATATAGCAAAAATCATGGTTACCTTGATTTACGTACAGTTTTTATTTTTTTTAGTAAAATATTTTTTTTCTCGAAAACTATACATTTTAGAGAAAAAAAATATTTACATTTTTTTCATATTATAACATCTAGAATTCATTTATATTTTTTTTTACCTATGTTAATACGTGACATTGAGGACGTTTTTTTGAATATCTCAGGATCCACTGAACCGATTTGACTCAAAATCTAATCAGATCTAAGTTAAAGGCTGATAAACAGAATAGAACAATCGGCATGCCCGTATGTTGTTCCGTTCTTAAGATATCGAAGGCGAAAAATTGACCACATACACACACACACACACATACACACACACATACACACACACACACACACACACACACACACACACACACACACACATACAGACATCAGTCAGAAAATGATCTTAAACGATTACTAGGGTCTCAAAACGTGAAAATCTGTTAAAATCTCGAAATATTGTTTTCGGACTGAATCCATTACTTCCCTACCATAGTAGAGGTGGGAAGTAAAAAAACCTCCTTCAAAAAGGCACTAAAAAGAGTAAAATAATCAAAATTTCAGGTCTGTGCCAATTAAAATATGAAGTCGATTAAAAAGTATATATATAGTATAGTGATTAATATCTTCTTTTTTTTAACCAACTTCATATTTTAATTGGCACAGACCTGAAATTTTCATTATTTTACTCTTTTTAGTGCCTTTTTGAAGGAGGATTTTTTTTTGTTTAAAAGTTTTTTATTTTTTACTTTTTAGTGTCAAAAAGTGACATTTACCTTAAAGGAATCACACGCCGTTAATCACTTTTATTAAAATCAGCCGAATTACTGAACCGATTTTGATGAAATTTCTATGGGACCAATCTGAAAGTATATCCTTTCAAATAAAAAAAAAAAATCAAAATCGGTTCATAAACGACGAAGTTATCCGCGAACATAAAACATAATCACATAAAACATAAAAAATATATACGGTCGAATTGAGAAACCTCCTTTTTTTTGAAGTCGGTTAAAAAACCATAAGTTGTGTTTGTAGCAAGGTCACACGGGAATTAAATAATCAAATTAATTGCACGTGAACAGGTGTCATTCATAGTGCAAAAGAATAAATAAACAATTGAAATTATCACAAAATCTTATTGTGTAAAAAAGTAGTTTTCAAGATTTAAAATTTTGCGTGATTTGCCAACAAGTCCTGATAATGTATGTTCGAAAATTATGACCTGTGTTATCTAATCTGTTACAATATACATAATGTCTCGTTTTAAATAATACCTACACCTTTTAAAGTAGATTGTATACCTAGATGCGTTATGAGGCTTATTACTGACAAGTGGTGTTAGTCACACGAGTCATAATATCATTACACACGAGATATACAGGGTGGCACATGCAGTGAAATATCTCGTAAACGGTACAACCATAAAAAAATGTTTTATACAAAAGTTATAGTGTCAAGGAGGAAAGAATACTGTGATATCAGATTTAACATAGGTGGTGCTGTGAAGATCGGGCGAAGGTCAGCTTCGATTTTTTAATTGTAACAGTGCATTTTTATTCCAAAATACGATACGGTATTTAATAGTGAACAGTAAGTTATTAAGGTACATATGAGCTAAAGTTAATAAATATTGAGATATAACTTTTGTATAACATATTTTTTTATAAAAATTAATAAACAAACACTTGAAAAATTCTACACAATATTTATTAATCTCAACGATCGTTTCGGGTTCCTAGCCCATCATCAGGAGTTTTAATGTAAACTCCTGATGATGGGCTAGGAACCCGAAACGATCGTTGAGATTAATAAATATTGTGTAGAATTTTTCAAGTGTTTGTTTATTAATTTTTATTCAATCATGTTCTACCAAGTGCCTAGCGATAATTCTATAGAATTTATATATTTTTTTATGGTTTGTACCGTTTACGAGATATTTCACTGCATTGTTTAAGATGTGCCACCCTGTATACATGGTATTTTTTGCCTTACCCACTATAATATAGCTACTTTTCACTTCATTTTCAGTATTTTCAAAACATTTCGACAGTTCATTTTCGTCGCCAACTTCACTCCTATAGTAGGCCGAGAGTAGCACTCAGTAATAGCAGGCGGATCAGGGCGAATAAACATAAATCACTTCGGAAATTGTTTGCTTTCCCACACTAGTGTGGGAAAGATACGTTACCCGCACACCGTCCTGTCAAAAGTCACACGTAGAATAGCTATTTTATAGTATGGGTATGGCAAACAATTATTTATCGTGGTTTTTACATAAAAATATGGCAAAGCAATTCGCTGATTTTTAATAATTTTCACTACACACACACACAAACACCCAATACTCAGTAATCGTTTCCACAAATACACACACATACATTTCCATTCCGTCTACCTACTATATACTTAAATCATAAAATCTCGAAATTTAAATCAGTACTTCACAAACCACGACATAATGCACAGTGCTTAGCATCATAATATTATATAGTGTTACGAATATTCAATGTGTGTTTTTTAAAAATAAATAACCATACCTGAAGATGGCAACTCGTTGCTGAAACGCGTAGTGTTAAATCACAAGAAGTCACAAGACGGACATAATACAAGGTATTTCTAATACTAATATTCACGACAGTGTTTGCCCTGTGTTACCAATACTGCGATACACCCTGTATACAGTGTGTCCACAGACTCATCCTCAACATGGGGATCTCATTTTACTAAGTGATTTATTAAATTTACTTTTGTTATCATGGAACCATTTTGTAACAATGAAAAATAAGCAGTTTTCAACAATTGATCGTAAAACAGTAGTTTTGTCACTTATTCGCGTTGACTTAGTGGCTTTTTAAATGATCCATAGTTTATTAAATTTACTCGTAAGTTTCTGTAAATAGACGAATGAGGTTGTCTTCGTTCTGGATACTGATCGAAGTACATTTCTGCAGCTCTGGTCGAATTTTTGTGACATAGAATGTAATAAGATAACATATCAAATTTTTCATTGTTACAAAATGGTTCCATGATAACAAAAGTAAATTTAATAAATCACTTAGTAAACTGACAAATTAGCAACAAACTACACTTTGACAGCTAAAACAAAACAGCCATTTACTAAGCCAACGCGAATTTCAACTGTTTGCTAAGCCTTCTGTTGTTTTATCAATTAATTTAGCATAGCCTACTATAAAAAATCAGTGTTTTACGTATAACTCTGTTATTTTTGAAAATAAATCCATCAACCCTCATATCAAATTAAAGAGAAAAAAAATCTCTTTCGAATGGTGTCATAGCCATCTTTGACGTGTATTTAAAAAAACAAAGTTAATACAAGTATCTCTAAAACTATAAAAGTAAATAAAAATATGAAAAGAGATTTGAAATCTTCACAAAAAGGAGCCTTAAGAAAGTGAAAATATTTTTTTTCTAACTTACTTAATAAGCGAGTTATAAACAAAAAACGAAAATGGGTAAATCTCGTTTTTCAACTGTTGGCCGCGAACCAAGCAAAATATGGAAAGTTTGACTACGCAGGGTAGTAGTACTGGAGATTCTGTACATTTTGTCTCATTTAACCAAATCTCTATCTCCCATAACAACGGAGATCCCCATGTTGAGGATGAGTCTGTGGACATACTGTATACTGTGTATAGGCAAATAGACTAATAATCAAATGAGTTTTCTGTACTTAGCAAGTAAAATTAATTCCATTGAATCGTCAAATATTAAGAAATGCTTTTGGCAGACTGAAATAAGTTTCTTATCAAGATAATGGAAAATGTTTGACGCAGAGAAACAAGGGTCATAAAGTTTTCTTTCACGACGTCGCTACTGTAACATAAAATAGCTGCAATGCTACAAACCACGATCTTTCTTCTTCTTCTTCTTTTTCTTTTTTACGTAAAATCAGTTCACTTAAGAATATTCTCTACCGGAAGTTACTTGCCTTCCTCTTAAATTCTTTCCCCTCGCCTAAAAACGCTTACCGCTCTCCCGACGCTATTTAAAAAAAAAATTGGTTCGGGTTAGTTATGCGCGATACGAGATGTTTTAGTCGATTGTCTCGATTGTTCAAACATCTCGATGACTCTCGATGGTTGTCACTTGGACTCGATTGTTGTTGTTTCATAGTTCACCGAGACCGAGTCGCATTAGTACTGAATCGTACACTGTCGAGAGTCACATAATATAATATACAATCATTCATCAGTCAACAAGTGTGGTCGAGTCGATGGTCGATTGTGCAGTAATCGCGTAAATACGAATTCAACAGTGAAGTGATCACATGAGTACCGACTGAACAGTGAACAATCAACGAGTCGCGTGAACGTCAGTCGACTAGCATATAACCTTGAATCACGATTATATGTATTCACATTCGCTGCTACTGCTACGAGTACCTATAACCTATTTGACCAATAATCGACTTGAACAATCGAACATTTCGAATGTAAAATCAAACTTCGAGTCGATTGTGAACTCGATTATTATTATGAACGATTGCAATTGTTTCGATTGTAAAAACATCTCGTAAACGCCCATCACTAGTTTGGGTAAACGCCAAATGAAGGACCAAGAATCACACTACAGATCCTACAGGCGAATTTTTTTGAAAAAAAGTCTGAAAGATTACGTAATTTTTAAAAACTTGTAAGTTTTTTACTTTGATTACATAATATTAAAAATTATTAATTGTAAGATAAAACTATAAAAGTAGTTCTATGTCTTTCGGTTGCATACGAGTGCTGGAAACATCGCGCCTGATGCATAAAGATTTAGCATACGCTTTGCACACTATACTTTATTCAACACATGCATGGTTTTAGAGCTTTAATTGAATTAATGTCAAATACCGTAGATTCACTGACAGCAGTTTACATTTCATACTAAAAATATTGGCCTTGGTACAATATTTATTTACTTCGTTCCATATTTCATTATAGCATTGAAAAGAGTTGCATAATGGTTCATTATGTAACAGTAAGTATTAAAAATAAATATAAAATCGTTCACATTGTTTTAAAAACAATCAGGAATTTTTAATGTAAGTATAAAATCATTGTTGGCGAGTGATTTGCAAAAAAAAACTCCACCGCACTGACTTTTTCGCTGTCAACGCTTGGCTTATTAGTATTCTTTATTTATTAAATCCAATTTTTGCATAAAAACCACTTTATTTAGGGTTCCGTACCTCCGGACGGAACCCTATTACTGAGCCTAATTTGTACTGTCCGTCCGTTCGTCTGTCTCAGGGCTCTAGCTCACAAACGGCAAGAGGTAGCTAGTTGAAATTTTCACAGATTGTGTGTTGTTGTGGCATAAATCCTGGAAAATAATAATTAGAATTATTAAATAGTCAATTAATTTTAATGAATTAATGTTTTTCATTTTACAACATTGACTGCAGCCGTACTTCTATACTGTACTATAGAGCTTGTAACATCATCGCTCGACTGGCTCAATTGGTAAAGCGTTCGACTGAAGATTTAAAGGTTCCTGGTTCGATCCCGGGTTTCGGATTGCAATATTTTTTTTAATTCATTAAATATTTTGTTCCAAGTCTTCATGGTTTCCGGGCTTGTAGGCCGTGGTACCTAGGTAGAAATACCACCGGAAACCATGAAGACTTGCAACAATGCCGGCTGTGAAAGCTTGCACACCTAGATAAATATTTTGTTATTATATTTTTACTTTAAAAATCAATTTAATTAAATTTGATAGGTACGTACAAATTTGAAACAAGAACAAAATAAAATACAGGTAGAAAGAACTTTTTAGAAGCAAGCTTAAATAAATAAATCTGTTATTTTTTTACCTCTACCTAACTCCTTATTTTTTTTATTATTGTACGGCACGTTCGATGCGCGAGTCTACCTCGCACTTGGCCGGTTTTTAACACGCTTATATTAGCTTCACCTGTATGCGGGCTTGCTTGCTTGCTTGTTTGTCAGTTTGTAACCGACTTCTTTGAACTTGATTTTGACCAACTTTGAACGGTCAGATTTAGTTTAAACTTTGTCGACTTATCAAGGACCGACGACAATACAATAATTCAATAAGTTTGTCCCATTTTCCTGACCAGGATCTCCAGGACTAAAAAAAAAAGCAAAAAATTTCAGATTGAACTGAATCTTTGCACACTTATCAAGGACCGATGACAATACAATAATTCAATAAGTTTGTTTCAAGACTAAAAAAAAAATAAATTATAATTTAAAAAAACTAAAAACACGCTTTAATGAACTAAAAAGTAAAAAATAATTAATTTTATTGTAAAAAAGCGTGGGGTGCTTTGTTTCATATTTTCATACTACCCCACGCTTTTTTACAATAAAATTAATTATTTTTTACTTTTTAGTTCATTAAAGCGTGTTTTTTAGTTTTTTTAAATTATAATTTATTTTGTTTATTAATTTTCTTAGTAAAAAAAATAAATTCCAGCAAAATGTATCTTTATTGTTAACTGAATATACATACTTTGTAGTTATAATGTCCCAAATAATATTACAAAATGCATAAACTATATTACAATAACTCTATAAAAAATGAACTTTGTTTTTTTTTTGTTAAAAAAGCCACAAACAACAATTACTAGTAGGTATAGGGGTGATCTGGACGGTGGTGGAGGTAATCTATACTCTGGAATCTCAACCACAGGAATCCGTTCGGTGTCTGCTCGAATTCCTCTGGGGCTTGAGAATGGTCGAGAGTGTAACGGTACTGTTGTTTACATGGCGTTTCTATGGTTCCTCTATTACAAGTCCCCAGTTCCCGGGTTCTAACCCGAGAGCTGGTAAAAGTGTCAATTGGATTTTCAATTTATTATTAAAAAATAATGAATTGAAAATATGAATTGGTGCTAGGCCCAAATAACCTTAGCTGTTGGTGGTCTTTAAAACACATTTTTTTTTTAATTCCTGTGGTTAAGATTCCAGTGTAGATTACCTCCACCACATTCTAGATCGACCCTATACCTACTAACAGTTAGGGCTATTTAGGCCTAGTATTAATTCATATTTGCAATTTATTGTAACTGGGGGCTTGTAATAGAGAAACGATGGCAACGCCATGTAAACAATGACATCGCTATACGCTCATCTGTTCTCAAACCCCTAAATTTTGAAAAAAAAATATTTAGAAACAGTCGTCTACATTTTGCGGACGGCCTTGGCATTTGTTGATCCATCCATACCAAGCGTTGAATCCTTGGATGCTATAAATTTTCTTTGCACATCTTACGTCATTGCTTATGTCATCATCCCGGAACGCTGCAAAAAAATAGGTACATATTATAGACAACCGAGACGTCATCACGTCTATTGTTCCGATTATAACGCAACGGCTCCAACAATAGCAAATAAACGCCGTCTTTAGGGGTTGAATTTCGAAAAATCATTTCTTAGTGGGTGCTTACGTCACAAAAGGAAACTTCTGTCCAAATTTCAAGTTTATAACTTCAGAGATTTAAGCGTTGATTAGTCAAAAAATCCTACACCCCCGTTTTACCTCATTAGGGGCTGAATTTAAAAAAAATCTCGAATATGGGTTTGCTTATTTTTAAAAAAAGAGTTAGTATGTTGAATACCTCTCACCTTAACGATTTGTGAGATATGAACATTTTGTCAAAAAAAATCTACACACACTTTAGACCCCCTTAGGGGTTGAATTGCGAAAAAACTCTTCTTAGAGGATGCCTAGATCCCATAAAGAACCTACCTGCCAAATTTCATGTTTATAGGCATTATAGATTCTGACAATTTCGAGATGAATCAGTCAATCAGTCAGTCACTCAGTCAATCACTCGGTTAATCAGTCAGTCAATCAGTCAGTCAGTGAATCTCATTCAGGACATTTCTTTTTATATATTAAGATGTTACTAAAATGCCAGCTGCAGTTGACAAGTTAGGTTAGCAGAATAATAATAATTATTATCTACGTCTATTTGCTTCTTTGTCTAAATAAAGACGCACATAATTTTTCGACCCTCAAGGGACAGACTAGCCACCCTTAAGGTGAGAGTGATGTAAGGGCCCATACAGACGTCAATTTTGACTATGAAACGCATATTCGATTTGAGAGTATGAGTAAGTGTCCCTTACTACTTAAGGGTTAACTATGAATACGGCCGTCACTCTCTCACTCAGTCAGTCAGTCAGGACATTTCTTTTTATATATTAAGATGTTACTAAAATTTCAACTTAAGCGGTTTTGTTTGTGATAACAGATTATGTAATTAGTTTCAACGTACAGTTGCAATCCTCGTTACATTCTCCCCCTTTGTATCCAACCCTGCACCAGTACCGATCGTTGAGCTGGAATAGTCCGTAATCGTGAGATCCGTCGCTGTTCGGACCGCCAACTACGTTTGTATTTCCACTGCTTTCAGATTGGACGAGACACACCCCTAAAAACATAAAAATTTACTATAGTTTACCTATCTTCCCTTAAAATATACCGCTTAAATGGTTCAGTTGAGCCCATTTTTAACCGACTTCAAAAAAAGGAGGTGGTTCTCAATTCGGTTGTATTTTTTTTTATGTTTGTTACCTCATAACTCAGTCATTTATTAACCGATTTTGAAAAAATTTTTTTTATTTGAAAGGATATACTTTCGGATTGGTCCCGTAGAAATTTCATCAAAATCGGTTCAGTAGTTCGGCTGATTTTAATAAAAGTGAGTAACGGCGTGTGATTCTTTAAGGTAAATGTCACTTTTTGACATATCAGACAGCGTAAGAAAGTCGGTTTAATAAAAAGTGAGTAACGGCGTGTGATTCTTTTAAGAGATATGTCACTTTTTGACACTAAAAAGTAAAAAATAAAAACTTTTTAACAAAAAAAAAAACCTCCTTCAAAAAACCACTAAAAAGAGGAAAATAATGACATTTTGAGGTCTGTGCCAATTTAATAAAATATGAAGTTGGTTAAAAAGAAGATATTAATCACTATACTATACTTTTTAACCGACTTCATATTTTATTAAATTGGCACAGACCTTAAAATGTCATTATTTTCCTTTTTTTTAGTGGTTTTTTGAAGCAGTTTTTTTTTTGTTAAAAAGTTTTTTATTTTTTAAATATACTTCATTTTAAATAAGACTGAAGAGTACTTTCATGAAAAAATAAAAGGTCTGTCAGATCTTAATTAACAAAATTTGTCCGCCAGACAGATTTTTTCAAAAATGATACATTATTTACCATAAATTGTGTAAATTTCAAGTAGGTGTTTCTAAAATAAATCATTTTTTTTAGCTAATTTCAAAAATTCATTA
Organism: Mongoloraphidia duomilia; assembly: GCA_039654895.1. Taxonomy (NCBI): domain Eukaryota; kingdom Metazoa; phylum Arthropoda; class Insecta; order Raphidioptera; family Raphidiidae; genus Mongoloraphidia; species Mongoloraphidia duomilia. The sequence continues at coordinate 50,292,103 of CM077522.1, read as the reverse complement.
AAAATAGCGAACAAATTTTTACCAGTCTGGCGGGCGTAACATATTTTTTATATGTTTTCCAACCATTTTTAATTTATTTATTGTAGATTATAGACGCGTCGACAACTTAGGTCATTACCGTCTTAATTACATCAAATAACAACTTCCTTAAAACTAAATGATATCACAAAACATCCATAAGCGGAGGTGGGATTCGAACCCACGACAGTGTGATCTAAAGGTCGGTTACGCTAACCGTTACACAACACTGTCCTCAACCATTTTTAATTTTGAGGTGTTCGATAGGGGTATCGTATACGGCTCATGTGAGCTCGCCTACTCCTCGTGCTGAAAACATTGTGCCTGGCGCATTATAAAGATTTATTTAGCACACCACACTGTAAGAAATGAGAAGGCCGATTACACAGATTATCGATGGTCCATTTGTAGCCAGCGATTAATCTAGTAATAGGCACACAAAGAGACAATAGCGTCGCAAACACGTATCGCTTGCACATCGCGTAGATTCCATAAAAACACATTGCGCATGCGTGGTTACTAATTTTACATTAATTTGTTTTGTATTCATCCATTTTATATATGTAACTATACATTTTATTTTGTAATTTTTACTCACTTTATTGGAACATTACACAAATTATAATCTAATTTTAATTTACTTTATGTAAAAATCGCAAATTTGTTTAACTTTACAGTAAAAGTCTAAGTTTTTATGAAGTTTTCTGTGTAAAAATAAATTATAATGTAAAATCACATAGAATATCGAGCGAATTCTACTTTAACTTTCAAAGTATTTTTACATCCATTTTTTACAGTGCAGTTATGCAATATACTATTTTATGTCGGGCTCAGATATATATTTTTTAAAATACTTACAATCACCGATTTGGTTTCTCGGTAAACCTTGCTGTACCAATTCTCTTGCAATTTGACATCTGTCGAGAATCCTTCCTTCTGCCAGGGCAAACGCCGCAACAACAAACGCGATGGCAATAATTAGCTTCATTATTTTCGATAGTAATACATAAAAAAATAAAAATGTTACAGCCTTTTTATACTAAAAAAATATTACAATTAAAAGTAAACAAATTTTTTATGACAATAAAATTATCCCATTGTTTGCAGTAAGTTATCAATAATTTCAACATTATTTTTCAACCTAGACAGGGATACTGATATGTCTATCATTTTTTTATAGACACACATATTGTAGATTAAACACACTCGAAAACTATAAGGTCATCGGCGTCTATGCAATTAAAATAATTTTTAACCGATTTAAAAAAGGAGATTATCAACGGTGTCGCGATCAAGTGAGGAGCAATCATGCAAAATTGAACAAGTGCAATTTTTTCGAAATGTGTTTTATATCATGTCTAGTTAATTGAGAGGTATTTGCGACGATCTGCGGTGTTATTTTTGAGCAAATGTTAATAAATACTGTAGAAAAATCCATTTAAAAGTTAAGTAATCAAGCAAAAGTGAACGCGTATATAACAGAAGAATAATAGGGTTATTCCTGACAAAACTAAACAGTGCATTGATAAATATTGTGTGTATATAATAAACAGTTAATTATGTTTCATATATGCTGTTATCATTTCCAATGTCCTCGATGGTTGCAAGGATTGCGAAATCTGTGAATTTTTTTTTTATGTTTGTCAGTTTTAACTTCTCAAGGGGTTAACCGATTGAATAATTTCGACGCAATTGTGTTCAGGAAGACGACAGAATGGTCCTAAGTCCCAACTCCCAAATAATTCTAGCTTAAAACGGTTCAGTAGTTTTTTTTTTAGTTTAGTAATCAAGTCGGTTAATAAACGTCCAAACGACTATGCAAAGCCACTAAAAAGTAAAAAATAAAATTGAACTTCTTTCAAAAATAATAAAATTTTGGGGTCGGTGCCAATTTAATTTAAAAGTAGATATAATATTTGAGATATTTTAAGATTTAAGATTTAAAAGTTAGGGGCCCGAAGGAAGCCACCGCGACCTAAAAGATCTATTGTGTTCCCCTAGTTTCTTATCAGTTTTCTAGGATTCCTAGGCTATATATAAAGTCAAGAATCCTCATTAAACTGACGTCTTTGAAGTTCTTTGGAAGCATCAAAGGTGATCCAAAATGTTTGTATCTTGTCCGTACGATGGCTTAACACTTACAGAGAATATGTACAGCAGTTTCTTCTGCTTCATTGCATCTGCTACACAGGGCGTTGTCGGCAGCGCCCATTCTATGCAGATGTTTATTTATTTAAAAGGCAGTGTCCCCTAAGTAGACCTGTCACTGTTCATAGATTGTTCCTGCTAAGTTTGAGTGCTTCTACAGTTCTTTTCCTTCAAGATTCCTCTATAAAGGCCTTTGAGTGATATTTTAAGTTAAATGAACTCATAATTTTATTGTTAATTTAGCTATATATAGTTGAAAAAGACAGGTTAGTGTGGTGTATTGGTCAGCGTGCTGGCCTTTGAATCAGACTGTCGTGGGTTCAAATCCCACCTCTGCTCATGGATGTTAATTGTGATGTCATTTAGTTTTAGGTGATATGTTATTTGATGTAATTAAGAAGCTAATGACCTAAGTTGTCGACACGTATAAAATCTACTAAAAAAGTGTCATTTTTGGAGCCCTGAAACTGTTCCAATAAAATATAAATTCGGTTTATGAGCAAAATATTTATACATGTGTTTTTAAAGTGTAGACACATTATACATAATTTTGTCTAAATTTAGAATTAAATGCATTTTCCAGAGTTTAATTCTGTTTAACAATTTAAAAAATTTAACCCCTTTAGGTATTAATAAATCCCTTAAACTGATTCAATTTTCCTTAATTTCAATATTTGACATCGTAATTAAGTTCAAAATTGTCAACAAATTTTGACAAAATATCTAAACTTGTAGCGCTTTCAGCTGGTATGCATTTTTTAACACTACTGGCGCGTAGTTTAGCACAAGTGTAACACTAGCACCGTGTCAGTGCTGAATAGTGTACACGTTCTTCGTGTACGCCATTACTCTGTCATTACCGCTGTCATGTTACATTTTCTTTACACGACCCTGCGACGCTTCTTGACTAAAGTTTATACTAGTGCGGCCTAGTATAACAAAGTGTAAAAAAAAATTGTAAAAATAAAGAGATATCGATGCTTGAGATGTCGTTTGAATGAAAAATAATTATTTAAAAGTATATTGTGCAACTAGTGTGCTAAATACATCTTTGTGCACGAATAATAGGCGAGCAGGCACGAGCCATGGCGAGTGCACACTTGCGAGCCGCATACGACTGCTGGAAACATCGCGCCTGACGCATAAAGATTTAGCATACGCTTTGCACACTATACTTTATTCAACACATGCATGGTTTTAGAGCTTTAATTGAATTAATGTCAAACATCGTAGATTCACTGACAGCATACTAAAAACATTGGCCTTGAGTTTCATAATGATTCATTATGTAACGGATTTTTCAAGTGTTTTTCATTATAGCATCGAAAAGTGTTTCATAATGGATCATAACGTCACTAGTCGATAAACGGACATTTAAGATCCGCTTTACAGACGAGAGAAAACGCTAAAAGCGTGCGTGTGTTGAATGAAATGTGTAACATTAATTATTTACGAGGACAGTGTGGTGTAACGGTTAGCGTAGCCGACCTTTAGATCACACTGTCGTGGGTTCGAATCCCACCTCCGCTCATGGATGTTTTGTGATGTCATTTAGTTTTAAGGAAGTTGTTATTTAATGTAATTAAGACGCTAATGACCTAAGTTGTCGACGCGGCTATAATCTACAATAAATAAATAAATAAATAAATTATTTACAACAAGTAGTGGCCGAATCTGTTATATATTTGACTGTAACTTCACCTCATTGATTTAACTTCATGAAAAATTCTAATATGCGTCATTTTACTTCGAATTCTATTATCGAAAAATAGTGTCAATAAAAAACAACAGCTAATTAATTAAACAAAGACAATTCCTACCTAATAAAATATTATCTGAATTTACAAATCGTACTTGAATGAGGAGTCACCTTTTTATTGCGTAATGAACTCATTTAAAATGCGTAGTTTTGTTTGAAAAGTGTAAAATTATTTTTTACTAACACATCATAATACCAAGATATATTGTTACACGCATCAAGAGCAGTGGCGCTTCAGTTTGGCTGATGACTATTGTACTACCGATTTAGGTTCACTGGCGTATAACCATAGACAATTACCATAACCATAGACAATAACAACAAGGCGTGTATTTTTTTTATTTATTTATTGTAAATTATAGACGCATCGACAACTTAGGTCATTAGCGTCAACAAGGCGTGTATGTATTAGCCTAGCGGCACTGGCAAGAACTAATTGTGCCAACACGGCACACGGTGAATGGTCTCTAGGCGGAAATGGAGGGGATTGGATTGGGGCATCCCAGCGAACGGCGACGCGCGTTCCACACGTGTATAACTACGTAGCTAATAAAAGTATATTTTTACGGACATAATAAAACGGTATAAATAATTTCCGTAACAATATTATAAGTCACCTACGAGAAACGCTCGTAATAATGTAATTTTGCCGAAGTCTTCAATGACATTATTTAATAATAGCGCCGAATATCATGCCTTAAAAATATTTAATATGTTGCCGCGTGATATTAAAATTTTGAATTTTAATAAGTTTGACAAAGTAATAAAGGCAGCTTTAGTCAGTCAATGTCTTTATAACATTGATGATTTCTTTATTTAATATGTATTTTATAGTGGACCGATTTGTATTTGGTGTTTTGAAACTGCCAAAACAAAACAATGTTGTGTCGACAATGTAGAATATTATGTTGACTCAAAAAGACACAACAGTATTATGGTTTAATAAATATCTATTTCTATTCTAAATAAATATACAGGGTGAACTGTTCAAGTGCAGAATAGGAATTTAACATGTATAGGTAATCAAAAATATGCAGTTTCCTGCTCTCCTGATTTTTTCAATTGTAAGTCAGTGGCGGCTCGTGGGATAGTGCCACAGTGCCATGGCACTACCCCTAATTTTTCTATTAGTTAATATTTTTATTAATATATTTTTTTTAATCAATTTATAAAATTATCGATCGTCCGGACAGCAGAGTTCAGCCTAAATCGCACAAATTTCCTAAAACATTTTCACCACGCGATCAGTAACACGTATCCTGTGCCATTTAAATAGGCACCGTGTAAACAAAGCATACCTTACGGTCCTTATATGTGAGCAAGAGAGATAGAACTATGACTCATGATTTCCCTATGCTGTAATGCTAAATCTAAATTAAATGTGTGCCAGGCACATTATTGGCGATATTCTGTTTGGTCATTGTTGGAATTTATACGCATTGTTGTTTCGGTTAAATGTTATTGTTGATAACAATTTTGTTTTATTATTTGACGGTTTGCTTCGTCAACATTTTTTTTTTTAGTTTGTGTAGCTTTGTAGTGTGTGATTTGTGTGACTACTGACAGTATCGTCTTAACTCTTAATTTCCTTAGTTTGTTTTGTATATCTATTGGACATTATTGATAACTATTCGCCGCTATGACCACAAACAAAGTGAATTTTTTAAAAATCTCTTTTAGTGCGCTCTCTTTAGAGGAAAAACTTCAAATAAAAGAATTAGGGCGGCCATTACCTGATTTAAAAATTGAAAAACAAAGTGGAAGTGGACAACAAAAATCTCGCTGTCGCAAATTCAATAAAAATATTTATGATAAAACCAATTGGTTGTGCGGGTGTGAGGAAGAAAAAAAATTTAGGTATGCTATCGGCGGAAAAAATTTTTGTTAGTGGAATTGACAATTTTAATAATAAAGTAATTGAAAAATTTACAAGAAATAAGGAAAGAAGGATGGACTTTATTTATCGGAAACTTTACGTCATAATTTATGTGTTGTGTAAAATATATTTTTTATTTTATTATTTTGCCAGAAATGTGTAGAGGTCTTGAACTTTATTAAACTGTTTTTTTTTTTCGGATTTCTATTGTTGCACTTTGTGCCAGTGTGTACTTGTTTAGTCAAACATAGACAGTTGCGTGGATAGTCACTAGGTAAGTTATTTTCTATGTTTTATAGGTACTTCTTTTCTATTTTGACCTTCGTTTGGCAACACCTGTCTAAACAGGCACGAGCCGCCACTGATTGTAAGTTAATAAAGGCCAAGCGTATAGCGATGCCATTTTTATATGGCATTATCAGTCTATTACAAGCCCTGAGTTCCCAGGTTCTATTCTGAAAACTGGTAAATGTATCGATTGAATTTTCAATTTATTATTAAAAAAATAATACATTGAAAATATGAATTGGTGCCAGGCCCAAATAACCCTGGCTATTGGTGGCCAATTATGACTTGAAAAAATATCTAGGATAATAATATGATACACGCTGTTGTACTGACTTCTCCTATACATGTATATTAAGTCTTCGGAGCAATAAAATTATTATTATTATTAAAGTATAGATGAATCACAAGTCTCTGTAGAAATATAAAGTACTAGCGGCCCGTCCCGGCTTCGCCCGGATGGTATGTAATTATGATTTAATAGCAGTCACCCATTGCTCCGCTCACGTATATTTAGTATATTGTTAATTTGTTATCCCCCCGCGAGAATCTCCCCCCCCTGCGTAGCTTTCTATTAGTGAAAGGATTTTGAGAATCGGCTTAGTAGTTCCAGAGATAAGAATTTATGATTTATTACCCCCCCCCCGCGAGTACCCCCTCGCGAGAATCTCTCCCCCTGCGTAGCTTTCTATTAGTGAAAGAATTTTTAGAATCGGTTTAGTAGTTGCAGAGATAGAATTTATGATTTATTACCCCCACCCCCTCTAATTGTTTTGAAAATAAAATACAGCCCATGTTACTCGCTGATAATGTAGCTTTCTATAGGTGAACGAATTTTTGAAATCGGCACAGTAGTTTTTGAGTTTATTCATTACAAACATACACACACACAAAAATACAAAAATACAAATCTTTCCTCTTTATAATATTAGTATAGATTTATTTTTAGAAATCATTCGGTATATGACCTCACGAACAACTGCGAAAAATGTTTGCAGTGATAAAGTTCATGGATAATATTTAAACAGCTGTATTCTTATGAACAGTATTTTTTATTATAACTTGCTGCTGTATCCGACCGTTCCCGACGTCACCCGAGTGGGTTTAGAATACATGTTTCGCTCTTTCTAAATAGTGATATAGTGACCCGAAAACCCCACCCCATACTTTTATTTTACAATATATTTCATCGCGTTTAATTTTTGAAGTGAAAACTTCCTTAGGCGCGTTAGGCACTTTTTGCCTGGGTACTGAAATAACGTGAAGCGTTCGCAAAAAACCGTAAGAATTCGCAACCTGACCGTTCGCAACCTGATCTTAAGAATTCGCAACATACTTATATCATAAAAACGGCCTTCTAGACAATTCCATTCATAGCGCAGTTGATTACGTCTTTTGCGTTCTATGCATAGGAACCTGGGTTCGAGACCGGATGGCATCGTAGGATTTTTGGTTTTTTTTTTCTTCTAAATTCTACATGATATCTATTTATATTTTTTTTTATTTTTGTTATATTCTTTCTTTGACAATAATTATAATTTTTTTGAAACCAAGGTGGAATTAATTAAAAATACAATTTTAGTATTTTAGTAATAAATTATTTTTAGTTCATAAATGCGCTATAATAGATGACAGCAAAAATTAGAAAATCTGAAATTTTCACTTCTGTCGTGTGGTCATAAGCACACACCCATTTTTTTTTATCCATTTAAGTACTATAGCGACCCGGTTCGAGTTCGTCCGGGTTCTATGAATTTATAAGGTCAGGTAATTTGAGGCATATCTGTGACACTAACACATTTATATTTTTCAAAAAATTGCAGATTTTTGAAATTCTTCCTGTTTTTGCGAACATACAACTTTTTTTAAGATACATTTAAAATTAACCATACTTTGTGATATGACCATAATATTTTGTTGATTGAGTAGTTTGTAAAACAAAATTATATTTTAATCATTTTATTATTTAATTTATTGTAGATTATAGACGCGTCGACATCTCAGGTCATTATAGCGTCTTTCAACTACACTAAATAACAACTATCTTAAAACTAAATAACATCACAAAACATCCATAAGCGCAGGTGGGATTCGAACCCACGGCAGTCCAGTCCAGAGGTTGCGGCACTAAGCACGCTAACCACTAGGCTATACTGCCCTCTATCATTTTATTAATTTTCGAATTATGCAAGTAAGGGAATTGATTTACGCAGCCTAACATTATTATTTATTTGAAAAATTACCGAGGGCAGTATAGCCTAGATGTTAGCGTGCTTGGTGCCGCAACCTTTGGACTGGACTGTCGTGGGTTCGAATCCCAACTGCGCTCATGGATGTTTTGTGATGTTATTTAGTGCAGTTGAAAGACGCTAATGACCTTAGATGTCGACGCGTCTATAATCTACAATAAATAAAATGAAAAATTACCCGTATGAAGGACTTAAAAAAACGTATTTTTTCATTAGAAATATTTTATTAGTTTCATTTTTGATAATTTACAAAACTCGGAGCTAAAATCATTGTCTCTTTTGAAGTGAAGTATAGACAATTAAAACGATTGAAACGAAGCTCCGGCATATAAATCCGAACCCATTTGATCCATGAAACAGTCGTCAACGTATGTAGGATTTCCCTTGCATTGGTTCACCCATCCGTACCAAGCGTTGAATCCATGTCTGCCATAAATCTTCTTAACGCATGGAATGTCAACGCTTACACTACCAGCGTCCACATGGAGTAGACCTGTGAAAATTAATTAAAATAAAAACTTTTGGAAAAAAAGTACGAGTTAATAGGTACTAGTAGATCGAGAGCCAGTGACAATTTTTTGGTGTTATTTATTCAAGGCCTTATTTTTGTGAAGATGTTGAAGGAGGCATATTAAAGTGCCCTGTGTAAGGGATTTTGCTAGATAGCGGTATGCGGGAAGGATACAGACCGCCCCCAACATGTAACAAAAAATTCGAATGATGACCAGTCCTATACTTCCCACCTAGTAAATATTTGCAAAAAATAAACACTCTTGTGTAGCGGTGCTGTTGTTTACATGGGTTCTAGTCCGAGAGCTGGTAAAAGTGTCAATTGGATTTTCAATTTATTATTAAAAAAAAAATGAATTGAAAATATGAATTGTTGCTAGGCCCAAATAACCTTAGCTGTTGGTGGTCTTTAAAATGCAATTTACAATTTAACACTCTTTTTTTATTCTTTGAAAAAAAGCATGGCCCTCTTTTTTGTTTGGTGATCTACTGATGGCTAGTAATATAGCAAAAATCATGGTTACCTTGATTTACGTATAATTTTCATTTTTTTTAGTAAAATATTTTTTTTCTCGAAAACTATACATTTTAGAGAAAAAAAAATATTTAAATTTTTTTCATATTATAACATCTAGAATTCATTTATATTTTTTTTACCTATGTTAATACGTGACATTGAGAACGTTTTTTTTAATATCTCAACATCCACTGAACCGATTTGACTCAAAATCTAATCAGATCTAAGTTAAAGGCTGATAAATACAATAGAACAATCGGCATGGCCGTATGTTGTTCCGTTTTTACGATATCGAAGGCGAAAAATTGACCACATACACACATACACACACACACCACACACACACACACATACATACATAAACACACACACACACATATACACACACACACATATACACACACACATATATATACACACACACATACAGACATCTGTCAGAAAATGATTTTAAACGATTGCTAGGGTCTCAAAACGTGAAAATCTGTTAAAATCTCGAAATATTTTTTTCGGACTAAATCCATTACTTCCCTACCATAGTAGAGATGGGAAGTAAAAATGGTCACAATTACTATTGCTTCAAGGCTGAAATTGTTTGTATAGCTTGTCGGTGGCCCAAAATTTTTCTATGGATTTTGATCAAAATTTATCTTGAAAAACGATCTTTTCTATGTAGATCAATCATTTGTTTTTGTGTGAGTACAATCTAATGTTCTACCTACATAACAGAGAGTCTTACAACTACATTAGACTGCTCCTGCATGTATAAAAACTGTGTTTATATGATCTCAATCTATAAGGTCATTGTCAAATTAAATTTTTTGGCAATGCTTTCTGCAACCCAGCATAACTATGCCAAATTTCAGCTTGATTTACTCCAGAGAAATTCAACTGTAACAGACATATGGACAGGAAAACCAGTGATCCAATAAAGGTTCCGGTTTTTCCTTTTGAGATACGGAACCCTGAAAATGTCAAAATTGTTAGTAAGATTTGGGCTTGAGAATAGCCGAGAGTGTAGCGGCGCTGTTGTTTACATGGCGTTGCTATGGTTCCTCTATTACAAGTCCCCAGTTCCCGAGTTCTAGCCCGAGAGCTGGTAAAAGTGTCAATTAGATTTTCAATTTATTATTAAAAAAAAAAAAAAAAAAAAAAAAAAAAATAATGAATTGAAAATATGAATTGGTGCTAGGCCCAAATAACCTTAGCTGTTGGTGGTCTTTAAAATACAATACAGTTAGTAAGATTTTCTATTACTTTCCCCAATACTTACTGTTGCAATTAAGATTACAATCACCACCTACACCAACTTCCTTGCACCAGTATCTGCTGTTAATTTGGAACAGTCCATAATCCCGAGATCCGTCCCTGTTCGGTGGACCAACAGCTTGAGTATTACCGCTGCTTTCAGCCAGAACTAGACATACCCCTGGAAAACAATTTTTTTTTGAAATTTCATTGCGGTAACCACAGATATTTGATCGATTATTTATTTATTTATTTTCAATTGACTGTTATGTCGCCAGGATTTCCTGCCCAACTTGCATGCTATGCTCACTTCGTATAATTCCATTAGAATTTCCATTTAGTTCTTACACGATTCGCGGAAGGCGCAACGATCAATTTTTATTTATTGTAACCACGGAAACGTATATATTTTTAATTTTAAACAATTTAGTGTTGACGAGCTGTCATTACAAAAAATAATTGTTTTATAGTAATTTATAAAAAATATTACATATTTTTAAAAAAAATGGTTTATTCTTGTTGTTTGCCGAATTGTGGGAAACCTCAAAATAAGATTAAAATGCAGTTAAAAATCGGTGAAAAATTGGTTCACGACTATTCGAGCTTTGTATCACAAGCCCTGTTTGGAATTCATGTGTCCAAGAAATTTTAATCAGTGGATAATATTTTCATGTGTTTGAAGTTAAATATTTCCTCGAATATTTCTAAATTATTTTTATATACGGACTCAAGTAAATAATAAATTAAAATGATTATATGAAAGATTTGTTATACAGATAAAATTAAAAAAATTATCATTATTAACTAGATTTAAAAAAATTTAGTTAAAAATAAAACTGTAAATAGGGTTAAGAAATTACTCTAAATAAATTATAGTTTTGAAAAGAATTGGCAATTTCAATCTTCCTATATCTACAAATATTAATCCTGTAAACTAATTTCAGAGTGTCAATAATCTACATAAACTAGTTTGAAATTTCCGATACTATAGCAGTTATTTATTTATTTTTTAAGGCCATCAACAGTTAACGTTATTTGGGTCTATCTCAAATTCATATTATCAATTTATTATTTTTTAATAATAAATTGATAATATGAATTTGTGCTAGACCCAAATAACGTTAACTGTTGATGACCTTAAAAAATAAATAAACCTGTGAATAGGGGGCTTGTAATAGAGTATCTATGGAAACGCCTGCAGGCACGTAGTAATACCAGCAGTGCCATAAGCATTAGTGAGTCGTGTAAGAACTAAAACGTAAATTTGACCTTGAAGGTCGAGTGGTCTATCTATAAAACTATCTATTATCTATGCCAACTTGGCTAGTCCAGTGCTAGGGCAGGACATATAAATTATGGTGTCTGGACATGTGTTTGTAATATTATATGTGGTTATATAGAAAATTAACCATAGATATGCTAGACCAATTTTGGTTAAACTTATCTAGTATAACATCAAATAAAATGTACAGATGTACAGTGCTATTGTAATTTAAAAGAAATAAATTCTATTCTATTTTATTCTATTATATTCTAGTGGAAAACTGTTGTCCTCATTTATTGTTGACTATTGAATTGTTATTTCCAAGAATTTTTTTTATCTGATCATAATAATGGAAACAATTTATATATATATATAAACAAATTTAATTAAAACATATTGCATTTAATGCGTCACTAACCACAATTTTTAAATATTAAAAAAGGAGATTATAGCATCTATAGATTTTGAAAATTATTTTAGAAAAATATTGATTATTGTGAAAAATAAAAAAATAAGTATTTTTGATGTTAATATGAGAGTTTGTTTATTAAAAAGGGCTTGAGAATAGCCGAGAGTATAGCAATGCTGTTGTTTACATGACGTTGCTATGGTTCCTCTATTACAAGTCCCCAGTTCCCGGGTTCTAGCTCGAGAGCTGGTGAAAGTGTCAGTTGGATTTTCAATTTATTATTAAAAAAAAAAATAATGAATTGAAAATATGAATTGGTGCTAGGCCCAAATAACCTTAGCTGTTGGTGGTCTTTAAAAAACACACAAAGTTTATTAACAAATAAAAATAAATTTTTGGTGAGAAAGGATCGTCTCCCAAAAGATTTATCCGATTTATCATTATTTTTGAAAAAAAAATGTACTTACAATCGCCCATTTGTCCTTTCGGTAATCCAAGGGCAACTAGCAATTTCGCAATTTGGCATCTCTCCAAAATAACTCCATCTGACGGTGTCAAAAATATTACAATCAGGAACGCAAAAGCGGTTGCGCTTAAGAACTTCATATTTTATTCAAAATAAAAAACCTCGATTTTAAGTCCCACAAAAGTTCGCGCTATCCAGACATACGATACACTCGATTATTAATAAAACATTCTCACTTTTATAATGTGCCATGAAAAGGAAAAAAGTACCGAAATCAATTATTATAAGTGATATCACTGTTTAGGCTAGAATTTGATTATGTATATCACTAAAGTTCCCGTTGATATAGCTGGTATCAAATATATTTTGCATCAACTGTATGTATAGGATAGGTACGTGCAGTATGGAGCTGGGATTCTAGATGGTAGCGTAGATCATAGCAGGGCTTGCTTAAATTAATGCATTGTTATATATGCGAGCGTACACAACGAAGCAGTGAGTGTAGCAGGTATAAGCGCTGTTACAAGAGCTACTAGATACAAGAATGTATCTCACCATTCTTTCAGCGCGCTGACTACTACAATCAACGTGTGACAACTGTCAAATGGCCGTTACAAGATTCGCAATTAATGTGACTAGTTTAATAATTGAAATTTTGCCAGTTTTTATTTAATTTGTTTTGAGTTTTTTCTAAGACGTATTCAAAAGTGTAAGGCTCCATACGTAAATATTCAAAAAAACCGATTTGGGTAAAATTTTTGTTCTTGGTATAAATGATGAAATTCGCCATGTTTAGATCGTTTTCTATTAATAGGGTGGACTTGATAGCTCCTACCCAAATTTGTATTTAAAATATACCACTTTGTAGCAGAAGAACACAAATATTCGTCTTCGCTATCTGACATTTCAAACGCGACTTAAGCTTGTATCAATGCTAGTATCAAAGCTTCGTTGTGCAAACCTATAAGCGCTTATAATTTCAGCCACCATCTATCATACATGCTACCATCTAGAATCCCAGCTTCGTACTGCACGTACCTTTAGGGCAAAGACAGACACGGCGGTTTTAACCGAAGCGTTTACCGAGTCGGTCTCCAAGTCGATACGTCGTTTAACATAGCATAATAGTGTAAAACACACACAGCTGTGCCGTTCGGTGCGTTTCGTGCGGTGGTTTTGAAACAGCTGCGTGTGTTTTACACTATTATGCTATATTAAACGACTTATCGACTTGGAAACCGACTCGGTAAACGCTTCGGTTAAAACCGCCATGTCTGTCTTTGCCCTTAGAATGACACCAGCCTATTGGCGGCAAAGCACCGCCCTCACTTAGCAACGGACTTTCCGCTTGACAACCGTCACCCTCTCTGCTGCTCTCTAATGGTTTTTACCATATAGACGGCGTGTATGAGTTGAAGTAGGCGTTGTCGAATGATGACGTCTCGTGTGTGTGTGTTTTAAAGACCACCAACAGCTAAGGTTCTTTGGGCCTAGCACCAATTCATATTTTCAATTCATTATTTTTTTTTTAATAATAAATTGAAAATCTAATGGACACTTTTACCAGCTCTCGGGCTAGAACCCGGGAACTTGTAATAGAGGAACCATAGCAACGCCATGTAAACTACAGCATTGCTACACTCTCGGCCATTCTCAAGCCCTTATGACGTCTCGGTGTCATTCTTATAGTACTTATTGTGTCTCTACCTATGGGCTTGAGAATAGCCAAGACCTATGGGCTAAAATAGCTGAGCTCGTAGCATTGCCGTTGTTAACACGCTTTTATTTTTTAATTGCGTTTCCATGACTTTTCTATTACATGCTCCCAGGTTCTAATCTGGGATTTGATAAAAGTGTCAATTTTAGATTTCTAGACTGTTTTTAAAATTAATTAAAAAAATCGAAAATGTAAATTGGTATTACTATTGATTTTTGGTGCCAATCGGGTTAGTGGTTTTGAAAATATACACCATTCTGTGTAGATTTTGTACCTACAGCAATGTCGTTTAAGCATCGTAGGAATACTTTCTGGCAAATTCTTTTGAAATTTTTCTCATAAAAAATTATTTTGAAATTATTAAATATTAAATAAATAAGTATTAAACAAGCCGCGAGGTGGGTCGTTTATTAGGACTAAAGTGCGACCCTTGAGGTCCACACGACGAACTTCCCAGTTTGATAAATATTTAATAATAATAATTAAATTAGATATTACACAGAAAAGTAATCATTTTAATCATTAAAACATCAATAATTAAAAAAAAAACGGCTGAACCGATTTTTATAAAATTTATGTCGGATCAAAATGACGTTAACACGCCTCGATTTACACCCTTACGAAGTCGATATAATTTTTTATTCGCGAGATATTGTGTAAAATCTACTTTTTTGGAGGTTATTTGGTTAAGAAAAAAGAACGGCTGAACCGATTTTAAAAAAATTCCTTTCAGATCATATTTACGTTAATACGCGTCGATTGGCACCCCAACGTAGTCGATATCATTTTTCGTTCTCGAGATTTCGTCTTAGAAAGAAATGGACACATACATACGTACGTACGTACACACACACACACACACACAGACATCTTTCTAAAAGTAGTGTAGTGACCTTGAAACATAAAAAAAAATTTTCCTTTTTGATTTCGATTTTCGGACCCATTACAATAACTTCCAATGGGAAGTTAATAAAACATAAGAAACTCTAAGTTCTTAATAATATTTACCTATTAAAACAAAATTCAAAATGTGGGAATCGGCCCCAAAGAGACTGTTTTATTATGTGATTCAATTGCTAGTTGAGACGACCTATTGGGGGAAAGTCATTGATTGTACATTGTTCCCAACTTAAGCGGCTTAGTAACTAAAGAATAACAGACAGTATATACTTCAACCCTAGGGTTATTATACCACTCCTAAATAAACAAAAGAATAATATTGTGGATTATAGAGGGATGATGTAATAACCAAACGCATCGTCATAATATTATCTCTTACAGTGAAGTACCTAATTTTTTTTAAACCTCAGTTGTAGATTTTCCAACCGTAAGGTTGAGAAAACACAAACTCTCCAATATTCAATCGCGTGTCATAGGTTCGCCATCCCTGTCCTATTCTTTTTAAAGTACCTACAATAAATAAAGAGATGTGATGCAGATGGTTTACTTAAATTTGAGAGCATTGTATCACAATTTGTCTAAACTACAAATGAGCGGATGTGTGTGGGCAAATTATAGACGGCGCATTTTCTGTCGACACAGTCGCCACATCGGCCACCAACTGCTCATATCATTAAAGGCCCGCGTTGGGTCAATGTGGGCCGAACGATTTGGAGTTGCTCAGCCTAGTCGAAACCAGTTCGAAGTTAAAAGATTTAAACTATTTGATCATATCTCTCGGAAAACTTTATTGATTTGGTACACATGTTGAAATCTATTAAAGCAATTAAAATCGGCGTAATTCTAAGGGTTGTATTTAGGAGGCAAAAACATCGAAAAATTATCGAGGACGGTTTGGTGTAATGGTCAGCGTGCTGGCTTTTAGAGCAAGCTGTCGTGGGTTCGAATCCCACCTCGCTCATGGATGTTTTGTAATGTCATTTAGTTAATTTAAATGAAAAAATTTAAAAAAAATTATCGGAATTGTTTCAAAATCGAAACGGAACCTTCTAAGAAATATTATAATCTGCTCCTAAAATTTTACTAAAATCGAATAGAAAAATAAAAAACTTTTTAACAAAAAAAAAAAACCTCTTTCCAAAAACCTCTAAAAAAAGGAAAATAATGAAATTTTGAGGTCTGTGCCAATTTAATAAAATATGAAGTCGGTTAAAAAGGATAGTATAGTATAGTGATTAATATCTTCTTTTTAACAAACTTCATTTTATTAAATTGGCACAGACCTCAAAATTTCTTTATTTCATTTTAGTGGTTTTTTGAAAGAGGTTTTTTTCTTGTTAAAAAGTTTTTTTATTTTTTACTTTTTAGTGTCAAAAAGTGACATTTACCTTAAAAGAATCACACGCCATTACTCACTTTTATTAAACCGACTTTCTTACGCTGTCTGATATGTCAAAAAGTGACATTTACCTTAAAGAATCACACGCCGTTACTCACTTTTATTAAAATCAGCCGAACTACTGAACCGATTTTGATGAAATTTCTATGGGACCAATCTGAAAGTATATCCTTTTAAATAAAAAAAAAAATTCAAAATCGGTTTATAAATGACTGAGTTATGAGGTAACAAACATAAAAAAAAATACAACCGAATTGAGAACCACCTCCATTTCTTGAAGTCGGTTAAAAACACCAGGTTGCGAATAGTGATTTACTTACTAAAGGGTTTACATACTTTGGTGAGATATTGGATTCATAAAATGCATGTAGTAATTTTAAGAATAAATTAAAGAGTGATTTTTTTATTTTGTTTAAAACTATGCATTTAAATATCAAAATGCAAATAGCAAATACACTATTTTTGTTTTTGACGGCAAAGTTTTGCACTGCGACCAGTGTCCATTTTAGTTTCCTTGAGAATGTCGCTTTAAATAAATACAACACTTGAGGTGACAAACTTTTATTTAATTCGCTGATTTTTACAAATAGTTTCCTCGTAACAAATTATTTCGATGAATGACAACATAATAAACTCTTCATATATCTACATAATATTATGTTTGTTGTGCCGGCAAAACTTGATTGCGAATTGCACAAAATACATCACCTTTATCTCGGTTTTTTTTTTGATTAAATTTTTATTCATAGCATTCTGTTATCAAAACCATGACCGGGAAACACAAAACAATCGACGTTCTATGATCCATCTCAAACATAGCGGGCATCGAAATTATCATATTTACACAAACATCAAAATATCCGATATATTATGTCAAAATTATCGCAATTTTTCGTATCAATTTTTTTAATTCAAGTCAACAAAACATAAGTTATTAAAAATAGATGTCATTTTTTCATCGATTTTATTATTAAGTGTTGACTTTATGAGAGAGTAAGTAAGAAAACAAATTCTAATCACAATAAAAGTAAACACATAGAAAATATGCTTGTAATTAGTTGCAGCTTTAAGAAGTAGAGGAATCTATTGGTAATCTGACTTGCCGAGATTTTGAGCAAAAACATGAAAATAAAGCTCCCAAGAAATATTATTTATCCTGGAGGAACAGAAATTTCGCTTCATCAATACTGATATTACTTAATAAGTAAAAATTATTAAATTTATTATAGCTTAATTTATTGTTTATTACTACTGTTGAAATACGAAAATCAAACCCCGGGATGAACTATCATTTTAAACGGTTTTATTTAGCTTGATCCCGTATATTTGTTTGTTTGTTTGTTTGTTTGTTTGTTGCTATGTTTGTTTCAAATCTTGCGACAGCTTTTTCAACCACCTACTTCTACTTAACCGATTCTTATGAAACTTTGCACACACATTGAGTTCCCGTGACAATACAATATTATGATAATTTCAACTTGGTAACGAGGATCTGATGATGGAATCAGGAGGAGGATAATTGAAAGGATGAGGACTTTGCATAATGATACAGGCCAGAAATCAAACTAAAAACTAGAAAATAAAAATAGGTAAAAAAACTTTTTAGTTAAACGGTTTTATTTTAAATCATCAGCTGTACCAAAAACTAGAAAATAATTAGGAGACAAACCAAGAAACACTTTGTGTCGCTGCGTCAGCGGAATAAGTAATAATCTGGGATTTTTAATAGACTAAAATAAAAACGTAAGACGCATACAAATCTGTATAACTACTGTATCCCTATCCCCCTATATTATTAAACGAGTAAAACTTGTATATATGTTTCTATGTACCTATATAAATATTTTCTCGAAAACGGCTCTAACGATTTTGATCAAATTTACCGAAAAGGGGTTTCGGGGGGCAAAAAATCGATTTAGCTAGGTCTCATCCCTGGAAAAATTCGTTTTCCTATCGATTTTATCATTTTTAAAAACGGTTTTTTGACCTGTCAAAACATTGTAATATCGTGAGTAGGCTTTGGAGAAAACAAACTACTTTCATTATTTATATGTCAAAATACTCTGACAGAATTTTAAACTTATTAAAATAATCCGTGAACTATTTGTATAGTAAAAAATAACAGAAATAAAAACTACATATAATTATGTAAGTAGTTTTAACTAATATTTAAATAAATAGGTACCTAAGTATGTTATTTTTATATTACCTATATATAAAATATGTATATTATGTACGTTAAATATAGTATGACGTATAATCTTACCTAGACTTTTTTTTCTCAAAAACGAATAACGATTTTGATGAAGTTTACAGAATGGGGATTTTTCGGGGCGAGAAATCGATCTAGGTAGGAATCTTGGTCCCAGAGGGGAGCAATTAAAAAAAGGGTTTTTTTATTTATAACTCGGTCAATTGTCAGATCGATTCGAAGCCTCTTTCTACATAGATTTTGTATAATATATCACAAGGGTTAAAACTGTAAATGAACACTAATATAAGAAGTGTCTTGCACAATATGTAAATAATGACAAACAGGCGGCCCGAAGGGCCGCACTTCTGGCACCGCGAGTCTGTGTAAAAACACATCGATTTTTGAAGACTATTGTTAAGATACATACAAAAAAGTTTTGTTTAAAAATTTGCACGACGGCCCGAAGGGCCGCACTTCTAGCGACGTAGGCATGCAGTATATAAAAACACATCGATTTTTAAAAACTATGGTGAAGATGCATGCAAAAAAGTTTTGCGCTGCAGGTTTATAGTCTGACGTTTGTTATTAAAAGATATAATATGAATTCTATTTCTTCGAAAATCGATTTTTGTGAGTTTTTCAGTAGGTACCTTCTATGCAAAAAAAATATTTGAAATTTACTGGAAGTTGCTAAGATGACATCACAGAGAAAAAGTACTTCGATAAAGTTGATATTTGGTATCAATGTTTAAAAATGGATTATTGAAACGGCAACGGGCAAGCAGAATTTCATCTAATTCGAACATTTTTACAAGATATTCAATCTATGAAAATCGGTTTTTGCGAGTTCTTCAGTCAACAAAACAATAACGGCGGTAGATTTGAAAATGGCGACCTAAGTAATATTTACAGGAAAAAATGCTTGATTCAAGTTGATACTTAGTTATTACGCTTAAAAATACACATAGGTATTTAAAATATTTAACAGAAACAATTATTTAAATTATGTTTCAGAATTAAATTCGTTTCGGAATAATATTCTGAGAAAATAATATCTCACAGCATACAAGTACTATTTTTTTGAACTCATCCGAGCAAAGCTCGGCACCCAGATATTTTTATTATTAAACGAGCAAATCTTGTATATATGTACCTATGTACCTATATAAATATTTTCTCGAAAACGGCTCTAACGATTTTGATCAAATTTACCGAAAAGGGGTTTCGGGGGGCAAAAAATCGATCTAGCTAGGTCTCATCCCTGGAAAAATTCGTTTTCTTATCGATTTTATCATTTTAAAAAACAGTTTTTTTAACGTTATAATACAGTGCCGTACGGTGAGTAGGCTTTGGAAAAAACAAACTATTTTCATTATTTATGTCAAATTACTCTGACAGTCAATCTTTAACTTATTAAAACAATCAGTATTTATTTGAAAAGTAAAAAAATAACAACTATAAAATCTAAACATAATTATACTTTCATAATTATGTTTAGATTTTATTGTTGTTATTTTTTTAACTAATATTTAAATAAATAGGTATATTACTTTTATATTACCTGTATAAAATATGTAGGTACATACGTTATGTAGTATGACGTATACTGACGTATAATAATATTATCTACTTATAGGTATGTAATTTTTTTTCTTAAAAACGACTAACGATTTTGATGAAATGGGAACTTTAAGTACTATTTTTTTTGAACTCATCCGAGCAAAGCTCGGTCATCCAGATATTGTCTTTGAATTAAAAACAGTGATTGACGTTGAACGGTCGTCCTTGACACTTGTTAATCCAGCCGTACCAAGCCCTGAATCCATGGATACTGAAGATTTTGTTCACGCATTTAATATCGTTTCGCAGATCATCATCCAGGAAGGCTGTGAATGCAAAAAAAATTTTTAATATAACAATAATGGAGAGAAATTTGCATAAATATAAAACCAGAGCTCAGCAAAATTCCACGCCTGTGGCGAGAAGAGTTCATTTTATATGAAATTAACGATCTAACAGAATACTATATGAATACGTCATTCAGTAGAGAACTAGAGGCACACAACTTAAGGGAGAATTATGTGTAATTTCTAAAAAGGACTGCTACATTTTTACTTCCCACCTCCTATTATGGTAGGGAAGTATTGGATTCAGTCCGAAAAAATTGTTACGAATCACCCTGTATTTAAACGTCAGGCAAGAATTCCGAGAAGCGGTGTCTGCTTACTGAACAACGAGTAACTGCACGAACATTCTGGAAAACGCTAGAACGCGTTGTGCTTAAGCCATGCAGATATATAAACAGCAGCGCGAGTGAGTGAATCAGTGAATGGTGAGTCGTGCAACCAAGCGGATCAGTGATATAAATCAATCAACGGTCGAATCAGTCAGTACAGTGATATAAATAGTGGAGTGGATATAAATAAAATAGTACTGAAGTAACTGAGTAAATGACCGACATAAATAAACGTTAGAAATAAATCTGATATAAATACAGTGATATAAATAGCTCCGTGATATAAATTCACCTGATAAAATAAATATTAGTGTAGTCAATTGTATATAGTTAAGTGTTAATTACTTGTGTTGATTGTTAGAACTGACTTTTGGTTGTTGTATTTATTATTGTTGTGTTTTTAATTATTGTAAATAAATATTTATTCCGCCAACTCAGAAAACAGTTTTGTAACTAAATGTTTTCGGGATTTTAATAGATCGTCACGTTTTACACCCTAGGAATCATTTGAGACCATTTTCCGACTGATGTCTCTGTGTGTGTGCGTGTGTGTGTAAGGGGTGAAGTTTTTTCTCCTTTGATATCTCAAAAATGGAATGACATAGGGTTTGTTTGGCTGTATTTTTCAACAATTTACTTAGATCAGATTATATTTTGAATCATCGAAATATTTAGACTTTTACTATTAATAATTCCACTATAATAAATAATATATCTCTTTTAGTTAAATCTTTAGTTACTTATTATCGGTTTATTTCGAATATTCGACTTACAGTTGCAATCTTCGTTGCATGCTCCTCCTCTATATCCAACTTTACACCAGTATCGGTCGTTCATTTGAAATAGCCCATAATCGCGAGATCCGTCACTGTTTGGGCGCCCGACTACGCCCGTGTTGCCGCTGCTTTCAGATTCTACGAGGCACACCCCTGGAAGTAGATAAATATTGTAAATTATAGACGTTCAACAGCCCAGGTCTACCTGTAGTTTTAAAAACAATATTTTTTTTATTTATTGTAAATTATAGACGCGTTGACAACTTACGGCCGTATTCATAGTTAACCCTTAAGTAGTAAGGGACACTTACTCATACCCTCAAATCTAATATGCGTTTCATAGTCAAAATTGACGTCTGTAAGGGCCCTTACATCACCCTCACCTTAAGGGTGGATAGTATGTCCCTTAAGTGTCGAAAAAGTAAAAACAGTAAAACACATGAAAAACACGCATTTATATCAAAAATGACAACTAAACACAATCGGTCTGCAGTATGACCAACTGTTCTAAAGGAAAAAATCATGGAGGTTTACTATAATTCTTCCCTCACTCAAGGAAATGACTATGAATTATGAAACGCTCCTTTGAATAAGGTGCCCTCAGCACTTAAGTGACCCTCAGCGAAGGAACCCTTATCACTTACCTTAAGGGTTAACTATGAATATGGGCATTAGGTCATTAGCGTCTTGTGTGTGTGCTTTAAAGACCACCAACAGCTAAGGTTATTTGGGCCTAGCACCAATTCGCCAGCTCCGTCTATTATAGGATACATTTTCATGTCAATTTGTTTTTTTAACTCAAACACTACACTATTTTGATCTGACTTTCATATAATAAATAGAAAATTATACAGTTCGGCCAACGACGGCCGAACAGTATGAACGCCATTCCGACAACAATAAAAAAATTCACAGATTTCGCAATCCTTGCAACCATCGAGGACATTGGAAATGATAACAGCATATATGAAACATAATTAACTGTTTATTATGCACACAATATTTATCAATGCACTGTTTAGTTTTGTCTGGAATAACCCTATTATTCTTCTGTTATATACGCGTTCACTTTTGCTTGATTACTTAACTTTTAAATGGATTTTTCTACAGTATTTATTAACATTTGCTCAAAAATAACACCGCAGATCGTCGCAAATACCTATCAATTAACTAGACATGATATAAAACACATTTCGAAAAAATTGCACTTGTTCAATTTTGCATGATTGCTCCTCACTTGATCGCGACACCGTTGTCTTTTAGCCTTGAACGAAAACTCGTAACTCTGCCCCCATATACGAACATAAACATTTCCAATGTTAAAAACGAAATTACAAAAAAAAAATACAGTCTACTTACAGTCACCAATCTGATGTCTTGGCAGCCCATTTTTTACAAGTTCCCTTGCAATTTGACACCTGTTCAAAATCTTGCCATCAACTCCAAAAATGTTAATAAACAAAATTGCGAACAAACAAAAATTAATTATAACAGACTTCATTTTAATGATATTTAAAGTAATAAATCTAAATTGAACACTAAAATAAATTAAAGAACTTTAAATGAAATGATAAAAAATGCCTATATTTATATAAAAAAAACAAGTCAGGAAATAACCCCACCTATCTGTTGTTTGAATTGTGTCAAACCATATTTTTTCCAGTTGCATTTCAACTAGTGGGTTTTATACAGGATAAAATATCTGAAATTCTTTGCAGTTTTAACGTAAAATACATAATTTGCGTGAATAGTTCCTCTAAGTTGTTAATCAATCAAAATGCGTAATTTAAAGGGTGGTCGGACTAAAACTTACCGTTCTTTTTCAACTATCAGAACAGATGCGTATGATCTCTGTTGTCGAGCGTCTATAATCTACAATATATCTATATCTTGAAAAATTCTATACATGTATTCTCAACGAACAGGGCCGTAGCTAGGGGGGGCATTAAGGGGCAATGCCCTACCTTAAAACATCCAGTGCCCTACTTTAAGGAATTATAAACAAGCCGCAAAGACTGTCACGACAGAATGACAGACTTGATCTATCTGGCATTTGGAAAAACAAGATTAAATTCGTTGGACTAAATGAAGTTCTTCGGAAATTTGATAACATGGCAAGTTCTGTATTTTTTTTTTTTTTTTTGATTAAATTGTCATTTACCGTTTTCTTGCTTTTGTAATTTGATATCATCAGATGAGGTGGGCAATCCAATTAAAAAATTGTAGTCTTTTGCTTCAGCCCTACTTTAAACTTTCAGTGCCCTATCTTGAATTCAGCTCTAGCTACGGCCCTGTCAACGAAGGTTTCGGGGTTCTAGCCTATCATCAGGAGAGTTCAAACTAACTATTACTATTATTATATTTGTTAGTCAAAACACTATAAAAAATGTATAGACATGCAATTCTAACGAAATTTTAAAGAAAAGTTATCAAGGAAAAACTATTCATAAATGATGTGTTGAAAAGTTAAATGTAAATAATTGCGAAATCATGTAATGTATGACACTTTAATATAATAATTGTTTACTTAATACTTTAAATGTTTCTATTTTTCCTTATTGATCAATGGAAAATCAGAACCGTTTGTGAATGAACGTATTCTTACACTGTTGTGAAAATATATTAGGAGAAAAATATCTGCGGTCAAATTATTCCTAATTATTTGTAATGAATTTTTTTTATATTCTCAGACAGGTTTTTATTTTTCTATTTTGTGCAAAATTGTGTAATTATTATAATATGTGATGCCCTACTCGATCGATTTGACCGAAGAAAACTATTTTTGACCAAGATTTTTTCCACCTTTCCGGCCGCCATTTTGAATCCACAAAAATATTTGATAGCCTATATCACAACTAAGATTAAGACAAATCGAATGACACCCCGAAAATGAAAATCGGTCCAGTGGATTTTGCTCTACGATGTAACAAACTATCATACATACACAGGGGTGGACTGGCGTATCGGGCGATCGGGGATTGACTGATGATCGACTTTTTTCCTCTTAATCATTTTTTTTGTATTTCTATTTTCTCTTTACCTACCTACTGAAAAGTAAAACTTTATTATGTAAATACTGCGAAATTTTTGAAAAATAAATTCGACCCAATTCATTTGATATTAAGTCTATTTATAGAAAAAATTCGCACTTTTAATTTCAAAGATATAAACAGCATCTGAGAGATTTTTGAGTTTTCTTAAAAATGCCAAAAGTAAGAAGACCCCCTTGTACAAATTTGCAAAATTTTTGAAAAATAAATTCGACCCGATTCGTTTGATATTAAGTCTATTTATAGAAAAAATAACGCTGAATCGACTCCAACAACCCGCACTTTTAGTTTCCAAGATATAAACAGCAATTGAGAGATTTTTGAGTTTTCTTAAAAATACCAAAAGTAAGAAGACCCTCTTTGTACAAATTTGCGAAATTTTTAAAAAAAAATTCGACCCGATTCGTTTAATATTAAGTCTGTTTATAGAAAAAATAACGCTGAATCGACTCCAACAACCCGCACTTTTAGTTTCAAAGATATAAACAGCATCTGAGAAATTTTTGAGTTTTCTTAAAAATGCCAAAAGTAAGAAGACCCCCCTCTTTGTACAAATTTGCGAAATTTTTGAAAAATAAATTCGATCCGATTCGTTTGATATTAAGTCTATTTATAGAAAAAATAACTCTGAATCGACTCCAACAACCCGCACTTTTAGTTTCGAAGATATAAACAGCATCTGAGAGATTATTGAGTTTTCTTAAAAATACCAAAAGTAAGAAGACCCCCCTCTTTGTACAAATTTGCGAAATTTTTGAAAAATAAATTCGACCTGATTCGTTTGATATCAAGTCCATTTATAGAAAAAATAACTCTGAATCGACTCCACCAACCCGCACTTTTAGTTTCAAAGATATAAACAGCATCTGAGAGATTTTTCAGTTTTCTTAAAAATGCCAAAAGTAAGAAGACCCCCCTCTTCGTACAAATTTGCGAAATTTTTGAAAAATAAATTCGATCCGATTCGTTTGATATTAAGTCCATTTATAGAAAAAATAACTCTGAATCGACTCCACCAACCCGCACTTTCAGTTTCAAAGATATAAACAGCATCTGAGAGATTTTTGAGTTTTCTTAAAAATGCCAAAAGTAAGAAGACCCCCCTCTTTGTACAAATTTGCGAAATTTTTAAAAAATAAATTCGACCCGATTCGTTTGATATCAAGTCCATTTATATAAAAAATAACGCTGAATCGACTCCAACAACCCGCACTTTTAGTTTCCAAGATATAAACAGCAATTGAGAGATTTTGGGTAAAATTTCAATGTTTGGTATAAATGATGAAATTCGCCATGTTTAGATCGTTTTCTATTAATAGGGTGGACATGATTAGCGCTCCTACCCAAATTTGTATTTAAAATATACAATTTTGTAGCAGAAGAACACAAATATTCGTCTTCGCTACCTGACATTTCAAACGCGATTTAAGCTTGTATCAATGCTAGTATCAAAGCTTCGTTGTGCAAACCTATAAGCGCTTATAATTTCAGCCACCATCTACCATACATGCTACCATCTAGAATCCCAGCTGCGTACTGCATGTACCTTCAGAGACACAACTATAAGAATAACACCGAGACGTATTCACTCGACAACGGCGTTCCGGTCTCCGCCTACTATGGTACAAACCGTTAGAGAGCAGCAGAGAGGGTAGCGTTATCAAGCAGACAGTCCGTTTGCTAGTAAGGGCGCTGCTTTGCCTCCAATAGGCTAATGACGTCACTGTGTAACTCTATAAGAGTATAAGCGGGCATGAACCTAAAATCTTAATCAAACCTCAGCTCGGCCACTATCTGCGTCTACACAATCTAAGAACACAATTTTATTAAACGCTATAATTAAATATAATACAACAGATTCGGTGATTAATTTTTCATCTGCAGCTTCTTGAGGGGCTTTAATTAAATTTTCTTGAGCAATTTTATTAAAGTTAAATCCTGAAAACGAGCTGAGCAGAATTACATCACAACAGCTTTTTAACAGGTCTTTTGTTAAGATTATACAAAAGTACTCTTCCTTTTAGTTAGGTTAATATTTTAATTCAGATTAAACAACAAACATTCGCTTTATAAATAAATTAAATAATTATAATAGTAGATTGTGTATCTAGTGGCGTAATGAGGTATATTACTGACGAGTTGTGACAGTCACACAAGTCATAATATCATTACGCACGAGATATACTTAGTATTTTTTGCCATACCCATTATACAATAGCTGTTTTTCAGTTCATTTTCAGTATTTTCAAGAAATTTTGACAGTTCATTTTGTGTTGCCAACTTCACTCCTATAGTGGGCCGAGGCACGCACATGAGTATGTACAGCGGGCGGATCAGAGCGAATAAACATAAATCACTATGGAAATTAGTGTGGGAAAGATACGTTCCCACACACCGGTCTGTCATTATTATTCTTATTATTGTAGATTATAGACGCGTCGACAACTCAGGACGTCAATTCCCAAAGAACATTGGAATGCAATTGCGAGAACAACTACATTCCAATGTTCCCCCTGGGGCACCGGCCTGTCAAAAGTCACTCTACGTTCATACATACATGCATATAAAGCAGCTATTTTATAGTGGGAATGGCAAGAAATCAATTACAAAAGCGTCTAAATCAACAATCAATATTTAAAATTCATAAATGTTTTTTCGTTGGAAAGCAGCCAATTATATAATTGTTTCGAAACATATAGGAAAAAATCATTTTACCAACCAGTGGTGACTGCTTTCGAACGAAAAAACATTTTTCAATTGCATTTCAGCCGTACAAAACTATTATTTATTTTAAAATTCATATTTTCATTTCTAATTTCCAGTTACATTAATTTTATCAAATAAGCGCATAAGGAAAACTGAATATTGTGGTTGGAAACAATAAAAAAACAACAATTTAGTCACTTGTTAACCACAAGAGTTTTTATTTGTACATTTTGAGAGCAATACTCCTCATCATTATCAAAAACAACATCCAATAATAGAACCGTTGTGGTTAAGAAGATAGGTACTTAACTTAATTGTCTTTTTTCTAAATTAAATCTATTTAATATTTTGTTGATAAAATACTAAAGTGGATAAAAAAATGTAGGGAATTTTCAATTGGGAATTAGGAGAAAAACTTTACATATATTCTGGCAACGCCGGGCAACGCTGACATGGAGAGAGTCTGATTCAATTCTCTCGTTTCGATAGAAGTAAACTTGGAGAGTACTTCAGCTGCTCCGTCAGAATTGTGATGGAAGCAAAGAGTAGCTCAGCAGAACGGTCGCTTAAAAGGTATCCATGTAGGTATTGATAATAACTTATTCAATTGTTCCGTCAGAATTGTGATGCAAGTAAGGAGTAGCTCAGCAGAACGATCGCTTAAAGGGTGACCATATGGATAAAATTTAATTCAACTTCATAATTTCGATTTTGTTAGAAGAAAGAGCAGTTCGGCAAAACGGTCGCTGAAAGGGTATATCCATATGGATAACATCTAAATTATCTCGGTTTGGATTTTATTAAAAAAAGGAATAACACTGCAAAACGGTCGTTTAAAGGGTAATCATATAGATAAAACTTCTTCTGCGTTTGGATTTTGATGGAAGAAAGGAGCAGTTCAAGCAAAACAGTCGTTCAAAGGGTAATCATATGGATAAAACTTAACTTCTGCATTTGGAGTTTGATGGAAGAAAGTAGCAGTTCAAGCAAAACGGTCTTTTAAAAAGTAATTATATGGATAAAACTTAACTTCAGCGTTTTGATTTTGATGGAAGAAAGTAGCAGTTCAAGCAGAACGGTCGTTCAAAGGGTAATCATATGGATAAAACTTAACTTCTGCGTTTGAATTTTGATAGAAGAAAGGAGCAGTTCAAGCAAAACGGTCGTTCAAAGCGTAATCATATGGATAAAACTTAACTTCTGCGTTTGGATTTTGATGGAAGAAGGGAACAGTTCAAGCAAAACGGTCGTTCAAAGAGCGACTAAAATCCAATCAATACAACACATTTCTTTTTAGAGATGTTATATGTAAATATGAATGTTGGAAAGTTCTTCTCTGGAAACACCTGATGCCTACAATGAAAATAATAAAAATCCGGATTAGAATGGGGACAAAGCAGAAACACGGTTAATTAACTAAAAACAGAAATAGATATAAAATGAGATGGGGAAATGGAAAAAGGAAAACAAATATAAAATGAAATAAAAGACAACATAAACATCATACAGTTTGTAGTAGTGACGACGTGCACAGACTACAATGGGACTTGCGGTATCCAATTAGCGCTGCTCCCCACATGATGTCGTTGTATATATTTAACTTCTAGGGCTCAGTATTATATTTTTAGTTTTTTTAAAAATCCAGTCATCGAGGTCCAAGAATCTTATTTTATAATAGATTCGGTCGTTACTTGATGTAAATTATTGCTATACATTTTTACACTGCACTCTTCATCTCAAATCCTTTCCCCTCGCTTAAAAATAGTTACCGCTCTCCCGACGCTATTTTTAAAGTTAAATGATTCGGGCAAACGTCAAATGAAGGATCGAGAATCACATTACAGATCCTACAGGCGAAAAATTGAAATTCATTTTCCTGGAAAAACTTACAACTTTTTAAAAATTACGTAATCTTTTACACGTATAAACCAAAACTTTTTTCAAGAAATTCACCTAAGAGATCTGTAGAGTGATTCTGGGTCCTTCATTTGGCATTTACCCGAACCCTTTAGCTTTGTAAATAATATCGGGAGAGCGGTAACCGTTTTTAGGAGGACCCCCCAGTGGGGACATTGGGATGTAGTTGTTATCGCAATTCCATTCCAATGTTCTTTGGGAATGAGCGGTCCCAGGGACCCTAGTTCGTACCAGTCGGTTTGTGTATGCCGGCTGGCGGATTTTAATACACAAATATGTTATATTTTGTTGTGTTGAAGACGCTAATGACCTGAGTTGTCGACGCGTCTATAATCTACGATGAATGAATGAAAAAAATTTTTAGGAGGGAGGAAAGGATCTGAGATGAAGAGTGCAGAGTTTTAAGAATTGTATAACAAATTATTTCGCATAACTCAGTTGCTTAGTCAGATAAAGATCTTAAACTGTGTTAAAGAGCTTTGTCTGAAATAGTTTAAGATCTTTGTCTGACGAAGCCCATGTGTTGTGCGAAGCAACTGTAAAATAAAGATCTTAAGTGTACATAAATTAAAACGTTGTTTTATTAAATTTAAAATTCAAGAATCTTATTACCTTCACTCTTATTTAAGCGAAGTCACTTCTTACCTTTTAAAAATAACTTTGCGACGATTTTTCACCCGGACAAAAAAATCGATCCAGCCATTCTCGAAGAGAAACAGACAGACAAAAAAAAAACTTTTTAACAAAAAAAAAAACATCCTTCAAAAAGCCATTAAAAAGAGGAAAATAATGAAATTTTCAGGTCTGCGCCAATTTAATTAAATATGAAGTCGGTTAAAAAGTATAGTATAGTGATTAATATCTTCTTTTTAACCAACTTCATATTATATTAAAATGGCGCAGACCTCAAAATTTCATTATTTTCCTCTTTTTAGTGGCTTTTTGAAGGAGGTTTTTTTTTTTTACTTTTTAGTGTCAAAAAGTGACATTTACCTTAAGGAATCACACGCCGTTACTAACTTTTATTAAAATCAGCCGAACTACTGAACCGATTTTGATGAAATTTCTATGGGACCAATCTGAAAGTATATCCTTTCAAATAAAAAAAATTTTCAAATCGGTTTATAAATGACGGAGTTCTGAGGTAACAAACATAAAAAAAAATACAACCGAATTGAGAACCACCTCCTTTTTTGAAGTCGGTTAAAAATGTGGAAACACGTTTTCTCGTAAGGCTACTGTACCGAAATTATTAGATAGATAGATAGTTTATTTAGTCATATTGGAGATACAAGTATCTATATATGTACATATATATAATTGATAATTGATATATTATAATTGACCAAAATTTCGATATACTCGAATTTAATTTGGATGGAAAAAAAAACGAGTCATCGAGCTTAAATATAATTACAAGACATTCTCCCATCCTTATTTAGTTAAAAACGATCTTGTAACACATCAAACATTTTGTATTATGTGGTTTAAGCGCTATTGAAAGCTTTGCGCTCATTTATTCTGTATGTACTTTGATTCTATTCGTATAAGTGTTTTATTTCATATTAGCTTATTAACGTTGTATGTTAAGAACTTTTTGCATACATCGTGTAGCTTAATATTTGGGACAGAGAAATTTGCATGTAAAATTAAACATTTGAAAGTATTGACCTTCCTGTATACAGGGTGTCCCAAAATTGCTGGGACACAGAGCTACCACGTTAGTGGAGATCAAAATAAGTCTATTGGACCTAATTTATTTATATACCAAAATGTACCGTTTGCCCGTGAGAAAAGTTCAAAGTTTACATAAAATTTTGTATTACAATTTTATTATACTTGTACTAGGAATATCTGTTAGCATTATTTAAGAAAACATTTTTTTCCTTCGGAACTATGCGGAATACGAAATTTTTACAAGAGTAACAAAATGAAGATAATTAATCAATTTTCTCGTTAAAAAATTTGAGAACCGTATTACCACTCCTAAGAAAGTTCTGAAAAAAATGTCAGGGGGTGAGGGTGGTTTTATCCCTTCTACAATTTCTTTTGGGTTTCTTTGATAACCGAAAAGAGAGTAATCCTCTAAAATGCACTTTTGTCAAATTTCATTCAATTTGTTTCACTCATTTCTGAACAGCGTACAAAAATGTGTTTTTTATGTTAACTTTGAACTCTTCTCACGGGCAAACGGTACATTTTGGTATATAAATAAATTGGGTCCAATCGACTTATTTTGACCTCTACTACACGTGGTAGCTCTGTGTCCCAGCAATTTTGGGACACCCTGTATATTAGACCAAAACGGTAAAGAAATAATTTGTTCAAAATTGTAAAATGCTTTTAATGTCGTATTTATATTTTCAAATTTCATAATCGTTTTCTTTCAAAATAACAAAAAATGTTAGGAAATTCGATATAGGATTTCATATGAAATTAAGGAAGAAATGTCAAATTATTTTTATTATATCGGTTTTTTCGTTGTTCATAAATCAATTATAGTAGGTACAACCTTTAATTTATAAATTTCTTGCGTATTCCAAAAATATTTTTTTACGTAAAAACCTCCATTTTAAGGGTTTTGATATAAAAAATCGTGAAATATCAATAATTTACATGTCAGTTTATTATTAAAAATAAAAAACTCGAGTGGCAGACGCAAATCCTGCCGACCAAATAATGTATTTGCTAATACTATGATTGTGGCTTTAATATGTGAAGTTACTTTTATTTTTGGACAAAATAAAAAATGCAAACACTTAATACAACCCTTAAAATAATTAAATTTTTCTAAATTTCAATTTTGAAACAATTTCGATGACTTTTTGGGTGTTGGCTCAAAAACAGTTTTCAATCCCTAAAACCAATCCTTAAAATGGTCCGATTGCGTCCATTCTAATTAGGTTTCGTGCGGTGATGGATTCCAATGTACATACCAAATTTCGTTAAAATCGATTAACTCTTTAGAAGTTGTGAAGTTTGAAAGTGAGATTTTGACAGCTGCACATCCTTACCACCAAAAATTATTATTAGGGTAGAGTGTTGACTCTATAGACTTCAGTTCGACAAAGTCCCGAAGGAATACACCCGATGTATATATTATGTATCTTCCAGTGTAAGTGCGGCATAGATTGCGGTTACGTTATAAAACCACCTTAGAATAGTTAACAAGCCGTAGGTATAGTCTAAGAGGCAGCGACGGATTTTCTCAAGTATCTACGTAAGGCAAAATAATCTCAACAATCCCTGTACATAAGTGTTCCCCATTTGAGAATCTGTAAGTCTGACAGCCTTTCTCTCTTGCGTTTATAAATTATACAAATTTTTCATGTAATAATGTAACACTATTTTTTTTGCCACACCCACTACAAAATAGATATGTAGGTATGTTATTTTAATATTAAAATTTAAAAATGTATTTTCCTTAATCGCCGCCTCTGACCATAATTTCATAATACTTAGTTTATAATGTAACAATTATTTTATGTAACAAGCCGTTGTCATTGTGTCGCCTTGTACGCCAGATTTCGTTCGTAAAAATATTTCAATTCAAAAATAATATTCAGTACAATGTTTGCAATTTCGACTATAAAATAGTTGTCTGACAACTCCTTCCTAACGGGCAGTCCGAATTGTGGCGAGGTATCATTCCCCATATTAACCACAATCAACCGGACAATGCCACACAAACGAGGGCAAAATATTTTATTCGGTAAATGATTTTGTAAAGTAATATTTATGATTATTTCTGTAATTGACGTGTCAACCCTGTTAATGTACATTTGACTAATAAATCTATCTATCTATTATAACGAAAAACTAAGCAGCTACAACAAGACGACACAATACATACGACACAATACAATTTAAAATCAAATGTATTTAACTATCGACGGAACAGTATTTATATATTTAAAACACAAGCCCTATTTCTCTAGACAATCCGCCAGCAACCCCTGCTCAACCGATTGACATAATTTTTTTTTTAAACTGAGGCCTTTAGTCCACAGATATGTTATCGCTATTTTTTTTTTGGTGAAATTTCTTTAAAAGGGGTGATTTCAAGCGATAATAGTAAAAATGACGAGGGGGGCAGTGGGGTGAAGAGAAACGTAAACAGAGAAAATCCATCGGCGTTCACGATACATGAGTGTGAGAGAAATGCAAATATGTACGCATGTCGTGGGTAGGCTATGCAAACAATAAACAATGAAACATCTTGACAGTTGTACATTTTAATTTTTAGAGCCCAGATTTTAATAGGGTTATATTGACAAAATTTCCAAAAGTATTTAAAATTAAACAATAAAGATGTATATGTACGTGCAAATTTTTTTTCTCTTTTAAATATAGTACTTAGTTTCTCAAATACCGACAAACTCATCGATTTTTTTCTGAAGATCATTCGTACGTAAGTATTACACTGATAGATACGTTCTATAGCTTCTAAAAAACTACTTTTTTACGTACACTTTAAAGTTATGTTTGAATCAAAAATTATATTAAAAACATATCGTTAAAAGCTAGGTTATGTGTTTTACTCACGCGTTCGTATACCCAATGATATTGAGAAAGCTTGAAATATATATTTCTTATTGTTTTCTTAATAAAGTGATTCATATTACATATAAAAAAGGTTTGTGTTGGCAAACATTTTTTTTTGGCGATAGCCTTTACTAAACCATTGTTCTTTGAAGACAGTACGTTAAGTCGTCGCAAAAAAGTTTTGCACAGGTACACTAGTACAATTTAAAATCAATTGTATTTAACTATCGACGGAACAGTATTAATTATTAAAGTTCTTTGAAAATTTGACTTGTTCGTTTAATTCAGTCTGTGTGTCCGTTGGTACATTTTCTGATCAAGATTTAGCACTCAATCTTCCACAACTAAACATCTTTGCCATAGTCCGTACGAGTGCGTCACAGATACTTTCGATGCAAGGTTAGTAGAGCATAGGTTGCCTCATTCCGATAGATAGTAGTGGGGGGATGATGTCACTCAGAATATACCATGCTTGCTCACTTCAATAGAAAAGATCAGACCATGGACGCTGCTAATTTTTGGAAATAAAAATCACAGTAACCATGGTAGTGTGATATGTTTTTTCAATACTTAATAGAAACATGATTCTTCTGTAGTGAAAAAAATATGATAAATTGTCAATTTTGCGATAGCAGTTAAGTGTTATGGTGTTTTGTGGTTATTTTTAATATTTTGTGAATATAAAAGATAAAATAATTAATTTATCAATTTGTTAGTTAATTCTATTCGTTTCTTAAATTTAAAAAAATAGGTAATAAACAAGATCTGCCATTTCTTGAGCATTATTTAATTTTTTGTTTGTTTATATTATAGATATTAAAACCTAAATTTTGTAATAAAAATAAAAATTATCTTATTTTTTAACATCTATTCTTATATTTATTGTCTCCTGCCAATTTTAAGAAAAAATCTGCACGAAGCACCTAATATAAATAAGCATAATCTTCAACAATTTTTGTACTTGATTTAAACTAAATTCTAGCTGACGTCATTCCCGCGCTTATGCTGATTGGTCAGATGGAATGAGGCAACCTGTACTCTAATAACCTTGCTTTCGATGTATGTATAGCGGCCATTAATAACCCATTTAACAGGCAGGTGTGCGGAAAATGGTTTACTTTCTGCACTAGCGTGAGAATAACGGTTGCCATAGCAACTTCTGTTTATTCGCTCTAAATTGAAATTGTGTTTTAAAGACCACCAACAGCCAAGGTTATTTGGGCCTAGCACCACTCATATTTTCAATTCATTATTTTTTTTTTTTAATAATAAATTGAAAATCCAATTTACACTTTTACCACCTCTCGGGCTAGAACCCGGGAACTGGGGACTTGTAATATTATTTGCTCTATACGCCTGCGTACGCATGTCATTACTTACTTGCACGAACCTCGCGGCACAGTGTGGAAGGAAAGATGGCGACGCAAATGAACTATCAGAATTTTTTGAAAATGACGTGAAAAGTAGGTATTTTGTAGTGGGTATGGCAAAAAATACCATTTATATCTCGTACGTAATGGTATTACGGCTCGTGTGAGTGTAAAAACTCGCTATCGCTCGTTTTTTCATAATGTCATCACTCGCCGTAATATGCCCCATTAGGTACGTTATCTATAACACATACAATCTTCTATTATTTATTAAATTGTATTATTGAGTCAATGTTTGTAATCTTTAAACAATTTCGTCACCACGGTACCAAACTAAATTTAATTGGAGTTTCATGCTTTCACGACCGGTAGAAATTTTGGTGAAAAGTTTTTCCGGGCCAGGTAGCCGTGGTGTAATGCATTTTAATCCGGACGTTTCGCCCAAAGCTCCGTTGGGCATCTTCAGCGGCGATTGGCAATTCGATTCGATTCTCAAATGAGGAACACGTGTGCAGGTATTTTTAATATTATTTTGCCTTACGTAGACACTTGAGAAAAAACGTCGCTGGCTCTCCGTCTAGTATACACTCAACACATACGGTTTGCCGTGATTTACACTTCGCCCCAGAAAATAATATGAATTATTGATTCGAATCTTTTTTTTCTCAAAATAAAAAAAACATCGGTCGGCATTTTTGAAATAAGTTTCTTTTTTTAGGCTCACTAACAGACAGGATTATTTAGACCTAGCACCAATTCATTTTTGTCTATTTATTATTTTTTAATAATAAATTGAAAATCCAACTGATACTTTTACCAGTTCTCGGATTAGAACCTGGAAACTGAGGGCTTGTAATAGAGGAGTTATGAAAAAAGTTTCACTAGCATATACGCGATGCTCACCGCAATGGCATAGAGCAGTGAGCTTCGGTGCTTTTGCGGCGATTATTTCGTAGGCACTTTAGGCTGCAGGTCCTAGCATGAAAATGAAAGTCGACATTTTGACAGCTCTGGGCGGTAATTAATTAACAAGTAATTAAATTACTAATTTAAATACTTTCATATTAAAAGTAATTGTAATTGAATCACTTTTTTCAAATCAGTAATTGTATTCGATAATTATTATTTCCTCATATTATGATACTCTTCCGATAAAAAATACTTCGTTATTCAAATTACTCTTGTGTAAATTTAATTACTTTTATAATAATTAAATACATCAGTACTCTAGTGTTAAATTTTACTGTTTCCAAATCATTCAATCATTTCCCATAGGTATAAGAAATTTTGGAATATGGCGGAGTAATTATTAAAGTAATTTATTTTTTTAAGTACAATTACCAAGTAATTAGTAAACTTTTTCAATAAGTAGGTAATTAAATTACGTAGTAATCAAATTAGTGTTTTTTTAATTACATTTTCAGAGTGATTTGTTCAGCTCTGCATTTGGACAATATAATTTTGAAAACAAGGTGAAAAAAATTCTAAAGCATCGTCCTTTTTTAAGTCTTTTTGAAGTCAAAGTGTAAATTTGCATGTTTAAAGAGACGCGAGCCTAATTCTCTTGTGGTCTGTGGACAATATTCCGTAGTAAAAAAAGTTTTTAATAAAAAAAAAACCTCCTTCAAAAAGGCACTAAAAAGAGGAAAATAATGAAATTTTGAGGTCTGTGCCAATTAAAATATGAAGTTGGTTAAAAAGAAGATATTAATCACTATGCTATACTTTTTAACCGACTTCATATTTTAATTGGCACAGACCTCAAAATTTCATTATTTTCCTCTTTTTAGTGTCTTTTTGAAGGAGGTTTTTTTTTTTGTTAAAAAGTTTTTTATTTTTTACTTTTTAGTGTCAAAAAGTAACATTTACCTTAAAGAATCACACGCCGTTACTTACTTTTATTAAAATCAGCCGAACTACTGAACCGATTTTGATGAAATTTCGATGGGACCAATCTGAAAGTATATCCTTTCAAATAAAAAAAACTTTTTCAAAATCGGCTCATAAACGACGAAGTTATCCGCGAACACACATAAAACATAAAAAATATATACGGTCGAATTGAGAAACCTCCTTTTTTTGAAGTCGGTTAAAAATAGGCAATATCCTGTAAAAAGCAAAAATAAAAATCAAATTCCTAATTGAAATTATCCTTTTTGCAGTGGCCAGTCCTCCTGACCGCCGAGTTGTCAAAGATGACACTGAAGTTGGCTCACAGACAACAGTTTCTGCAAGTCGGAATGGCCAACTAAACAGTAAGTCGTCTTATCACTTTAAATTTTTGCACCAAATCAGTGTTGACAACCTAATAGATAATAATGTGAGCAATTTTGTTTGATGTTTACTTTACATAGAAATTCAAATTTAAAATAATAGAGTTTTTTTGATGTGAAACATCTTATGTCGGGCTGTGAACAGCCGCGTGAGGGGAAATATGCAACGAAATGTTTGCTCCGCTCCTTTGCTGCTGAACTCCCCACCACTGCGGCACTCTCTCTCTCTCTCTCTCTCTCTCTCTCTCTCTCTCTTGGCTCAGGCGTGCACTGTAACACACGCGGTGTTACAGTGCAGTATATAGGATTACGTCAGCATAACAGTTAGTTGCTGCTTTTGAAAAAATATATACTACTACATAGAGAATACCACCGAGTTCAATAACGTTTTCTTTGATGTTTCACATCTGTTGGGGGTCCCGAAACCCACATCCTTTTTTAACTAAAATAACGTGATCAACAACAATGGCTATATGCACGAAATAATGTAGTTATTTTATTTAAAACATAATATATTATTAATTGTTACATTTACTACGTTAAAAATTTTAAAACTCCAAGTTCACCAGTTTCAAAAATTGAGAAATTTCTCGAATTAGCGGAACACGCAAATAAAAAATTTTAATAATAGGGTTGTCCCACACGTATCAAAATTTGAAAATTTCGAAGAGTATATTATTTCTCATACATTAACAAATAATGTAAACTAACATTTTCGTTCTTATACTATCCTTCCTCTTAATAATATTGCAAACAAAAATTAAAGAAATATTTATATATATTAAACGCTGAGTATATACCGCCATATGATGACCCAGAAGACAGTCACACTTCTTTATCTATTGATATAGATGTATATAAATTATATTCCTCGTGGTTTGCTTCCAATTTGACAGATCAATGAGCGTAACACAGCTAGTTAACCAATTACAGGCCGAACGTTATCTAGGTACTGAATTATATATACTAAATTATAGACGCTCGACAACAGAGGTAATTGGCGTCTGAATCTAGGTACTTACGTCAATTTTGTAGCGGCTGCGGCAAAATTCTATGTTTAAAATGTCAGAGAAAAATATAGATTTTTGTGGTTTCTTGTATTATATAGAAAAAGCTTCTGAAAATTTCTCAAAAAAATTGTTTCATAATCTATTTTGTACTGTAGATTTCAAAGAAAAAAACTCGGGTCGCAGTGCCAAACCTTGCCGACAATATAGTGTATAGTGGCTTTATTATGTACACTTTAGTTTGTTTTTGGTCAAAAAAAAAAATTCAATTCCATAGGTATTACAACCCTTAAAATAATTTTTTAATTTAATGGATTTCTAGACCCTAAAAATTGTTTCGTAATGCATTTTTAAATCCTAAAAGTTGGCTCGTAATGCATTTTTAAATCCTAAAAAAACTTTTTAACAAAAAAAAACCTCCTTAAAAAAGCCACTAAAAAGAGGAAAATAATAAAATTTTGAAGTGGACGCCAATTTAATAAGATATGAATTCTGTTAAAAAATAGATATTAACTTCTACTATACTTTTTAACCGACTTCTTTTTTTAGTGTATTTGCCATATGGCACATACACTATTGGCGTCGGTCGGATGGCGGGACCTAGGGGTCGGACCAAAATTTCTCGACGTTTCATAGCCTCCTGAACACTTTGGCATCATTTTTGGAAAAGTCTGTTTATATATGTATATATATATTTATATATATATATATATATATATATATATATATGTGCGGGCTATAACTTTCGAAAGAGTTAATTGATTTTGATGAAATTTGGTAGGCACGTTGAAATCCATCACCGCACGAAGCCTATTTAAAATGGGCTCAATCGGACTATTTTAAGGGTGGTTTTTAGGGGTTGAAAAATGTTTTTGGGCCCAAAAATCCCGAAAAAATTCTCAGAATTGTTTCAAAATTGAAATTTAACCTTTTAGTAAAGATCAAAATGTGCTGCTAAAATTTTAATAAAATCGGCCCGACAGGACCGGACTTACAAATTTTATGAAAACACTAGTTGGCGGATAGTGCTTTACTTACTGAAGTTATTTAGTTTGGTACCGAGGTTGCATTGATAAAAATATTGAAATTAAAAAAAAAAATATTATTTTAAGGGATGGATTAAGGGGTTAAATTTTTTATTTTGTCCAAAAACAAACTTAAGTTCACATAATAAAGCCACAATGCCAGTATTAGCAAATACACTATATTGTCGGCAGGGTTTTGGCACTGCGACCCGATTTTTTTTTAAATTGGTGCCCACCTCAAAATTTTATTATTTCCCTCTTTTTAGTGGCTTTTTTGAAGTTTTTTTTACATAGACGTAGGGCTAGGTACGTCAAAAGACTGTTTGGCCCATCACTAATGCTATATTGAACAGTGACTTGTGACATAAAACCCAAACACCTCGGAACAATAAGACTGCCTATATATATCCATAAATCGTAAGCTGTACAGTTTATTGCTTTTGTTAACGTCAACCATCTACGTCACAGCCCGGCACCGCCGGAAGTGGTTTCCGTCTCTCTTTAATCTATATACATCGTTCCTTTTCTAAGCACCACCACGCACTCTTCTTCTATGTGGAGCACTGACCTTGCGCGACCCTGTTTTATTTGCACGTTGAAAATAAAAAAAAAAACGGATCTCGATCAAGCTTTTTGAAATTACATAGGTATCTAATGGAGATGGGCACATGAGAAACGTAGTATAGATGACAGCAGGTATATAACTACCTAAGTTATCATTGGTTTCCATTGAAAAACAGAGGAAAGTGTGGTGTAACGGTTAGCGTAGCCGACCTTTGGATCACACTGTCGTGAATTCGAATCCCACCTCCGCTCATGGATGTTTTATGATGTCATTTAGTTTTAAGGAAGTTGTTATTTAATGTAATTAAGACGCTAATGATCTATGTTGTCGATGCGTCTATAATCGACAATAAATAAATAAAAAATAAATTCATAGAAAATCAAAACCAAATTTTTTTCCGGGTGATAGCATGCAACCACTTCTTTTCAGTTCCGGACCCTTTGGAAATACAAAAGCTCTATGATTTAAAAACTGGTAAACACAGCACATCGGCATTGTCAATGATTTATTATTTTAAATGAACTTCTTCTGTACATACTACTGCTCACAGACCGAGGTGTTTATATAGCTGGTGCCCCTAGCGGTCAAGTTTAGCATTCTGAGATTGCAGTGTACCTATTAAGTTTTTCACTTCTGTAGCGTATAGTGTAAACTGCACGATCCATTTTTTTACAGTTTGTCAGTCCTCCATTTCTGTTCGAATATTTTTTTTAGCTTGAATACATTATAATAATTATTTATAAATTTTAACGTGCCTTTCTTGCAACTACCTACTTTAAATTTTAAATTTCCTGTCGTAAATATATTCACAGTTATTTCTCCGCGAAAACTTTTTAATATGTTCAAATATTTGTTTTTACTTACTTCTTTGAAAGTCATACACGATTTTTTAAATCGATTTAACCTATATTTTTCCTGTTCGAATAAAGTTGTCCCTTTTATATAACCTATACTTTATTATTATGTTTGGATAGGTACTAGTAGATATAGTGTATGCGGAATCGCCGCTTTTTTTTTTGCAGAATCGTGTTCTAAAAGTGCATACTTTTATAACACGTTTCTGCAAAAAAAATTGAATGCGAATAATTTGACAATGCATAAATTAGTCTTTTTTCGACTCCTTGAAATTATACATTAAATAATTCGTGTTATATAATCGTGTTATAAAAGTAACTTTTATAACACGATTCTGCAAAAAAAATTGAATGCGAATAAATTGACAATGCACAAATTAGTCATTTTTCGACTCCTTGAAATTATACATTAAATAATTCGTGTTATATAATCGTGTTATAAAAGTAACTTTTATAACACGATTCTGCAAAAAAAAAATTGAATGCGAATAAATTGACAATGCATAAATTAGTCTTTTTTCGACTCCTTAAAAGTATACATTAAATAATTCGTGTTATATAATTGTGTTATAAAAGTATGCACTTTTATAACACGATTCTGCAAAAAAAAATTGAATGCGAATAATTTGACAATGTGCAAATTAGTCTTTTTACGACTCCTTGAAAGTATACATTAAATAATTCGTGTTATATAATCTTGTTATAAAAGTAACTTTTATAACACGACTCTGCAAAAAAAATTGAATGCGAATAGTTTGACAATGCACAAATTAGTCTTTTTTCGACTCCTTGAAAGTATAAACTAAATAATTCGTGTTATATAATTGTGTTATAAAAGTAACTTTTATAACACGATTCTGCAAAAAAACTGAATGAAGAAGTAAAAAATTGTAGCCGATCAAAAATACCTATATAATTATTTAACGTACCTACTTTCAAGAAGTCGAAAATAGACTAATTTGTGCTTCAAATCTTAAAAAATGTGTTACACGAAAACTTTACAATAAAAAGTCGCTAAACATTTTTCATTGTAATTGGAAAATCGTAGATTATATTTCTTTCACGAAAATATTCCCCTCGGTTGACAACGAATTATTGTTTGATAAAATTTTAAATGTCTCACAAATCCTATTAAACCTGATTAAAATTTATTTCTCATAATAATTCGCACAATTAAATTAAATTATATTTGATTCGTAACTAAATCTTAATTTGTTCGGGTATAAAATCACACCAAATTGCAGAAGCATTAATTGTGTCGGTTGTTAAATTTCCTTAACGGCTTTGAGGAACAACGTTCATTGAATATAAATGACTTTTATAAACTTTGTACAATCATACGTTTATACTACCATACTATTATGGTATTTCCGGAATTGGTACTTAAGGCCGGGTCACACGGCGCGTGGCTTGTAATGGCTCGCGGCTCGTCTTGGCGTGGCTCGTGGAACACCTAGTTATATTTTCTAAACCAAAAAAATTAAGGAGTTTTTGTCTTCCCATTGGAAGTTATTGTAATGGGTCCGAAAATCGAAATCAAAATGTATAACAAATTTTTATGTTTCAAGGTCACTACACTATTTTTACACTATTTTTAGAAAGATGTCTGTGTGTGTATGTGTGTGTGGGTGTGTACGTACGTACGTATGTGTCCATTTCTTTCTAAGACGAAATCTCGAGAATGAAATAGATATCGACTACGTTAGGGTGCCAATCGACGCGTATTAACGTAAATATGATCTGAAAGAAATTTTTTCAAGTGCGGTTCAGCCGTTCTTTTTTCTTAACCAAATAGACTCCAAAAAAGTAGATTTTACACAATATCTCGCGAATAAAAAATTTTATCGACTTCGTAAGGGTGTCAATCGAGGCGTGTT
Organism: Mongoloraphidia duomilia; assembly: GCA_039654895.1. Lineage (NCBI taxonomy): Eukaryota > Metazoa > Arthropoda > Insecta > Raphidioptera > Raphidiidae > Mongoloraphidia > Mongoloraphidia duomilia. Next base: position 50,248,943 of record CM077522.1, on the reverse strand, counting down.
AACGTCATTTTGATCCGACATAAATTTTATAAAAATAAATAATAATTATGTTTTAATGATAAAAACATAATTATTATTTATTTTTAACAATAATTAAAAAAAAAAAACGACTGAACCGATTTTTATAAAATTTATGTCGGATCAAAATGACGTTAACACGCCTCGATTGACACCCTTACGAAGTCGATATAATTTTTTATTCGCGAGATATTGTGTAAAATCTACTTTTTTGGAGTCTATTTGGTTAAGAAAAAAGAACGGCTGAACCGATTTTGAAAAAATTTCTTTCAGATCATATGTACGTTAATACGCGTCGATTGGCACCCTAACGTAGTCGATATCATTTTTCATTCTCGAGATTTCGTCTTAAAAAGAAATGGACACATACGTGTACGTACACACATACACACACACAGACATTTTTCTAAAAATAGTGTAGTGACCTTGAAACATAAAAATTTGTTATACATTTTGATTTTCGGACCCATTACAATAAGTTCCAATGGGAAGTTAATAAATTCAATAACCTGCGTTTGCATCCTTTTTAGAGATGCACATAAATAAAAATGCATCTGTCATTAACGTAAGTATTTTGTTTCAGAACAAGGTTCATTAACGATAGTGAGACGTAGCAGCGGTAAGAAGTCAAGCGGCAGCAGCGCCGGTAGCGGCGACGGTGGGGGAAGGACGCCGCCGGCGCGCGCGACCTGTGACACCGGCACCGAACTAACCGCGATGACTCGCGTCGATGACGAAACGCTCGACGCGATTGACCTTGCGACCGATAATTTGCCCGCCGTCGATACTCCGGATGCCTGCGATAAAGCTGCCCTCAGGTGGGTGATTTTTTATACTTATTACATACATTTGCTTTTTTTTATAACAGGTTCCGAGTTACTCTTAATAGCAAACCGTTGCTATGGCAAACTGTTTATTTATTGATCTTATGATCTTATGGCCCATAGCCTACTACAAAATTGTAAATGTTCTCAGTGTTATTTGCCCTATCTTCTGTAAAACCGTTTACACCCTGTATTTCTTTTCATTATCATAACATCCAAATTGATCCACACTAATAATTAATATTATAAATGCGAAAGTTTGTTTATCTGTTTGTTACGTCTTGGCGGCTTAGCCTCTGAACCGGTTTCGACGAAAATCGGCAAAGAGATTCCTTGAAGCCCAACAAAGGACATAGGCTATTTTTTATTCCGGAAAACTGTTCCCGAAGAAGTACACTCACAGTATAACCAGAAGAGTGTACTTCTTCAGTGTTTAATGATCGATAGATAGGTAACTAGATTTTAAATGCGGACTTTTAAAAAGTTCGTTATTATGACATTTTAATTTAGTAATTTCAAACAAATATTACTTAACAGGGGTGGCAGTAATAAAAAAAAATTCGTACAAAACTTGCTAATTTTTTAATGATCTTTTCAACAATACCACTTTCGACCTATCGTTACATTTATAATTCCGGAGTTCTGGACATTCTAGAGCAAACTAATAGGGAAGCCGACCTTCCCGGAAAAAAAATTATCACCATTCGATTCTTTATTATAGGGCTTTTATAATATAAATTTTTGACACAACTCTCTACGACTAACTGTTTTCGAAAAAAACGACTGATACGGGTGGTCGAACTCACCCTGTATATTCACTAACATTTCGACACACTTTTTGCCATCCTCATTTTGTTTTTACAGCAATCGATATTTTAATGCTTAAAGTGAGGTTATAATCAAAACAGCTACATCTTATTTTTTTGATTTGATTGGATTCGTGGGGTTTTTGGACAATTTAAAATAAAACGCTAGTATATTATTAGGTACTAATTGCAACGCTTCGTCATAAATGTATTACTTCAGCAGGCGTTTTCTATAAAACTTTCATAATTATTTCTGAAAATGTCAGTAAAAATGTATTAATCCTCGAGCACCAGAGCATGCGCGGTGCCTCTGGTTGTGGTATTTAGATTTTATTGTCTTTAAAAATTCTAGACACCATTTAAGGATATCCCAAAAGTAGGCGGCGAGATTCAAAGTTTACACGTCTCCGAAAGAAAGACATAAAAACATAAATTGCAGCGGTGGATTCCTATTAAAACACGTGGATAGCGAAGCCACAAGTGAATTTATTGTTTCGACATTTTACAGTTTTATAGTTTTATCTTATTACACAAAGTGACACAGTGATGTCGCTAATAGTAACTTATTTTGATATCATAGATACATTTTTAACACCCCCACTATATCAAAATACAAAATTAACAATTAAATCATTTTTTAACAATACCCAGCATTTCCATGAATTTGTAATGTTTCATTCCTGACAAACCCTTAGTGAATAAATCAGCGGGCATCTCAGCTGTAGGCAAATATTTTGTTTCAACAATATTATCATTAATGACTTCACGAATGAAATTGTATCTAACGTCGATATGTTTAGAGCGTTTATGCGATTGATGACTATTTGCCAACTTCAATGCACTCTGACTATCGTTAAACAGTACAATGTTGCAAGAAGAACCAGTGATTTCAGATTCTAAATTTCTTAAATATATGGCTTCTCGGCAAGCTTCCGACAAAGCCATGTATTCAGCTTCACAACTACTTAATGCTACGGTTTTTTGTTTTTTGCTTTGCCAAGAAATAGCAGATCCAGACTTTGTAAAACAAAATCCCGTATACGACTTTCTATCGATAGTATCACTCGCCCAATCGGCGTCTACGTAACCTTCTAGATCTACTTTCTCTCTAGTATATTTTAAGCAATAACCTTTTGTTTTCATTAAATATTTTAAAATGCGTTTAGCATAATTCCAATGAACATGAGAATAAGAGTTATTGAATTGACTTAAATAGCTGACAGAATAAGCAATATCTGGTCGAGTCAATACACTCAAATACATCAAACAACCTATCAGTATTTGATACGGTAATTTTTCATCACAGATATCAGACTTTTCTACATTTAATTTACACTCTATAGGTGTCTCAACTGAATTACAGTCCAACATATCAAATTTTTTTAATAACTGTTCAATATAGTGTTCTTGATCGATAGTAATTACATTTGAATCTTTATCAATGTTTATTCTCATGCCCAAATATTGTTTTACTTGACCCAAATTTTTTATTTTGAACCTCGAACTTAAAGCCTGCTTTAAACATTCAGTTTCTGACTTATTGTTCGAAAAAATAAGAAAATCGTCAACATAAATACCAACAATAGTTTTTTCTTTGTTTTCGTGATTTTTAATATACACACAAGGCTCTAATTTACTTTTATTATAACCTAAATTACACAATGTCTCATCTACTCTTTTATACCAAGCTAACGATGACTGTTTTAAGCCATAAACAGCCTTTTTCAGTTTTAACACTTTATTTTCGGAACCTGTGACAGGAAAGCCTTCTGGTAAATACATAAAAATGCTTTCTTTTAAATCACCATTAAGAAAGGCTGTTGTCACGTCCAAATGAGTAATGTCCATACCTAACTGAACACTCAATGCGAATAATAGCCTCAATGTCGAGTGTCTAATAACCGGGGAAAACGTTTCTTGATAGTCCACGCCAGCCTTCTGCGTGAAACCCTTGGCTACCAATCTTGCACGATATTTCACATTATCGTCACAGTCGATTTTCTTTCGTAGCACCCACTTACACTGTACTACACTTGTGTTAAGTGGAGTATCTACAATTTCCCACACCTGATTATCTTCAAACGACTGCAGTTCTTCTGCCATCGCCTGCAACCACTTATCTTTCTCAGGGCCGCTGATAGCCTCTGCATATGTCAACTCATCGTTAATTATCGAGGTAGCACACATGTTGGCAAAACCATACCTTTCTGGAGCCTTTCTCTGTCTTTTCTCTCTTTGTTGTTTAATAACCGGTGATTGTAAATTCTGTTCTTCTGCCGTACTTTCTTCTTCTTCCTCTTCTTCTTCTTCGATATCTTCCGAGTTTTGTACGTTTTCTTCCTCTTCATGCTGTTCCGTTTTGACCACAGGCTCCCCCACTGAATCTACGTTCTCTAGAGTGACACTTACTGTCTGTTCTGTTTTCTTTGGCTTTTCTAATATCACAACGTCTCTACTTGTACTTACAACATTTTTTTCTGGATCATAGATACGATATCCCTTGACGTTCTCTGAAAAACCAACAAGTATGTGTTTCTTTGACTTCCTGTCCCACTTCGTTCTTTTTTCTTTCGGCACGTGTGCCATGACTGAACTGCCAAAAATGCGGATGTGCTTTAAATCTGGCCTGCTACCGTACCATGTTTCGTATGGAGTCTTTTCTAATCCTGAAGCTACAGACCGGTTTTTTAAATAGACAGCTGTGTTAGCAGCTTCTGCCCAAAACCGTTTTTCAAGCTCTGCTTCGAAAAGCAAGCATCTCGCTCTCTCTACTATGGTTCGGTTAGACCTTTCACTAAGCCCGTTTTGTTCGGGCGTATACGGATTAGTCTTCTGGTGCACGATGCCCTCACTCTTCAAGAAATTTTCGAAATCATTTCCACAGTATTCACAGCCGTTGTCAGTTCTCAAAATCTTGATTTTTTTGTTCTGATGATTTTCTACCATCGACTTGAATTGTTTGAAATAACTTAACGTTTCAGACTTCAACTTTAAAAAATAGATAAAGGTCATTCTGCTAAAGTCGTCAACAAACAGTAGAAAATATCTCGCACCACCAATAGACTTGTTCTCCATGGGTCCGCATATATCTGAATGAACAATCTGAAGTGTTTCTGTAGCTCGAGTACCTGTTGAGAAGGGTGACCTTGACTGTTTTCCTTCACAACACGTCTCGCAATTTGATTTATTAATATCAAATACGCCTGGATAGTCTATTCCATCTACTAAACCGCGTTTCATTTTATTCATGTCATTACTGTTAATATGTCCAAGCCGTCTGTGCCATGTATCCCCATCAACTTTCGATGAAGTCAGTAAACAGTTTTCAGTCTGCACATTCAGTTTGTAGACACCGTCAACCAACTCGGCTTCAGCAACCAAATCGCCTTTCTTGTTTTTTATTAGACATCGGTTCGGCTTGAAAATGACACTGTTCTCATTCCTAATCAATTCGCTAACTGACAATAGATTAGTTGTGAGGCTCGGCACGCATAAGACATTTTTAACGGTGATGTCATAACCATGACTCGTAATTATTTCTACGTTACCTGAACACAAAACAGGAACTTTTGTTTTGTTAGCGACTATAATCTCCGGTAAGCTCGACGAATACAGTGGATTTTTCAGCCAATCTTTGTTCGCCGTCATATGCATGCTGGCACCGGAATCAATATACCAGTCACTCTTGTTGAACTTTCCACTTAGAAAACCAACGCTAAAAGCGTTAGTCTGCTTTTTCTGTTCCGGTTTCTCATTCAAAAGAGGACATTGATTACGATAATGGCCATTTTGTTTGCATTTATAGCAGGTTATAGTTTTTCCACTTTTAACACTAGAATTTGACACTGGTGTTGATCCACTCTGTTTGCTAGTACTGTCCGATTTACTGGTGTTTTTCTTCTGCCAACTCTTCGCAGCCAGTGCAGAATTACATTCACTCACATCAGCCGTTTCCATATCAAGTAATTTGGTTTTGATCGTATCGGCGGTTATTTGCATGCCACTGTGCTCAATTGCCATAATCATTGGCGAAAAACGTTCGGGTAAACCTGCTAGTAATAACGAACCAACCCATTCGTCATTAATTTTGAAGCCCGTGCCACTCAATCGTTGTGAAGTATCCACAATTTGTGTCACATAATTCGTCATATTATCACAATTTTCTAGTCTAATTGAAATTAAATGACGAAGCAAAGTAATTCTTCTAGAGAAACCTGAATCGTCGAACAACGTTTTTAATTTTTCCCATAATTGTTTCGACGTTTTCGTCTCCTTTATATGAACATACAAAGCTGGATCTATAGTTAAAATTAATTTAGCTTTCGCTTTGGCGTCCATTAATGCTGCTGCTTCGACACCTTCTTTATGGTTCCTCTATTACAAGTCCCCAGTTCTCGGGTTCTAGCCCGAGAGCTGGTAAAAGTGTCAATTGGATTTTCAATTTATTATTAAAAAAAAAAAATAATAATAATGAATTGAAAATATGAATTGGTGCTAGACCCAAATAACCTTAGCTGTTGGTGGTCTTTAAAATACAATTACAATTCGACACCTTCTTCTTTTAAGAACTTTTCCATGCCGTCTAACACAAGCAAATTCTCAGCCGCAAACGCCCAATCTTCATAATTTTCTCGACCTTTGAGTTTAGGCACATTAATCACAAAATTTGAAGTCATATTTGTGTACAACTTAAACAATTTTAACTATTAAAAAATTCTTTCTGGGTCCATAACCTATTAAAACACGTGGATTGTATTGTATTGTATTTTAAAGACCACCAACAGCTAAGGTTATTTGGGCCTAGCACCAATTCATATTTTCAATTCATTATTTTTTATTTTTTTTTAATAATAAATTGAAAATCCAATTGACACTTTTACCAGCTCTCGGGCTAGAACTCGGGAACTGGGGACTTGTAATAGAGGAACCATAGCAACGCCATGTAAACAACAGCGCCGCTACACTCTCGGCTATTCTCAAGCCCTAAAACACGTGGATAGCGAAGCCACAAGTGAATTTATTGTTTCGACATTTTACAGTTTTATAGTTTTATCTTATTACACAAAGTGACACAGTGATGTCGCTAATAGTAACTTATTTTGATATCATAGATACATTTTTAACAATTCCAACCTCAGAACAGAGATAGCTTTAGAAGGTGCATATCACAGCTTATAGGTATATGTAGTAAAACTGAACCAGTCGAGGCGTGCGGGGAACAATTAAGGTAGTTTTCGTGCTATGGGCATAGTGTCAGAAAATTCTAAATTTTCGTATACTCATTAAGGATACTATAATACAAATACCATTAAAATTTGAAGTTGATTCTCTAACTCGAGATAAACTTAATTAAAGTTCGGATAATTAACACGGAGAGCATAGGAAAGGTTGTGTTTTTGACAAGTTTTTTAACTTAAAAAAAAAGTAACAGTCAGAAATTTTCAAAAAACTAACTATTCATTGATGATTTTGTTCTGAGTTTAAAAAAGAAAATCCAAAAATTATTGACCTTTATATTGTTGATATATAATAACGCAAAGTTCAACAATTTATGAGAAAAGATTGACATTTTTATACATATAATCCAAGCGAACAAACTAAGTAAAATATGTGTTATTATGTGAACAACAGTTTAGGTACAATTTCTAACAAAAATTTTTTACATTTAACACTATACTTATTTATTGTTTTACAGCGTATTATGAACGAAACTTTTGGACGTTATTGTAGCACGACAACTACCTTAAAACAATTGAAAATATAATAATAGTATATTATCTAGAGGTATAATATGGGCTATATTACTGACAAGTTATGACAGTCACACAAGTCATAAACCATTACGCACGAGAAATATATTATGGTATTTTTTGCCATACCCACTACAAAATATCTACTTTTCACTTCATTTTCAAAAAATGTTGACTTCAGTTCATTTGCGTCGCCATCTTTACTTTTACAGTATGCCGTGAAGGTAGTAAGTAATTGCAGGCGCACGCAGGCGAATAGAGCGAATAAACAGAAGTTGATGTGGCAACCGTAAACTTACCGCACTAGTACTGTAAGTAAAACACTTTCGGCACGCCTGCCAGTTAAATGACCCATTACAGACCGGTATACATACATCGAAAGTAGCTATTTTGTAATGGGTATGGTAAAAAATATTTTTACTTACTGATGATAACATACACCTTGATTTTTCATAAGCGCTTTGGAACCTTTATTGTAACATCCAGACACACAACACGACGCTATTTTTTTTCCATTAAAATACAAATTTATCAAGTAAAGACTAATTAATAGTGATGGGCAGAATCGAATTCTTTTAAGAATCGAAAACCCGGTATTCGAATACTTTTAAGAATCGAATGAGTATTCGAGAACCGAGAACTGAAAATATTATGAATAATATAATACCTATGTTATTCCATAATATTCTCGGTTCTCGCTTCTCATATTGTGATATTCTTATTTCTTTGCACCGCGACAATGTCATAATACCATAGTCTGTACGGACTCTACCGATTAGTACCGATTGCACTCGATTCAGAGTGAGTTGTGCTACACTATGTGTGGAAAATAGTTTGACTTTGACTGGATGAGTACCGGAATCGAGAACCGAGAACGCCGAATCTTCGATTGCAGTTTATTTGCAATTCTTCTTACGAGAACTCGGTATTCGAATACTTTCAAAAAAGTATTCGATAACACCGAGAACTTATGAGAATCGGATACTTCTCGATTCTAGCATTCGAATACTCCCATCACTACTAATTAACACTATACGGAATACAAGCAACGAATGATAATAATTTAGCTGACAGGGCGTACTTTAGTGTATAGTTGTGGCTTCACAAGCGACGTGAAATGCTGTTTCTGTAATCTCTGTTCTGAGACTCCAAGTAAGTTAGTCGCTGGCAATTGTTATTCTGTTGGTGTATACTACTGTACAACTTACCTCATGTTAAAGTAAAACAAAAAGTGAACGCTTCGCTTTATTTTCAACATTTTAACTAGATTACCTCCTTTATTCTATATATCTGTTTTCGTATCATGCTTTCCGGTCACGTTACAAACAGAGGGTTTCGAAATTTTATAAATAAAATTAGTTCAATATTTTATGCAGGGTGAGTTCGATCACCCGTATCAGTCGTTTTTTTCGAAAACGGTTAGTCGTAGAGAGTTGTGTCAAAAATTTGTATTATAAAAGCACTAATAAAGAATCGAATGGTGATAATTTTTTTTTCCGGGAAGGTCGACTTCCCTATTAGTTTGCTCCAGAATGTCCAGAACTCCGGAATTATAAATGTAACGATAGGTCGAAAGTGGTATTGTTGAAAAGATCTTTAAAAAATAAGCAAGTTTTGTAGGAAATTTTTTTTTATTACTGTCACCCCTGTAAATTTCTATAAGTATACATATAAATTATTATATGTTCAAAACTCCGGAATTTTAGAAAGCACGATAGGTTGAAAGTGGTGCTGTTGAAAAGCTCTTTAAAAAATAGGCAAGTTTTGTAGGAAATTTTTTTTAATTACTGCCACCCCTGTTAAGTAACAATCGTGTGAAATTATTAAATCAAAATTTCATAATAACGATCGAAGTCGGAATTAAAAATCTAGCAGCCTTAGACATTGTCACAAGTGTTCAAACTGTCTTCCATTTACTCTTTAATACATACTACTGAGCTCTTCTGGTTATACTGTGAGTGTACTTCTTCAGTGTTTAATGATCGATAGATAGGTAACTAGATTTTAAATGCGGACTTTTAAAAAGTTCGTTATTATGACATTTTAATTTAGTAATTTCAAACAAATATTACTTAACAGCGGTGGCAGTAAAAAAAAAAAAAATTCCTACAAAACTTGCTTATTTTTTAAAGATCTTTTCAACAATACCACTTTCGACCTATCGTTACATTTATAATTCTGGAGTTCTGGACATTCTGGAGCAAACTATTAGGGAAGCCGACCTTCCCGGAAAAAAAATTATTACCATTCGATTCTTTATTAGGGCTTTTATAATACAAATGTTTGACACAACTCTCTACGACTAACCGTTTTCGAAAAAAACGACTGATACGGGTGGTCGAACTCACCCTGTATATTGTTACAAAACTGTTTTCTGAGTTGGCGGAATAAATATTTATTTACAATAATTAAAAACACAATAATAATGAATGCAACAACGAAAAGTCAGTTCTAACAATCAACACAAGTAAACAATAACTAAACAGTAATTACAAAGCAAAACAAAACAACTAGGTATATACAATAATTCGTAATTATTGCCACTACACTAGTATTTATTTATCAATTTGGTTATTTATATCACGGCACTATTTATATTACTGATCCACTGTGGACTTGACTGCGTGACTCACCGTTGACTGATTCCCCCACTCACTCGTACTGGCTGTTTATATATGCTGCGTGGCGTAAGCCTAGTGCGTTCTTGCTTTCTCTAGAACTTTCGCGCAGGTACTAGTTGTTACAGTAAGCAGACCCCGTTTCTCAGAACTCTTGCCTGCCGTTTATATACAGGGTGATCCGTAACATTATCTTATCGGCATCGGTTTTTGAGAGAGGACAGTGTAGTCGAGTGATTAGCGTCGCGGCCTCTGGATCAGACTGTCGTGGGTTTGAATCCCGCCTGCTCTCATGGATGTTTTGTGATGTCATTTAGTTTTAAGTTAATTGTTATTAATTAATGTAATCAAGACACTAATGATCCAAGCTGTCGACGCGTCTATAATTTATAATAAATAAAATAAATAAATAAATCGGTTTTTGACCACCTGCCTGTAACTTGTGAGTATAGACATTGAAGGTGGACAGATTGTTCCCCTATAATAGTGGCACAGAAAGAGATAGCTATTGTAGACGACTATCATTCTGTCTTTTGTGATTGGTTCTTCGCCTTAGCATGTATGGTTGCTATGAAATGAATATTCATCGCTGATGACCTCAGTTGTTAAACGTCTATAATCTACAATGAATATTGAATTCCACCAAAAACATAGGTACATGTAAAAAAACAGGCCAAGTTCTCGTCAGGACTGTTTTATTATGAAAAAAAAAAACTGAAATGTAGAAATTATGCCAAGTTCCTTGCCTACACGTTATTAGCAGTAAATTGATAAATTTCCAGATCAAACTTGGCAAATTTTCATTGAAGAACTGAGCAGAGACCCTTGAAAACTTGCCAAGTTTGATCTGGAAATTTATCATGTGTCTCGACACATACCGTTTTTTTTTTTTTGAGAATTAATTGAAAATCGAATAATTTGATATTTTACCAGTCCTCAGATTAGAAGCTAGGGACTGAGGGCTTGTAATAAAGGCGCCATTGAAACGTCATATAAGAAACGGCACCGCTACACACTCGGCTATTCTCAAGTCCTGAGAGATTTCAAATTGTATCAACAATCACAAGTGATAAAACTAACTCGATTTTTGAGACAGCAGCAGTAAGTTGTTGGTGCAATCAGCTATTAATACGTCCTGAGGGAACCCATCTAAGTTAAGTAACCCTGCAGCTACATTAAAAATATCTCCACGGTGAGCACGGAAATGTCGGTTCTCTCAAGTAAGACAAAATGTCCTGAGGGATTTTGTAAGACTACTACCTATGCATGAATCTAAAGCACGAATTCCACGACAAATATTTTTCACTTGTGAATAATTGCCACGTCGTGGGAACAGATAGATAGATAGATATATAGATATTGTAAATTATAGACGGTCGACAACAGAGGTAGGACAGTGTGGTGTAACGGTTAGCGTAGCCGACATTTGGATCGCACTGTCGTGGGTTCGAGTCCCGCCTCCGCTCATGGATGTTTTGTGATGTCATTTAGTTTTAAGGAAGTTGTGATTTAATGTAATTAAGACGCTAATGACCTAAGTTGTCGACGCGTCTATAATCTACAATAAATAAATAAATAAATAAGACAACAGAGGTCTTAGGCGTCTAAATGGAACTGATAAATAGATATTTTAAATTATAGACGCTCAATTGTGGTGTTCTTGTACAAATGTTTGACACTGGTCCATTCTCGAAAATAATTGTATGTTTCGCAGCCAAATAAGTGAATTCGGTATTTGAGTTTTAATAAAAAATAATAAACTTTTTATTTTTAAGTAAAACTGTTTAGCCTCGTTTTTTCCGTTCGGTTACGCGTGTCACGTCACGTCCAATCGAAGAACCGCGTAAATATCCCAGCACTATTGCAGAACACTGCGTCATCCCAAACAGACAACATGGTATATCATAAATATATAGCAGTACACAAAACAGGATGCGTCGCGTAGGGATATCGCAGCTGCATTATACGCAGTAGGTCGCTGGTTCGGACCCGAGCGGCACCATCAATTTTAGTTTTTTTTTTAACTATTGCATATTCCTCTTGATGTTTATTTTTAAGTATTTTCTCTATTTATTTTTACTTCTCACCTCTACTATGGTAGGGAAGTAATGGATTTAGTCCGAAAAAAATATTTCGAGATTTTAACAGATTTCACGTTTTGGGACCCTAGCAATCGTTTAAGATCATTTTCTGACTGATGTCTGTATGTGTGTGTGTAGTTAGGTAAAAAGTACTTGACTGCTGGACTATAAATCGTGGTGGTATTACACTATACGCTATAAATGTAATTCCTCTTTCTTTTTTACAAGTTATTTTTAATAATGTTATAATAGACTCCATTAATTATACAGTAATATTTTATTTTTTTTTTTTTTTTTTGAGGGTTAGGATCTACATTAAAAATTGGATATATTTTTTAGGAAGCTTATTGCACAAGAAAAAAATTAAATGTAATTGTAAACATAGTCAGTCACAGTTGACTATATCTCATATTAGTCTAAGAGGTAACGACGGATTTTCTTAAGGCAAAATAATCTTAATAATCCCTGTATAAGTGTTCCCCATTTGAGAATCTGTAAATCTGACAGCCTTTATTCTTTGCGTTTTAGGTGGCAAGTAGAAATAAGACAAATTTTTCATGTATTATTTTTGAAATGAAAACTTTCTTAGGCGCGTTAGGCACTCTTTGCCTTGGTACTGAAAAAATGTGAAACGTTCGCAACTACTTCCGTTTTGATCCTTGAAAACAGTGTAGAAATTGTCGGAAGTGAGCACTTCCGTGGCACGTAGGATCAATAAAAAGCAATACTGATTAATTCAAAATTTGCATTTAATACTAACGTTTCGGTATTCTTCATACCATCTTCAGAGTCTACAAGAAAATTATAATGTTGATACAATGGTTGTATGTAAACGTGGGTGAGAATATTTATATGGTGAAGAACAATTATTTGTCCCATATATATAGCAATTTAATCGATTTAGTATAACCTTTTATATAATTGTCTCTGTTAAATCCTATCAAATTGCTGTTTTTTCGTTTTCACTACTCTCAACTTTCAGTATAACGGATATTAGAGGTGAACATAGATTTTATTTCCAATTTTATCAGTGAAACTACATTTTACGTTTAACAATTTTTATGAGTTTTTACTTTAAAAAAACCAACAATGTTAACACCATGTTCATTACTCGATCAAACAAAATACTGAAAGAAATTGACAGCATTTTGGTAAGATAACAAGCCGTGAGGTGGGTCGTTTATTAGGACTGAAGTGCGACCCTTGAGGTCCACACGACGAACTTCCCAGTTTGATAAATATTTAATAATAATAATTAAATTAGATATTACACAGAAAAGTAATCATTTTAATCATTAAAACATCAATTAAAAAAAAAAAAAAAACGGCTGAACCGATTTTTATAAAATTTATGTCGGATCAAAATGACGTTAACACGCCTCGATTGACACCCTTACGAAGTCGATATAATTTTTTATTCGCGAGATATTGTGTAAAATCTACTTTTTTGGAGGTTATTTGGTTAAGAAAAAAGAACGGCTATACCGATTTTAAAAAAATTCCTTTCAGATCATATTTACGTTAATACGCGTCGATTGGCACCCCAACGTAGTCGATATCATTTTTCGTTCTCGAGATTTCGTCTTAGAAAGAAATGGACACATACATACGTACGTACGTACGTACACACACACACACACACACACAGACATCTTTCTAAAAGTAGTGTAAAAATAGTGTAGTGACCTTGAAACATAAAAATTTTTTTTCCTTTTTGATTTCGATTTTCGGACCCATTACAATAACTTCCAATGGGAAGTTAAAAACATATTTTAATTTTTGTTAATTTTAACTTTATTTCCACAAAATAATTGTTCTTCACCATATAAATATTCTCACCCACGTTTACATACAACCATTGCATCAACATTATAATTTTCTTGTAGACTATGAAGAATACCGAAACGTTAGTATTAAATGCAAATTTTGAATTAATCAGTGTATTGCTTTTTATTGATCCTACGTGCCACGGAAGTGCTCACTTCCGACAATTTCTACATTATTAGATACATGAAAAATTCATATTTTACTACCTGTCACCTAAAACGCAAGGGAGAAAGGCTGCCAGACTTACAGATTCACAAATGGGGAACGCTTATACAGGTATTTTTAATATTACTTGCCTTACGTAGATAATTCAGAGAAAATCCGTCGCCAGCTCTCCGACTAAAAGATATAAAAATGAAAGAGTTGGTTTGTATTATTAGTTGAACGACTCCATTACAGATTGTATTTGATTCGCAAAACTTATTCTCTAACAAATTGCTTATATTTTAATTTTTTGTTCAATCATAGTCATATTATTTGCAGTTGATTTATTCTGGGTCACATACATGATATCGCGTTTGTTCGTTGTAATATTTTTCAATGTGTCAATTCGAACAATCGGAGAATCTGTCACAGAGCTGGTTTTATTTTGTATTTTAAATTGCTTTTCTAAAACTTTTAATAGCCTTTCAATATTAGATTCAATTTTATCTAATTTTTTATTAGCGATTTCTTCTTCCTTTGGCTCTTTTTCTTTACCTTGCTCAATTTCAGGTGTACTAGTTCCTTTATTTTTCAAATTAATGTACGTTTCTAATAAGTCTGAAAATTTTTTCACATCGGGATCTTCAAGGTCAGTTTGCACACCAAAATCCTTAACAGATTTCAATCCAAAATTAGAATCTTCTGTTTCTTTCAATCCAAGATTAAAACTTGCTCTTTCTTTCAAATCAAAAGGTTTTAGATTTATTCTGATCGGATTTTTAACCTTGGACAGATTTTTTTCCTGTTCATCTTCAGTATACTGAAACAAGACTTTGATGTGTTGTAGCCAGTTCGTAACCATTTTGCTTTGCATATCGGTAAAAAGCAATTTATCAGATCCGTCAACGTTATCAAACGTTATATTTGTAACGTCACAATTTTTACCTCCTCGAATTCCCACGAGAATGTTATCGACAATTAAGGGATGTCCAACAGTATGAGGACAGACGTTTGGACAATCAATTGAATCAGTTGAATCAAACAAACATTTTTTAGGAGAAATGCTGGTATAAGTTATAGGAGCATATTTTCGCCGATGTGAAAATGCATAATTATCGGGATACATCCAACCTGGACTTAAACCTCGCCTCCAGGAAATTTTCTCTGATGTCGGCTCGATTATCGTCATTTCCGACACGAAATTGTTATAAACAAAATCTGGAGTTACTTGCAAGGCTATAAGATTTCCGGGACCCTCAAAATATTTTGTGACTTTATGTATAGAACCTCCTGTTGACCAATAATCACTGCCGGCTCGGATGAGCAAGTTTCGCCAACCTGACGATGTGAAAACACAACCTGTACCAGTTATGACAAGACGTGTTCCTAATATAACACCTAAGAACAAGCAAATTAAAATTAATACACTCACTCAAAACTTATCCACCATTTGATTTTCCTGCTATTTGTGTCGAGTTAAAGAAATAATTATTGAACTGGAAGCATATTTTGTTTTCTAATGAAAGTTTGAAACCAGCAGATGGTAGATAGATAGATTGTAAAGACGCTGAACAGCTGAGATCACCAGCGTCTATACCAACAGATAAGCGAAGACTCCAGAAGGGTTTGCTTCCTGCGTTATCTTCACAGCTCTTTACAGGATTTGAAACAATAATGTCTTCCCAGAACACCAAATATCTCAATATCGCTGCAAGGGATCCATTTTGTGTTCTGGAAAGGCATTTTTTTAACGTCTGCACAGAGTTGTAGAGACATTGCAGGCTGCAAATCTTTCTCCAGGCCTTAATCATACTCGGTCACGAGCATCTGGTGATTTTATGACTTAGGTATCCTGGTTTCCTTAGAAAACTAAACACACGCCTTGTAATCGTTATACTAATATTATAAAGAATTAAAATTTGTTTGTTTGAATGCAGGGGGTAATCTCTAGAACTACTGAACCGATTCTAAAAATTCTTTCACTAATAAAAAGCTACACTATCGCTGAGTGATATAGACTACATTTTATTGTGATAATTCTCGCATTTTAACGTATTGGCGGAATCCTGCTAATATCATAAACACCACCAACCCGAATTCTCTTCGCAGGGGGAGAATGTCTCGCGGGGGAGAGGTAATAAAACATAAATTCTTAGCATCCGGGTGAAGCCTGACGGGACCGCTAGTAAAATTATAAACCATGACAACTACATCATATTACCCTAACAGTTCAATGTGATTAAAATTTGAAGACTTTTAAATGGTAATAAATAGGTATTATTGAAAATATTAAATACAAAACTTTACCAGAACAGCGTAACTCCACCTCATTAGGATCGTCTTCGAAGACTTTCTGTGAAATTGAAACCATATAGGGAAAATTAGATATCAAACTGGTTGTGTCAATAATTTCAGTACTGTATTTCTTTAATGGAATACACCCTTTCGGCGTTTTGTACATATTTATTTGACTGCAGTTGCACAACTCTCTGTCACTCCATGCAATTTCATTGGTTGCTGACCATTCAACATTTGTTCCATTTTTATTTTTTTCCGGTTTCTTTTTCTGATAAAATTTGGTATCAGTATTCATTTTTTCAGTAACGCCTTGTTGCTCTTCAGCTAACAATTCCGTGGCTCCTCGAGTAGAACCAACGATATTGGTTTCTTGATCGAATCGCAACTCAGTTCCTCGTTGGATTGAACTATTACTTTTATTTTCGCCAAAAGTTACAGTGTCCTTTTCCTGCTCTTCGGATGAGAACTCAGTTGGTCCTTGAATAGAACTACTATTTTTATTTTCGTCCAAACTTACGCTACGGTCTTCAGATAACAACTCAGTTCCTTCTGGGATAGAACCATTACCTTTATTTTCGCCTAAAGTTACAGTGTCCTTTTGCTGCTCTTCGGATGATAACTCAGTTTGTCCTTGAATAGAACTATTTTTATTTTCGTCCAAACTTACGCTACGGTCTTCAGATGAC
Source organism: Mongoloraphidia duomilia (assembly GCA_039654895.1). Classification (NCBI taxonomy): domain Eukaryota; kingdom Metazoa; phylum Arthropoda; class Insecta; order Raphidioptera; family Raphidiidae; genus Mongoloraphidia; species Mongoloraphidia duomilia. The sequence goes on along the minus strand of CM077522.1, from coordinate 50,231,891 downwards.
AACTCTATTCCTCCTGAGATAGAACCATTACTTTTATTTTCGCCAAGAGTTACATTGTCCTTTTCCTGCTCTTCGGATGACAACTCAGTTGGTCCTTGAATAGAACTACTATTTTTATTTTCGTCCAAACTTACGCTACGGTCTTCAGATGACAACTCAGTTCCTCCTGGGATAGAACCATTACTTTTATTTTCGCCAAAAGTTGCAGTGTCCTTTTGCTGCTCTTCGGATGACAACTCAGTTTGTCCTTGAATAGAACTACTATTTTTATTTTTGTCCAAACTTACGCTACGGTCTTCAGATGACAACTCTGTTCCTCCTGAGATAGAACCATTACTTTTATTTTCGCCAAAAGTTACAGTGTCCTTTTGCTGCTCTTCGGATGACAACTCAGTTTGTCCTTGAATAGAACTATTATTTTTATTTTCGTCCAAACTTACGCTTCGGTCTTCAGATGACAACTCTATTCCTCCTGGGATAGAACCATTATTTTTATTTTCGCCAAGAGTTACATTGTCCTTTTGCTGCTCTTCGGATGACAACTCAGTTTGTCCTTGAATAGAACTACTATTTTTATTTTTGTCCAAACTTACGCTACGGTCTTCAGATGACAACTCTGTTCCTCCTGAGATAGAACCATTACTTTTATTTTCGCCAAAAGTTACAGTGTCCTTTTGCTGCTCTTCGGATGACAACTCAGTTTGTCCTTGAATAGAACTATTATTTTTATTTTCGTCCAAACTTACGCTTCGGTCTTCAGATGACAACTCTATTCCTCCTGGGATAGAACCATTATTTTTATTTTCGCCAAGAGTTACATTGTCCTTTTGCTGCTCTTCGGATGACAACTCAGTTTTTCCTGGGATAGAACTCTTGATTTTATTTTCGCCATTAGATTTTTCATCGTCGATAATTTTTTGCTGCCCTTTGCCTGACAACTCATTAACTCCTTGGATAAAACTCTTAGTTACACCATCAGATATTTCTTTAGTTTCTTCTAAGCGATCAGTACTGCTTTCAGTATCGTTTGCAGTTAATTGAGTGGAATTTTCTTCATTGTGATTTGAACCTTGACCCAAACTAGTCGCAAGTTCATCAGCTACTTTATCATTAGTCGTCATATGAGGTAAATTTTTACTTCTATCGTCTGTTCTAATTTCTTTCTCATCATTCTTTTCAATAGAACCTTTGATCCAGGCATCACTTCTGTAACCTTCTTCATCGGACTTTGTTTCAGCATCAATTGGAATATCTCTTTTTCTTCTGTCTTCTTCTAAAGACAATTCATCAGAATCCGTGTCAGACCCGTAGCGATAGGTGACAGGGTCGTATGAAAAATAGACTCCGATAAGAGCACCTATTGTGCTTATAATTATAATAACAAGGAGTATTAGAAAAAGTTTCTCACGTTTTGCAAATTTCGAAGGTTTGTCTACACGAAGTGCTCCGTATCTGCTGTAGTTATATCCTTGCACATTAAAACACTGACAATTATATTCTGCACGGTTGAAATTCGTTTTGTTTTCGCTAGTTTGACTCATTTTCGGTTTGACAACGCTGTGTGTTGTTTCAAAATTTTCCGAAATTAATTTGAAATTAGACGTCTTATTTATATAGCAACGGTATAAATTTACATGCTTGTGTTTTTTGATCGCAGATTGCTAAATTGTTATTTTGAACAATAATAATGAAAGTGTGCAAACTTTCACGGCCGGCATTGTTCCAAGTCTTCATGGTTTCCGGGCTTGTAGGCCGTGGTCCGGTGGTATTTCTACCTCCTTGGCGGCTCACAGGTCAGAACGCTGAGTTATTACCCACGGATATACAGAGAGGCCATAGAAATACAAAAACACACACAGAATTTCAACCGAAAAAATGAAGGCCTCAATCTCAGTAAAACCTGGACACCAGCACTCCGACATACAAAACCAATGACCAATCGTACAAGGACAGAATACGACCGAGTAGAGAACTCACCCCCACCACTACACACTGCGCAGTTGACCAATTACAGAGAGACGGACTACGACCGAACAGAGAACACACTGGTACTAGGCATAAAAGAAGGGAGGACACCAGTCACTGACACACTGACCTGCGAGCCGCCAAGGAGGACACTTCGACCGCTGCCACATCGCCTTTGAGAATGTCTACCGCAGTTGTAGACGAAACGTCAGGTAGAAATACCACCGGACCATGGCCTACAAGCCCGGAAACCATGAAGACTTGGAATAATAATGAAAATTTAAAAAAATCGACTGGATAGCCAGTCCTATTAGACTTAGAGCTAGTGACAATTTTTTGGTGTTATTTATTCAAGGCCTTATTTTTGTGAAGATATTGAGGGAGGCATATTAAAGTGCCCTGAGTAAGGAATTTTGCTAGATAGCGGGATGGGAGGGATGCAGACCGCCCCCAACATGTAACAAATAAAAATGGTCACAATTATTATTGCTTCAAGGCTGAATTGTTTGTATAGCTTGTCGATGACCCAATAATGCCGTTATAATATTTGCAGATTATATAATATTTGCAGATTGGTTAATATTAAAGGGGTGGCAGATCACCCTAAACGTGTCATGTACCCGACGAAATTTATATTATAAGTTCAATGTTCAAATTTTAATATGTTGTTACGGCTTGACGGATTTTGAAAAATGAGGTGTCATTAGATTTGTCTGAATCCCCAGAGTGAGATAGGGTATATGACGTGACGGAAAATTCAATATGGCGAACGGTAGACGCCATTTTGTCAGAATGCAAAAGTAATTTTCCTTCTAAATACATTGATATAGGTATCAAAATCAAAACAAAAGAAAGGTTTCATTGACATTTCAAATAGGGTACATGACGTCACGGAAAATTCAATATGGCGGGCGCTAGACGCCATTTTGTCAGTACGCAAAAAATCGGTAAAACCTTGTGTATCAAATAAAAAGACTTGATGAGTAGATTCAACTAAAAGGAAGGAAATAAAAATATTATTAAAAAAACAAAAAACCCGACTGCGTAAAAATCGAACATAAAAGATGGAAACAAGATCAAATGATAACATGCAGTCGGAGGCATAGTAGTGACAAATTGAACAGAAATACCTGATGTTACTACTATGCCTCCGACTGCATGTTATCATTTGATCTTGTTTCCATCTCTTATGTTCGATTTTTACGCAGGCGGGTTTTTTGTTTTTTTAATAAATTTTTTATTTTATTTTATTATTGTCCAAATACTGACCTATGATCCATCATTTAATAAATAATTTATCATGTACATGAATCTTCAAATATATTATGTTATTACTATTTCATTTTTTTTGACAATGTTTTTCTAGCGATTTGTCTTTAATTAGAGGCGCAAGCTTATGTAAATAAATAAATATAAGATAATAGGGAATCGGATAAACGAGTCTCTACTATATGTAATCCAGTCATCACAACCTGAGAACATTTATAAAAACTTCACAAACAAAACACTAAAATGTTTAGTGTTTTAATTTAAAAAAAACTAATAGAGATAAAATGTCTTTTAACTTCCCATTGGAAGTTATTGTAATGGGTCCGAAAATCGAAATCAAAAAGGAAAAAAAAATTTTATATTTCAAGGTCACTACACTATTTTTACACTACTTTTAGAAAGATGTCTGTGTGTGTGTGTGTGTGTGTGTGTGTGTGTGTACGTACGTACGTATGTGTCCATTTCTTTCTAAGACGAAATCTCGAGAATGAAAAATGATATCGACTACGTTGAGGTGCCAATCGACGCGTATTAACGTAAATATGATCTGAAAGAAATTTTTTCAAAATGGGTTCAGCCGTTCTTTTTTCTTAACCAAATAACCTCCAAAAAAATAGATTTTACACAATATCTCGCGAATAAAAAATTATATCGACTTCGTAAGGGTGTCAATCGAGGCGTGTTAACGTCATTTTGATCCGACATAAATTTTATAAAAATCGGTTCAGCCGTTTTTTTTTTTTTTTAATTATTGATGTTTTAATGATTAAAATGATTACTTTTCTGTGTAATATCTAATTTAATTATTATTATTAAATATTTATCAAACTGGGAAGTTCGTCGTGTGGACCTCAAGGGTCGCACTTTAGTCCTAATAAACGACCCACCTCACGGCTTGTTTATTTTATTTTATTATTGTCCAAATACTGACCTATGATCCATCATTTAATAAATAATTTATCATGTACATGAATCTTCAAATATATTATGTTATTACTAATTTCATTTTTTTTGACAATGTTTTTCTAGCGATTTGTCTTTAATTAGAGGCGCAAGCTTATGTAAATAAATAAATATAAGATAATAGGGAATCGGATAAACGAGTCTCTACTATATGTAATCCAGTCATCACAACCTGAGAACATTTATAAAAACTTCACAAACAAAACACTAAAATGTTTAGTGTTTTAATTTAAAAAAAAACTAATAGAGATAAAATGTTTTTTTTATTGTTTCAGACTCCGCTGTCTGCTGAGGCAGCTGCAGAACGGTGAAATATCCGCGGAACTTCTCCAGCGTAATTTGCTTTACGCTGCTCGAGTCCTCGAAGCCGTGTTCATTGATGAAACCAAGTACGTAAAACTCTCTGATTTATTAATTAAAATTCCATTGTTCCGAACACGCTGGCTTTTGTTTGGAATCTGTTAAATAACTATTGTTAAATTCAGTTGTTTGGATTTAATTAAATAACTATTTTTAATCGCAATACATCTGCATTGATTTACTTGCGACGGACTATCAAAGCTATACAGGGTGGACCAAGTTATAGTAGCAATAATTCACCATTCGATGGTCCATCGAAAAATAAGTAGACATGCATAATTTTATTTTTTTCCAAAACGCTTCCTAAGGGAGTTACAGCCCTTCAAAGTCCAGTTTTAAAAATCAATACTGACAAGTGTCATAAATTATCTCAAAACCAAGTATCGCCTACTTTGTTGGTTATTTTCATAAGTTATTTATTTGTTGTTTTTAATTTAATTAATTAATTATTTATTTAAATTCGTCAAACAGTAAAAAGTTTACAATTGTTGTACAAGATTCCAGACCTATTATTTTCATAGGTGGCTATTTTAGAAGTGTTCTAAACTTTCAACTCTAATTATCTCGTAAACGAAGTCTCAAATCGAAATTTTGCAAGAGTGACTCTTTTTTTCTTAATTGAACAGGGAATTCGAAAAAAATGTTATTCTTTAAAAATATCCAGTGGCGCAGAAAATAGGGCGGGAAAAGTGAAACAACCCCCCTGTATCTACGCCACTTGACAATTTTGACAAAAGTTACTTACGTCAAGTAATGTGTATCTATTGCATAAATACTTGTACCAAATTTGGTCAAAAACGCATTAATGACCTGAGAGCTAGGACAAAAAAAAGAATTTTAAAACTGAACTTTGGAGGGGTGTATCTCTCTTAGGAAGAGTTTTGGAAAAAAATAAAATTATGCATGTCGACTTATTTTTCGATGGACCATCGAATGGTGAATTATTGCTACTATAACCTGGTCCACCCTGTATACTTTAAAGATCTCATAGACGCTCGACAACAGAGGGCATTAGCGTCTGATTAAGATTCGAGATATGATATTTGTTGACAGTTAATTTAGTTTAAATGATGCCTTGAAAGAAATATTAAAAAATAATGTGTTTTATTAACAGTAATATCAAAGTATTTTTTTTTCTAGCCTAGTTTAAAATTTTGGTTATAATGAACATTTTTCGATGAAAATGCTCAAATTTCAAATAATTCTAAACTTGACGCAGATTTTGTGATCTGTAGTCTAAAAAAGCGATGAGATCTAACATAGCATATTAACCAATTATTTAACCCAAATTTTATATCACTGGTTGCCTTTTGTTGTCTTCAAAAAATATATCAACAGCCAAAGTGATCAAAATAAATAATCAAATACTATTTGATCAAAACTATATTTTAATATCATTTTCATGTTTGTGATTTTGAGTTTTTTATTGCATTTTATTATTTAAGAATGTTTGATTTTTTTTATTTTAAATGTTGAATGATTAGTTTGTATTAAAAGTTTTTTATATTAAAAGTTTTTTATATTAAAACTACAACGTTTAGATATAGGTAAAGTTTATCTAATATTTCAGGAACGTATATTTTATGTAAGTTTTATAAAATTGTATAGAAGGTTTCACGTGGCTTTTGCAATTTTTACTTGTAAAAAAGTTTTCACGGCAGGTGAATTTTATTGTAACAATATAAGGTCTATTTATAATCGTTAATGTGAATGTTGTATTTTTTTAGGCTAACCTTATCTGAGTAAAAATTATAACCGTGTATTTTTTACTATTAAATACATAGTATGATTTTATTATTCTCTTTCGAAATAATAATTACAATCATTTCTTCGTTCGTCTTAAAAAACTGAGCTCTTTTTTATAGAACCTTAATATCCTAAGTTCAGTATTTTATGAGAAACGACCTTAAAACCCGCCACTCACGATCCAATACCGCAGTACGATTTCGTTGGAAACGACAAAATCGAACGCAATTTGATCGTGTATGTTCGCCATCCGACCGAGTCGGTACGATTTGACCTCAGATAAACATAATATCAAGTCTGCAGCAATTTCTCTAGGTTGGATCGTTAATTTGATATTTCGATTGGATCGTGTAATTTCGATACGGTTCTTGCACCTTTTTCGTTTATTTTCGGTTATACAAAGCGCAAGAGTCGCTAAAAGTATATTTTCGTCCGACATATTTACCGCATTGGAAAGGTACTGGGTTCGAATCCCGGCGGAGGCAGATGTGGCTAGGACTTTTTCCTACTGGCCTCACGCCGAGAAACGGTAATTCCTGTACCGGCCATCTTGTTTAAGGTTTTCCATGGTTTCCCTCAATAATTCCAGATGAATATCAAGATGATTCATTCAAGGCCATGGCCGATTACCCAAAGTTTTTCCATGGTTTCCCTCAATAATTCTAGATGGATATCGAGATGGTTCCTTATTCAAGGCCATGGCCAATTACCTAACAAATCCCTATGCTCCCAAAGTTTTTCCATGGTTTCCCTAAATAATTCCAGATGAATATCGAGATGGTTCCTTATTCAAGGCCGATTACCTGTCAAATCCCTATGCTCCCAAAGTTGCCTACCTTATCCTAATGTCCTATAATTCCTCCATTCGCACATTGCTATTAATTCAGTTGAAATATAAAAATGTATAAAACGGAAAGTGGTAAAAATGGAAAATAGTAATGGTGCGAATGGCGTCTGCTATGACATAATGTCGAGAAACGGACGTTAAACGCATTATTATTATTATATTTACCGTTTGAAAGGAAAACTCGTATTGCAAGGTCGTTATCATCCAATTTCCAACAAAATTGTACTGCAAACGCATTCGACAAAATCGCACTGTGCAGCGTTGGATCGTGAGTGGCGGGTTTTATGAAAGACGGACGAATGATATACGAACCGTGGCTCATTTAAAATGTGTTTGAATTAAGTTATTTAAATGAGTTTATTACAATAGAGAGCTTTTGTTTCTTTATTCTCTTTCTCCCCGTTAAAAATTACCTCGCTTTTTTAATATTTTTTTCTATGGATAATAAAACTCTAGTACTAATCCAGTCTGCCAGATTTTCTTATACATTGTTTCGATTGACGTTTCTTAAGAAAAAATAGATATTACAGGCATTAATATTATATCTACACTGTGTCCAAGATAACCGTGGAATTCTTGAGGATATCCTAAACGGTAAGCGATAGAGATTTGGTTAAACGAGAGACAATGTGCAGAGATTTGAAATCTTCATAAAAAAGTGCCTCAATAAAAGACATTTTTTTTCTAACTTAATAAGCGAGTTATAAATTAAAACCTAAAATGGAAAAATCTCGTTATTTAACTGTCTGGCGCAAGCCAAGCAAAATATGGAAAGTTTAACTACGCAGGGTAGTAGTACTGGAGATTCTTCACATTTTCTCTCATTTAACCAACTCTCTATCTCTTACCGTTTAGGAAATTCCCACGCATTTCACCCTTATCTTGGACACCCAGCATAGGAGAATTAATATTCTTCCGAAATATTGAAGCTATGTCCACTGATTTATCGATCAGGAAGGTGATTCTTATTTATTTTTTTTTTTATTTTAACGCGCAGGACCAGGCTATATGCTTTAGAATTTTCAATTAACAGAAGAATTATTCTCATACTGAGTGTCGTATTTAGGGATAAGCAAAATTAGCTACAGCTTAGTGTCTCACAATACACAGGGGCCTGAAAGAATTTCAGAATACTTCGGGGGCTTTTAAGATTTTTTTAAAAGTGAAAATCCTGATTATTTTCCCGATTTGTTTTTATTTTTAGTTTAAATAATAGTTTTATACAGCTGAAATGCAATTGAAAAATTTTTTCGTTGGAAAGCAGCCAATTATATAATTGTTTCGAAACATATTGGAAAAAATCATTTTACCAACCAGTTGATTCTAACCTGAACCTTTCCACTTTCGCGGCGGAATGAGCTTACAATACTCAACCGTGACATGATTGCTAAATTAATATTCTCCTTATATGCTTCAGAATCAATAGATTTTCATTATTTTTTTATTTTTAGTGTTCTTTACTCCACACCAAAACAACTGGGTGTGTCTGTTCGTCTGTAATCGCCTTTTTTCTAAGAGACCGCCTGACATAGAAAGCTGAAATTTGGCATATTTGTAGAAAGTAGTGGTCCAATTGCAGACGTAGTGTATGAAAAGTTTAATTTCATTTTTGGGGGCAGTTTTGCGGAATAGAAGGGTGGGCTAAAAAAAGTTTATTTTCAGGGTCATCGTGTTTAGTATGAAATGGAAGCTTATAACCGTGTGAGACCAAAAATATGTACTTTATCTATAAGTAAACTTTTGTTAGTTTAGTTTCAAACGGCAAGCAAAACCCCAATTACTCGAAATCTTCTGTATTTTAATTTAATGTGAAATAATTAGACAGCTTGATCAGTTGACATGTCTTTGATATTTCAGAAGAACTCTTGTTTCAAACTTAACCTCAAAATATTTATTAAGCATGTGTGTGTGTGAGAGAGAGAGAGAGTGGGTGAACGGTTAATACGATGTCTGTTTGGTTGCTGACATTGAGTGTGACAGGGATCGAACCGAGGACCATGATACAAGGAGCGGAAATACGACTGAAGGGCGTAACAACGAGATGTTGCGCTCGCCGACGCCGACAACTGGAGCCACCGTACAACAAAGAAGAAGATTGCGGACGCCCGTCTGGGCAAGGTCAAACAATTCTATCTCTCTCTATAACCTATATCTGTCTATCTATCTATCTCTGTCTACTAAGCTCCTGTATCGGCTGTTTTCATTTACCATTCTTTTGGATGTAATACCAATTTACACAATTTAGATAAATCATTTTATTCCGTAAATAATAGTCTATGTGCATTTTTTTATTTAGATTTTGACAAAATGTTTTATTTTTACACGGTTTGTCCAACTGTCCGGGTACCTAAAGCAGTTTTTTTGTCAAAATTAAGTTTATATCTCACAACCAGACAAAATTTATATTATAAAAAAACTAAAATATCTAAAAAAAGTCACTCTTTCAAAATTTATATTAATTTTTTCAATACATTTAGTTCTACTACACGTACATTTAAAATCTAAGTAAATCCGAAACCCGCCCTCGGAAGGGTTATGCCGTTTTTGCAAGTTTACTTCGATCTAAAATGTGCGTTGGTGAATGATTTTAGTATAAGTTTATATATTTTAAAGTTTTTGTTAACTTCACATTTTGGTTGGTTAGGGTCAAAACTTGTAATCCAATTTTGACGCTCTTCCATGTATCCGATCGAATTGAAATTTTGCACACATGCGTAGTTCCGTTGACGTAATATTTTCATACCTTCAACTAGACTATGGAGTCAGAGGAACTTATCTGAACAGTAAAAAAATTGTAAAAAAACTAAGAAATATATAAACATATATTTTTCACAGCGCCGCTATTGAAATTTCGATTTTCGGTATCTGTTTAGCGGGTTGAAACTAAGCGTTTTCATCCCTAGGGATGAAAATTTTCAGGTCGGTTCTCTCTGTTCTTTAACGTTGTTAAGAGGGAGACAGAGCGATTGGATCCGCATATAATTTTCGAAAACGTCAAATTAAGAAGGAGATAGAGCAATATTAAATCCGCATATAATATTCATAAACGTCAAAATGACAGACATAACCCCACATAAATCTGACAGATCTAATATTTTTGCGACTTTTCTGTACGCCCCAAATTGTAGGTACCTCAAGTCGAATTGTCAATAGAGTTGTTGTGAAAAATAATATGCAATTACTCGGTATGGAACTTGGCGTTTGCTGTTGCAACACGTGTTGCAAACGCCAAGTTCTTACCTTGTAATGCAATATACCCTACTATTTAATAATGCTTCAATGAATATAATACGATTCTATTGATTGATAATTTTAATAAAAAATAATTTAATAATTTCGATCTGATACGATATTTGTTTATGGTCTTGACGTTGGACATTCCAATAAGTTAATTTTTTTTGTATAAACGTTATATTTCTTTTCAGTAGTCATAAACAGTTTTTTATACCAACTTTCAGAACACTGCAGTTTTACACACATCTAGGGCGATCCACCGACAAAATATTTCGGAAACACCAACACAAACATTTAAAAATAACTGTTACAATTCAAATATTTTGTCGTAACTAACCTTACTTTTTATAATAAATTATTGTTACATTAAAAACGTACCTTAGAACCAAACCCTGTCGATATATTATAAACAGAGCAGGGCAAAGTAATGAGCCTAACTGCTTGAAGCACCGAATATGGAGCAATTTCATAGATGCTCGATTTATTCAAGCAACAAGTACTTTCATTTTCAAAAATGCTTAAATCATCGAGTACTCACACAAAAATTAAGCATCAAGAATTTTAAAGAATAAGACCAAAGTTCAAAACATACATTTTGTTTATCAAAATAAAATAAGGATAAACAAAATAATATGTTTTATTAGAAATGCTCATTAAGCATTAAAAATGCCTAATAAGCATTAAAAATGCCTATAAAGCATTAAAAATGCCTATTAAGCATTAAAAATGCCTATTAAGCATTAAAACTGCCTATGAAGCATTAAAAATGACTATTAAGCATTAAAAATGCCTAATAAGCATTAAAAATGCCTAATAAGCATTAAAAATGCCTAATAAGCATTAAAAATGCCTATTTAGCATTAAAAATGCCTATTAAGCATTAAAAATGACTATTAAGCATTAAAAATGCCTAATAAGCATTAAAAATGCCTATTTAGCATTAAAAATGCCTATTAAGCATTTAAAACGCCGATTAAGCATTTAAAACGCCGATTAAGCATTTAAAACGCTCGTTAAGCATTCGTAATGCTTACGTACTTACTGCTTAAAAAGTAGCAAGTCTTCATACAAGTGCCCTAAGCATCGAGCATCTGTCCAGCAGCCAGCTCTGATTATAATGCAGTGATAAAACTAATGCTGGGTTGCAGAAAGCATTGTCAGAAAGTCTGATTTGACAACGACCTCAAATTGCGATCACTCATATTTATCCATAAGAAAAACATTGTAAAATTTCTACTTCGAAACAACATTTTTTTTCTACGCATTTTGATTAAAACTTATAATTTTTGGAAGGTTTGAGTTCTATTGCCACGACCAGGTACACCGGTTTTTTCCTGGGTTTTCTTTAGTCACTTCAGACATGTGTCGAGATAGTTTCTTATGAAAATCAACCATTGACGTATCACAGAACTCACAAATATTGGAATATTTGAAAGATTCGATGATATTAAATTATAAACGCCCACCATTTGCTGTTATATAAACGTCTAATATATCAGTATTTATTTCCAGGCGCGTAATTTGACCTTAGAAATTAACGGCCTTAATAAAAAAATATAAATTATAATATTGTTAATTTTTTTTAACTTTTAACAATTAGTTTCGAAATTTCTCTCTTTGTTGATAACGTCAAAGTATATTAAGTAGAGACGAATAAACCCGTATAAATACGAAGAGTTACGACAAAATATTAAAATTGTATGCATTTGTTTTATGTTACTTTTGTTTTCTGTTGTAGTAGTATTTTTGAAACATTTTATTTCCACCTTACAGCATGTTTGGACTTTTATCAAAATTTAATTCAACGATTATTGTAGCTGATCCATTTACTTATATAAAACAAGTATATTTTGGAGTCATAATACTTTATTGTGTATTTATCTGTATGTATTATATTTGTGTTTTTATTATTATTTTCATATTTATATTATAATATGCCTCCCAATGCTAGAGCGTTATGTCGTCAACCATTTATAACTAGCGCATGTTCCCAAAATTTGTATTTTTTTTCAACAGTGCAGTAATTTTCTGCTTTTAAATATTCTAGCACAAAACTGTAAAATTTTCGTAAAATGAAATGTAATTTCGCTCAATTAAAAATGTCGAGTGATCTCTAATTAAACGGATTGTGAATAATCGGCTAGTCTGTATAACGCCTGTACCCTCTTTGAAGCAACATACTGAGGAAAAGATTTCGGTGAACCTTTCAGTGAAAAATTTTAATTATTAGTACCGCTAACTCGTGTTAAATTGTTGACAAGTTTATCTATAACGGTTTGAGAAATATTATGAAGTATTAGAAATACCTTGTATTATGTCCGTCTTGTGACTTCTTGTGAATTTACACTACGCGTTTCAGCAACGAGTTGCCATCTTCAGGGGTGGTTAATTAACCACACCTGAAGATGGCAACTCGTTGCTGAAACGCGTAGTGTAAATTCACAAGAAGTCACAAGACGGACATAATACAAGGTATTTCTAATACTTCATAATATTCATATAGCGACTTGGAGACCCAACTCTCTAAAAATGTTTGAAAAATGTCTGCCAATCTCAACGTCAGCCCACGCTTAAAATTCCTCATCAATATGGCGCTGTGCAATTTAGTTTCACACAATGGCCGCCATTCACATTTCGTAAATTTAGAGATCAATGATTGAGATCCTAAAACATCTGACGTTCATATCAAATTTTGGTAATTTTGGCAACACTACCATATTTTTTTATACATTATCACCTGTAAAACTTGAATGAATGAATTGTAAATTATAGACGCTCAATAACTGAGGTCATTAGCGTCACCTGTAAAACTGGTTAAACGTGAAATGTAAACTTATTTTTGATGTAACACGATACTTCTACAGCACGGTTTCGCTATAACACGATTACAGAATTACGATTAACCTCTCATAATACGGTATCAAAATAAATTATGTATGTGACATTTATAGCATTTTCAGCTGGTTACACGTAGTTACACTAGGCCGCACTAGTGTGAACTTTCACCAAGAAATGTGTTTGACTGGCCAGTGTAGAGCGCAATGCTACAGTGTATCGTGTTATACTTTTACCACCGTCGCAGGGAGGTCGTGTAAAGAAAGTGTAACATTACAGCGGTAATGACAGAGTAATGGCCTACACGAAGAGCGTGTACACTACTCAACACTGACACGGTGCTAGTGTTACACTCGTGCAAAACTACGCGCCACTAGTGACAAAAAGTGAATACCAACTGAAAATGTTATTAAATGTTGCTGGTGTCATGACGTTTTCCATTTTATTTATTTATTTATTGTAGATTATAGACGCGTCGACATCTAAGGTCAGTAGCGTCTTTCAACTACACTAAATAACAACTAACTTAAAACTAAATAACATCACAAAACATCCATGAGCGCAGGTGGGATTCGAACCCACGGCAGTCTAGTCTAGAGGTTGTGGCGCCAAGCATGCTAACCACTAGGCTATACTGCTCCCATGGCGTTTTTCTTTCACAACACGTTTATTCAGATAGCGTATTTCCATCGTTTGCTATCGCGTGATGATAACAAAGGATAGAGATATATTTTGTGCTCAAAAGTACAATAAGAGAAAAACTATATCGTCGTGTGATTTAGGATCTCAGTAAATTTAATCTCCAATAATAATAATAAAAAATAAATTCCGCAGAAAAAATATCGCAAAACTAGGCGTCGCGATATTTTTTTGCGGAAATTACTGTACATAATTAAAAAAATATTTTAAACAGAGGTTTTTTTAATCTGTTATTGTTCGAAAATGGCTGCTTCATTTTACGCTAATATTTATTTGTAAAATGCGTTACATTTCATGTACCGTTAGTTTATCGTACATTTTAATCACGATGTTTTTTTAATCACGATCTCAAATTTTGATTCCTACATGTTCATTCGCTGCTGCGTTTCGTTACCATAGCAACTTGTCATTTAACAGTGTAATTAAAAAACATCGTGATTAAAATGTACGATAAACCGGCCAATAGTAACGCAGGACTTGAAAATTAAACAAATATGTACCGCAAATATGTAAATAACTTTTCGATTTAGCTAACCGGGGTTTAACATTTTTTTTAAAAATAATCAAAAAAAATTCTTTGCTTTGTTGTTTTGTTAAATCGGTCCTGTTTTACTAAATTCAGTTTTTTAGTTTTCAAAATAAACTTTCATATACCTATCGAATTTTTTAAATGACAAGTCGGTTAGTTCCCAGTAGCAAATTTCTATGCAGTGGGTAGTTAAAGAAGGAGGCATGCTCAAAAATGCAGCATGTTAATTATTTCTGTTTGGAATAATATTTCTTCTAATATTTTAAGGCTTTAAAATTTCAACTCTTCAGTATTGCAGTTATTTCTAATTTATAAAATAAGGGACTTGCAAACTAACAGTTAGAGCATATACGTTAAGGTGACCAACTGTACTGTTTTATCCAGAACTACTTTTTAACATTGGAAATGTTTATGTTCGTATATGGGGGCAGAGCTACGAGTTTTCGTTCAAGGCCAAAAGACAACGGTGTCGCGATCAAGTGAGGAGCAATCATGCAAAATTGAACAAGTGCAATTTTTTCGAAATGTGTTTTATATCATGTCTAGTTAATTGAGAGGTATTTGCGACGATCTGCGGTGTTATTTTTGAGCAAATGTTAATAAATACTGTAGAAAAATCCATTTAAAAGTTAAGTAATCAAGCAAAAGTGAACGCGTATATAACAGAAGAATAATAGGGTTTTTCCTGACAAAACTAAACAGTGCATTGATAAATATTGTATGTGTATAATAAACAGTTAATTATGTTTCATATATGCTGTTATCATTTCAAATGTCCTCGATGGTTGCAAGGACTGCGAAATCTGTGAATTTTTTCTGCAACACTGTCCTGAGTAAATTGTAATATCACAAAACCCAGTAAACGTACTGTTTTTTGGGACAGACTGGTTTCCGAAGAGTCCCCAGAATGCTTTAAAATTATATTTGCAGAGGTCAATATTTCATTTTTTTTTAACCTCCGGGGGGACACTTCCTGGACCCCGCAGGAGTGTTGCGCCTCCACTTGGGAGCCTTCGCTCCCCTGATGTAAACCGCTCTCTATCCAGGTTTCCAGTTGACTACTGTTAGTAGTTTAATATACGTAAAAAATCTTTTAATTTTAAATTTAAATTTAATCCGAGATCTGGTTAAACTATAAATTTCACTTTCAATTCCTTAGTAAAAAATAAAAAATTCACAGATTTCGCAATCCTTGCAACCATCGAGGATATTGGAAATGATAACAGCATATATGAAACATAATTAACTGTTTATTATACACACAATATTTATCAATGCACTGTTTAGTTTTGTCAGGAATAACCCTATTATTCTTCTGTTATATACGCGTTCACTTTTGCTTGATTACGTAACTTTTAAATGGATTTTTCTACAGTATTTATTAACATTTGCTCAAAAATAACACCGCAGATCGTCGCAAATACCTCTCAATTAACTAGACATGATATAAAACACATTTCGAAAAAATTGCACTTGTTCAATTTTGCATGATTGCTCCTCACTTGATCGCGACACCGTTGTCTTTTGGCCTTGAACGAAAACTCGTAACTCTGCCTCCATATACGAACATAAACATTTCCAATGTTAAAATTGAAAATATGAACTCTCTGACACCATACAGATTCTTTATTACAAGCCCCCAGTTCCCAGATTCTAACCCAAGAACTGGTAAAACTATCAATTTAATTTTCAATTCATTATTAAATAACAAAAAGTTGAAAATATTAATTCTCCGACACTGTGCAGGTTACGTATTGTAAAATCTAGAGTTACGTAAATGAGTCAATATTTTATTGCTATACGGTCATAAGTTTGCAATATTTGATACTATCAAGTTGTGTTCTAGTGAGTTGTTTGTTTTTATGTGAATTTGTTTTGTTTTAATATTTATTTATTGTTATTAAAATCTTGGTTAATGATACAAGACTCAATAATACAGTGAATGCTTTATAAACTCTATATAGAACATTTATTTTTATACTTGAATATTTTTTTGAAAAGTTATATAAGTGTCTACATATTTTGACGCGAAACATGGCAACAGTGGTTCGACAGACATCTGTGTTTAACAATTATTTTTACGCGAAATATTTTTTCCTTTTATTTTTTTAACATGGACGTAGCTACGGATCATGGCCCAAGACGTAAGTTTGTTATACAATTTAATTATTGAATAAACAAAAAGCATTGGCTTAAAATTTAGTAGTTTCCTGAACTGTGTTGTTCTAGCGCGTTTGTTTAATTATGAATTTGCATTTTTTAATTGCTCCCCGTACATCACCCCCCCCCCTCTAAAGGTACGGTAGCATATATGGTAGATGGTGGCTGAAATTATAAGCGCTTATAGGTTTGCACAACGAAGCTTTGATACTAGCATTGATACAAGCTTAAATCGCGTTTGAAATGTCAGATAGCGAAGACGAATATTTGTGTTCTTCTGCTACAAAGTGGTATATTTTAAATATAAATTTGGGTAGGAGCTATCATGTCCACCCTATTAATAGAAAACGATCTAAACATGTCGAATTTCATCATTTATACCAAGAATTAAAATTTTACCCGAACCAGTTTTTTGAATATTTTACGTATGGAACCTAACACTTAAATACGTCTTAAAAAAATTAAAACAAATTAAATAAAAACTGGCAAAATTTCACTTATTAAACTAGTCACATCCATTGCGAAACTTGTAACGGCCATTTGACAGTAGTCACACGTTGATTGTAGTAGTCAGCGCGCTGAAAGAATGGTGAGATACATTCTTGTATCTAGCAGCTCTTGTAACAGCGCTTATACCTGCTACACTCACTGCTTCGTTGTGTACGCTCGCATATATGACAATGCATTAATTTAAGCAAGCCCTGCTATGATCTACGCTACCATCTAGAATCCCAGCTCCATACTGCACGTACCTTTAGGCTTCTTGGGTTATATGGGGTTGAAGATCTACATCAGTGTGGCCAAGCCCTGGTCCATGCAAAAAAAAATGCTGGCTACGTCCCTGTTCTTGAAACGTGCTAAATTATAAATCAAAAGTGTTATCGCAATTTTTCGGTTTGTGTGTTCAGTGCTAATTGCTACAAACTTTCGTTCAACAGATGAGTGAGTTGTTTCAAATTTTTTGTTTTTTGTAAAATCCAAGGGATGAATAGTATATTGCAATTGCATTACAAGGGACGAAACAAAGCATTTGCAACTAGTGTTTCGTTCCGAGTAATTGCATATTATTTTTCACAATAACTCTATTAATAATAATAATAATATTTATTTATTTGCACTGCCAATAAATGGATACAAAACGTCAATAAAATTCAAAATTACATTAGTTCATAAAGATCATAAGAGGCATTGACTTGACTTCACTTCAAAAAATTGTTGTTACTTTTTATTTTTTTATCAAAATATTGTTAATTGTATATTTTTAATCAGTGGATGTTGCAATTTATGTGGAACTATTTTCTCTAGTGCATTAATATTTTCCATAACTATCTGGTTGACAAAACTAGCCTATGTTGCGTCTTAAAATTCACTGTATTTAAAAAAAGTCTTTGTTCAAAGAGCGCGTCGTGACGTCATGCACACATAAATACGCTACCGACGTCCCCTTACCATGGCCAAATCGTTTATAAGCGGTACGATTAATGCGACAACTTGTTTTTTGCGAGCCATTTAGCCTTGTTGATTTTATCCTCCTACGTTATATAATAAAACAAAAGCGCATGCGCCATAAAATATGTTCTTTTTGTTCTGCGATTGAATCACTGATTTCGAATTAATGGACAGCAAATAGGCAGCTATAGTTTTTCCTACCAACATACAGATTGTATCAAATTAAACCTGTGCATAGGGCATTCTGTGTGTAAGACAGAGATCGATACATAAAGCAATAAGTAAGAATGAGATAAATGATCGCTAATAAGATGTTACGTGGTTACTGTAAATTAAACTGATAAAAGATTTACATTTTTACAGCATAGAAGGAGCGAAAAACAAAGATGACGCTATTAGGTTGTATAAATATTATTTATTTACAGTAACCACATAACATTCTATTAGCGATCATTTATCTCATTCTTACTTATTGCTTTATGTATCGATCTCTGTCTTACACACAGAATGCCCTATGCACAGGTTTAATTTGATACAATCTGTATATAGTTATCGCATGCTCTGTTAGGATGCACAAAGTATTTGATTGGTTGTTACCATCAAACTAGGACGTGCCCTAGCGATTAAAAAGTGTCCCTCCGAATGAAAAAGAATGAGTGTGTTGCCAATCTCTATGGTTTGAAAATTAATATCTAATCAAACAGCCCTTCAAAAAAGTCACCCAACAGATATCAATATGGCGCTCTATAGGTTTGATTCACATTATGGTCGCCATTCATATTAATTACAATTAATTAAGACAAGACATATTTCGTCTACATTGGTTACCTGCTCTACCTGTTGGTTGCAGCAATAAATAAAAATTCATCTTTAAAAAAATAATATGCTCTACCTGTGTGCAAGTCCCTGCTCGTAGAGGGGGGGGGGGGCACATGCCCTACCTAATATTTAAAAAAATTGTTTTCAAATATAGCTAATAAAATGTTCATAAATATTTATTTAAATATTGTACAATTTTTTTTTAATTATTATTAGAACATGGGAGGGGGATATAATATTATACTCTAATTAATCTCCCCGATTGTCATGCGTACCCATGTCTGTGCTATTTCAAAAAGCCTAATATATATCAATATAGCACGATATTTCAAAATATCACCAATAATTTAAAAAAATAAAGAATATTAAGAACGCTGAGATAGGAAACTGTAAAAAACAACAGTTTAGTCACTTCTTAACCACAACCATTTTATTATGTGATGTACCTACATATCGAACATACTTCCATCTTCAGCAAAAACTTAACTAAACAATGTAAGGCCGGCGTTGTTTCAAATCTTGATGATTTACGGGTTTGTAGGCTGCAGTCCGATTGTATTTCTACCTGACGTTTCGTCTACAACTGCGGTAGACATTTTAAAAGCTATGTGGCAGCAATCGAAGACGTGTTATTCTTGGCGACTCACAGCTAAGTGTGTCAACGAGTAAAGGTCCTCTCTTTTTTATGCTAAGTGCCAGTGTGTTCTCTGTTCGGTCGTTGTCCGTCCTTCTGTGATTGGTCAATCGTGCTGTATGTGTGCTACATACAACACAATTGACCAATCACAGAAGGACGAAATACGATAAATACTGGCACTGGCACTTAGCAGAAAAGAAGAGAGAAGAGAGGACGCTAATGACCCAAGTTGTCGACGCGTCTATAATCTACAATAAATAAATAAAAGAAAAGAGGACACCAGTGAACCTGTGAGCCGCCAAGGAGGACATTTCGATCGCTGCTACATCGCCATTGAAAAATGTCTACCACAGTTGTAGACGAAACGGCAGGTAGAAATACCATCGGACGACCACCTACAAGCCCGTAAACCATCAAGATCTAAACAAGTTTATTTTTTGCTGGAAGCATATAGCTCTCGAAACATACATCCAATAAAAAATTGTTGTACGTTTCGGAGGCTACGCTTCTATCTTCAGCATAAATAAAACTAGTCTGTTTTTGCTCAAGACAGAGCACGGTTTTCGAAATGTAGATCCAAAAATGAAATTGCTGTGGATATAAGTGACAAAATTATTGTTTTTCATTTATATATAATAATCGTGTATCCTTTATTAGAAGAATGTTAGCAACTTTTAAGAAAACTGTGTAGGTATTGTTTTTCCTACTTTGTTTCTCATGTTAATAAATTGAGAGCATGTTCATTTTCCACTATGAAAATTCTTTATATGAAAATGGGTGTTGTCTGATACGAATGTAAATGTAACACTATAAATTTCTTTATAGAAATAACCCAAACAAGGCATCTGTTCCGGAAAGCACTGATGGTAAAACTAGGTTGGTTGTTTTTCAGGAATAAATAAGGATATACATATTTTGTTTAGACTAGTTTTTATTTTTGCATGATGCACTTTGCTTTTCATACTTATTATAGACCCGGGATGGCGAACCTAACACACGCGTGCCATAAGTGACACACGATAGAATAAATAATAGTTTTATACGGCTGAAATGCAATTGAAGAATTTTTCGTTAGAAAGCAGCCAATCCCTATCCCTATATTATTAAACGAGCAAATCTTGTATATATGTACCTATATAAATATTTTCTCGAAAACGGCTCTAACGATTTTGATCAAATTTACCGAAAAGGGGTTTCGGGGGGCAAAAAACCGATCTAGCTAAGTCTTATCCCTGGAAAAATTCGTTTTCTTATCGATTATATCATTTTAAAAAACAGTTTTTTTAACGTTATAAAACACTGTCGTATGGTGAGTAGGCTTTGGAAAAAACAAACTGTTTTCATTATTTATGTCAAATTACTCTGACAGTCAATCTTTAACTTATTAAAATAATCAGTAATTATTTGAAAAGTAAAAAAATAACAACAATAAAATCTAAACATAATTATACTTACATAATTATGTTTAGATTTTATTGTTGTTATTTTTTTAACTAATATTTAAATAAATAGGTATATTACTTTTATATTACCTATATAAAATATGTAGGTACATACGTTATGTAGTATGACGTATAATAATATTATCTACTTATAGGTATGTAATTTTTTTTCTTAAAAACAACTAACGATTTTGATGAAATGGGAACTTTAAGTACTATTTTCTTGAACTCATCCGAGCAAAGCTCGGTCATCCAGATATTTATAATATAATTGTTTCGAAACATTGGAAAAAATCATTTTACCAACCAGTGGTCACAGTCAGGATTCTAACCTGAACATTTCCACTTTCGCGGCGGAATGAGCTTACAATACTGAACCGTGACATGATTGCTAAATTAATATTCTCCTTATATGCTTCAGAATCAATAGATTTTCACTACATGCGAGTGTCAATTCATATATGCTAATTCAATAGCTATGATATGGTACGAGGATTCACTTCATATCATAGCTATTGAATTAGCATATTATATGAATTGACATTCGCATATAGTGAAAATTAATTCTGAAGTATATAAGGAGAATATTAATTTAGCAATCATATCACGGTTGAGTATTGTAAGCTCATTCCGCCGCGAAAGTGGAAAGGTTCAGGTTAGAATCCTGACCGTGACCACTGGTTGGTAAAATGATTTTTTCCAATATGTTTCGAAACAATTATATAATTGGCTGCTTTCTAACGAAAAATTCTACACGATAGAATGTTATCGGCACAGCATTGATTTATAGTGCAAAATCGAAGTAAGTAAAAATATGTTAGATTTTGTCGAACAAATTTTAATGTCATTAAAAAAACAAATATGATTACGTAAATAATTTTAAAGCAATTTTGAATAATTTTTTTCTTCCCTAAATTTCTTTTGGCACGTCATGGCTACATTAAACATTTCTTAAAAAGAATTGGCACGTAGATGTAAAAAGGTTTGCCATCCCTGTTACAGACTATGTGCAAGCGTTGAGTGAAACTGGTGCAAGGTTGCTGAGGTGCAAAGAAGCTTGAAAATAGCCGAGCTTGTAGCAATACCGTTGTTTATATCGCGATTCCATGGCTCCTCTATTACAAGCCCCCAGTTCCCAGGTTCTAATCCGAGAACTTCTAAAAATATAAACTTGATTTTATAAATTTATTATTTCTTATATCGCGAGTACAGAAATATCTAAAATCAAATGTTCTTAACTTATAATAAATAAAGTAATTATAATTTTATTTGTCTATAAATTGATATCCAATACCTACATATTTTCGTTATTAAAAAAAAAATAATATACAGGATGTCCAAGACTTGCGTTGTCGGCCGATTTTGGGTGAAGATAGAAAAGAAGTGTAAATACAAAAGTTGTGTAAATTTTAATGGTGTATAACCTAAAAATAGTTTCAATTTTACAGCCTGTCCCATTTAAGTGTGACAGATCAAAGTTATGTTTTTTTAACCTAATACCTTTTATTTGTAATTGTAAGGAAAGCCATGCTCGAAAATTTAGTAATTTTTGAGTTTTTCAAGTTTTTTAGAAATTTTTGATACGTGCAGACCTTAACCTAAAATTCGACGTAGCCAAAACAGAAGCCTTTATCGAACTGAAATTTTGAAGATCACTAGATAATGGACGGACAAATCAATGTTTGTCCTAAAAAAATGAATTTATTATACAGGGTGTTTAAAATAATGTACTTCTTTTACCTAACTTCAATCACATGTAACTTTTGATTGTTAAATACAACGAGGTTATTTTTTTTGCTAGAATTGTATTCTTTAGGATATTTACTAACACTTTTATTAAGAGTTATCCTTACCTAAACCTAATATTTTAATACGAAAATATTAGGTTTAGGTAAGTATGGAGAAAAAAGAATTATTACAACAAGAATCTCCATAAATGAATATAATATACCAAAGCAACTGTTGTCATGAAGTTCCGCTTTCTGTCACAATGAGCGCGATCTGTCATTTCCCCTCCGTGCACATAGTCCATAATGCATTTGCTTACATTTTCATAGAACAACTATCGCAGCTACATTTCCCAATGTGCTTCAGTTTATGTAAAAGATCTATTCATGCCACCTAAAACGCAAAGGACAAAGGCTACCAAACTTACAGACTCTCTTGTACAGGGATTTTTGAGATTGTTTTACTTTACGTAGACACATAAGAAAATCCGTCGCTGCCTCTTAGACTATGTAACTGAAATGAGTTCTACGTACAGTCGTTTACACCTGATCATCTAGTTGCCGATTTTTTTAATTTTTGCAAATTGTAACTTGGTTTTTAATAGTATCTATTACTAAGGTTACATCCTAAAAAAACAATAAAAAATTATTATCAAAACACCTCATTAGTTTATAATACAATCCAAATTACTCAATATTATTCAATTAAAACATAAAAAGATTTGATAATATTTGATACTAGCAAATTCCTTCCTTCAATATTGCAATAATTCTCCTTTTTTGTTCATCGTTTTAATAATTTCGAGGCATTTAAACGACAATATTATTATTTCCTTTAATTTTTGAGATTTACATTTACCTATTAAAAACTAAATTTGTTGCTAAGCTACTGACTTTTTGTGAACTTACACTGAAAAACTCAAGTGTAAACTTTATTAAGTCCGCGACTGTACAATAATTATATGCCTTATATGCAAATTTGAAAATTGGAATGTAATAAGCGTATCGCACGAAAGCTCTTATCAAAATTAAGCTTGTTAAGATAAACTTTAATGCTGTATTTTTTACAAAATTATAATAATGATAATAATCAGCACGGCTCTATCAATAATGAATGTGACATAAAAGTCATAATTTTTAATAAATTAACAACGTCGAACAAATCCATTATCATTGCGTGCAAACACGTAAAAATAAACGCGTATCAAGATATGACGTAAACGTCAAACAGGTGTTTTGATAGTCAAGGGCACAACGCACAAAAAAAAATTCGACTGATGACCAGTCCTATACTTCCCACCTAGTAAATATTTGCAAAAAAATAAACACTCTTTTTTGTTTAGTGATCTACTGATGGCTAGCTTAATATAGCAAAAATCATGGTTACCTTGATTTACTTACAATTTTTATTTTTTTTAGTAAAATATTTTTTTTCTCGAAAACTGTACATTTTAGAGAAAAAAAATTTACATTTTTTTCACATTATAACATCTAGAATTCATTTATATTTTTTTTACCTATGTTAATACGTGACATTGAGAACGTTTTTTTTAATATCTCAGGATCCACTGAACCGATTTGACTCAAAATCTAATCAAGGCTAATAAGGCTAATAAAGGCTGATAAACACAATAGAACAATCGGCATGGCCGTATGTTGTTCGGTTTTTACGATATCGAAGGGGAAACACACATACAGACATGTCAGTAAATGATCTCAAACGATCGCTAGGGTCTCAAAACGTGAAGATCTGTTAAAATCTCGAAATATTTTTTTCGGGATTAAATCCATTACTTCCCTACCATAGTAGAGGTGGGAAGTAAAAATTGAAAATGAGAAAAAAATGGAAATTTAATATTTGATTGAGATTATTTAAATTATAATATTTGTTTGTCAATAGTACGAATGTGCTTGAGAATAGCCGAGCGTGTTTTTTTATTTTTAAAGTCACCAACAGCTTGGTTTATTTGGACCTAGCACCAATCCACGTTTTCAATTTATTATTTCTTCATATTAAATTGAAAATATGTAAAATGCGATTTTGTTGGTAATTTTTTTATATCTTGAGACATATTCTAATTTTGCTTTGCAATTTAAAAATGTTTTATATTCCGACAAAAATTCTAAATTTAAACTTTTTTCAAACGTTGAAATTGTGTGCGTTTTGAAGACCACCAACAGCTAAGGTTATTTGGGCCTAGCACCGATTCATATTTTCAATTCATTATTTTTTTTTAATAATAAATTGAAAATCCAATTGACACTTTTACCAGCTCTCTGGCTAGAACCCGGGAACTGGGGACTTGTAATAGAGGATTCATAGCAACGCCATATGAACAACAGCATTGCTACACGCTCGGCCATTCTCAAGCCCTTTAAAACGTTGACCGCCTCGATGCATCACACGAGCTTCGCAAATGACGAGTCGAATGAAATTCATTTACTAGCGTACATTTTAATTCTATCTCTCTAAAGGTATGTGCAGTACGCAGCTGGGATTCTAGATGGTAGCATGTATGATATATGGTGGCTGAAATTATAAGCGCGTATAGGTTTGCACAACGAAGCTTTGATACTAGCATTTGAAATGTCAGATAGCGAAGACGAATATTTGTGTTATTCTGCTACAAAGTGGTATATTTTAAATACAAATTTGGGTAGGAGCTATCATGTCCACCCTATTAATAGAAAACGATCTAAACATGGCAAATTTCATCATTATTATACCAAGAATTAAAATTTTACCCAAACCGCTTTTTTGAATATTTACGTATGGAACCTAACACTTTTAAATACATCTTAGAAAAAACTCAAAACAAAATAAATAAAAACTGGTAAAATTTCATTTATTAAACTAGTCACATCCATTGCGAAACTTGTAACGGCCATTTGACAGTTGTCACACGTTGATTGTAGTAGTCAGCGCGCTGAAAGAATGGTGAGATACATTCTTGAATCTAGCAGCTCTTGTAACAGCGCTTATGCATGCTACACTCACTGCTTCGTTGTGTACGCTCGCATATATAACAATGCGTTAATTTAAGCAAGCCCTACGCTACCATCTAGAATCCCAGCTGCGTACTGCACGTACCTTAAGACGGTTAAGCCCGAATTAAGAACTATAATAATCGAATATTTAAATCCTATCCCATATTAAATCTATAGTTATGCATGCCATAATCAGTTCTTATCAATTTAAATAAAAATAAAATACGACCCTTTTTGAGGTGCAAAATGGGATAGAGTATGAGCGGATACTACTAGGTCTAAAAATTACTTCACATAATAATTAAAATATAATTTTTAACAATGGATATAAATTGCTTTAATATTACGATTTTTTGAACATTTAAACTGTAGATTTTTCTTCTTGTAGAACCACAAAATTAGTTAACTAGTTTTTTCCACAACACAAGTTTAGTAGACTAGTTTTTCCACAGATTATAGTAAAGTAGACACTTATAAAACACTTATAAAACTCACAGTACCTATTTTAATTAATTTCTGCCGCATTCCGTAACCAGATTTCAAAGAAATTTAGTAGATATTCTAATAATTAGTTTTTATTTGATGTTATTTTTTTTCATTTCTGTAAAAAAAAATAATATCAAAATGGATTCGAAGCAAAATCCATACCAATAATAAATTAATTCGAAATTTGGGGACGGATTAAAGCTCCTTCTAGGGTAGTTTCTCACTACAGAACTATAATAGAAAAATATAGACTTTAACTTTAAAATTTCTGTAGTCGAAGAATTGAGTGCATGATAAATTTACCTACATAAGTGATATAAGTATATTGTTTTCGTATTTTGCGTTAATATATTAAAAAAATCACAGATTTCGCAATCCTTGCAACCATCGAGGACATTGGAAATGATAACAGCATATATGAAACATAATTAACTGTTTATTATACACACAATATTTATCAATGCACTGTTTAGTTTTGTCAGGAATAACCCTATTATTCTTCTGTTATACGCGTTCACTTTTGCTTGATTACTTAACTTTTAAATGGATTTTTCTACAGTATTTATTAACATTTGCTCAAAAATAACACCGCAGATCGTCGCAAATACCTCTCAATTAACTAGACATGATATAAAACACATTTCGAAAAAATTGCACTTGTTCATTTTTGCATGATTGCTCCTCACTTGATCGCGACACCGTTGTCTTTTGGCCTTGAACGAAAACTCGTAACTCTGCCCCCTTATACGAACATAGACATTTCCAATGTTAAAAAAGAATGAGCTTGCTTTTCTGAGCATAACTTCTCAAATCGGGACTGAAGTTCTGAAGTTGCGACTCCCCTTGAAACCTCTGAGCTGTACTATATTTAAAAAAAATATTTCTACTGTATGTCGTCGCGTTTTTATTACATTGCATCGGGGAAAATGAATATTAATAATAATACAACCTAGTTCTTTGTTTACATCATTATCCTTTGCATTAACAAATATAACAATGTTTTAATAATTACTCTGAAGCATGTTGTTGTTGCTATAATGGTATACATTTATGTACTTCCTTTATTATTCACGTCGAGCGCATGAAAACATTAAAAAAATTGCAAACCAAACATGCATTTTAATAAAATAAAAGTATCTCAGCGAACACATATTTTATTTTAGACAAAATAACTACATCGTACACGCCTTACATTTTTTAAACAGTAATGGAAACAAGATCAAAATTGATAACATGCAGTCGGAGGCATCAAATATTTTTGTTCAACTTGCTACTACATGTATGCCTCCGACTACATGTTATCATTTGATCTTGTTTCCATCTTTTAAGTTCGATTTTTACGCAGTCGGGTTTTTTGTTTTTTTAAAATAATTTATTTTTATTTCCTTCCTAGTAGTTAAATCTACTCATCAAGCCTTTTCATTTGATACCCCACAAAAAAGGTTTTACGTATTGTAAAAATGGCGTCTACTGTCCGCCATATTGAATTTTCCGTGACGTCATAATACCCTATTTGAAATCTTCTCAGCCTCTCTTTTGATACTCATATCAATGTATTTAAAAGGAAAATTACTTGTGAATTCTGACAAAATGTCGTCTAGCGTCCGCCATATTGATTTTCCGTGACAGCATATACACAGTAGCACTTGTAAGACTATGACGAATCTATAGACACCTCATTTTTCAAAATCCGACAAGCCCATTTAGGCTACAGAAGGCGCCGACCAAAATGCAAAGATACATACATACCCAAAACATTACCCTCCTTCGAAAGTCGGGTAAAAAGTACCTTCCATATCAATTCAGAAATGGTAAAGTCTAGGGCCGTAATGATGACGATTTTGGCAAGTGTGATGTTTGTTATGTCACACATGGCGTTGTATTTTTTAGGGTTTTTTTGGAAGTTTTTTGCAGCCAATTTATTTATATTGAAAGAGTTTTATTTATACTAAACGTTCCGCCTTTTTAGGCATCATCAGTAATATTCTGAAATGTTATACATACAATTAAAATGAACAAGTTATAATACAGTATTTGAAAATAAAGATAAATGAATGAATTAGATTCAAAATACTTACATTTTATAATGAAATTATGATGTATGAACATCATTTGAACGATATCGTTATTAGCATGGATTTTAGACAACTGTTTTTATTTTTAAAATGGAAGAAGGGTATGGAAGCTATTGTAAGTGTATTGTTATATTTGTATGCAAGTGTGTATACTTGTATTCAGGAGTACCAATTGTATAGATATAAATAAATTGGCTGCAAAAAACTTCCAAAAAACTCTATAATATCCTCAACCGTACTACACTCACTACGCACATTGTATTTTTTGTTCCATCAATCGCTTGATCGAGCGAAATTACAATTGAGTCTCCATGCTGTTGTCAAATCGCGCGATCGAACGAGAAATTTCTATAGTAGAGTAATCGTCAAATCTCGATGCAGTAGCCAAATCGCGCATTTTCGATACAAAAAGTATAGCATGTGACCCTTAAGGTACGTGCAGTACGCAGCTGGGATTCTAGATGGTAGCGTAGATCATAGCAGGACTTGCTTAAATTAATGCATTGTTATAATATATGCGAGCGTACATAACGAAGCAGTGAGTGTAGCAGGTATAAGCGCTGTTACAAGAGCTGCTAGATTCAAGAATGTATCTCACCATTCTTTCAGCGCGCTGACTACTACAATCAACGTGTGACAACTGTCAAATGGCCGTTACAAGTTTCGCAATGGATGTGACTAGTTTAATAAGTGAAATTTTGCTAGTTTTTATTTAATTTGTTTTGAGTTTTTTCTAAGACGTATTTAAAAGTGTTAGGTTCCATACGTAAATATTCAAAAAACCGGTTTGGGTAAAATTTTAATTCTTGGTATAAATGATGAAATTCGCCATGTTTAGATCGTTTTCTATTAATAGGGTGGACATGAAAGCTCCTACCCTAATTTGTATTTAAAGTATACCACTTTGTAGCAGAAGAACACAAATATTCGTCTTCGCTATCTGACATTTCAAACGCGATTTAAGCTTGTATCAATGCTAGTATCAAAGCTTCGTTGTGCAAACCTATAAGCGCTTATAATTTCAGACACTATCTACCATACATGCTACCATCTAGAATCCCAGCTGCGTACTGCACGTACCTTTAGATATAAGTTTGATATTAATTCTTCACTGACGTATAATAAGGGTTGTTTATACTGAAATTGTATTTTTCTTATTTGTTTTATAGGTAGACCCCAAACAAATTCAAAAGCACATATTTTAAATTTTCTTATTCTACAAATTTAATTCAGAGACCTTTTCTAAATATTTAATTAAATAATTCATAGCATTCCCTTTGACAGGAAAAGTTTGGGTAATACATATTCATAAAGCTGGTGTAGAGTTCATATTTGCACTAGTACAACCTCATATGTCATCAAACCGGCGGTTCTTCGGAATTTCAGTCGTGCAAAGCTTTTAAATTAGACCAGTAGTCGACAACATACAGTCCTGAAATTCTTTAATTCAGCCCATACCTATGTTTTAAAATTGGTAGAAAATTAAAAATAACTAGCCGTCTTGTTGCTCTAAATCGAGCAAATTTATTTAATCAACTTTTATTTTAAACTAGCGGCCCGGGCCGGCTTCGCCCGGACTGCAATACACTACTCACATGCTTCGCTCGTTCGCTCCCGGGTGAATTTTTCCGATGTTTTAATAGTTATTCTGTTAACCAGGGCGGAGACAAATCCAAAAAATAAAAGATAATGAAAATCGGTCCAGCCGTTCTCGAGTTATAAATGGTGTAACTAACTAACTAACTAACTAACTAACTAACTAACTAACTAACTAACTAACTAACTAACTACCTAACTAACTAACTAACACGACTTTATTTTATATATATAGATACTTAAATATTATTTAAAACTATTCACTGAAATTAATATTTTCTTCCTTTTTCCTTTGTATTCATTTTATTTACTGTTTATTTTGATAACCTAAACTCTGAAGTATTAACCATTTGACATAATGCAAATTGTTTTTCCAATTGTATCATCTATTTTGTGACGTTAAAAATCGATTTTTTAACTTCCCATTGGAAGTTATTGTAATGGGTCCGAAAATCGAAATTAAAAAGGAAAAAAAATTTTTATGTTTCAAGGTCACTACACTATTTTTACACTACTTTTAGAAAGATGTCTGTGTGTGTGTGTGTGTGTGTACGTATGTACGTACGTACGTACGTACGTATGTATGTGTCAATTTCTTTCTAAGACGAAATCTCGAGAACGAAAAATGATACCGACTACGTTGGGGTGCCAATCGACGCGTATTAACGTATATATGATCTGAAAGGAATTTTTTTAAAATCGGTTCAGCCGTTCTTTTTTCTTAACCAAATAACTTCCAAAAAAGTAGATTTTACACAATATCTCGCGAATAAAAAATTATATCGACTTCGTAAGGGTGTCAATCGAGGCGTGTTAACGTCATTTTGATTCGACATAAATTTTATAAAAATCGGTTCAGCCGTTTTTTTTTTTTTTTTTTTTTTAATTATTGATGTTTAGATGATTAAAATGATTACTTTTCTGCGTAATATCTAATTTAATTATTATTATTAAATATTTATCAAACTGGGAAGTTCGTCGTGTGGACCTCAAGGGTCGCACTTTAGTCCTAATAAACGACCCACCTCACGGCTTGTTGAAATTCGATTTTAACCCTTAAAATCCTTTTATCGCATTTCTGAGACCTTGTTTATTTTTATTTATTGTAGATTATAGACGCGTCGACAACTTAGGTCATTAGCGTCTTAAATACATTAAATAACAATTCTCATAAGACTAAATGACATCACAAAAAATCCATGAGCGGAGGTGGGATTCGAACCAACGACAGTGCTAACCGTTACGCCACACTGTCCTCATGAGACCTTATTACACCTCGATCGTCAAAATAGGTCCAGTAGTTTAGGAAGAGATAAGCGCACAAAAAAGCGCTTGACCTACTAAATTTTAACTGTAACAAAACTGTTTTCTGCGTGGGAGGAATAAATATTTATTTAATATAATAAACAATTCAATAACAATAAACGCAACAACTATATGTCAGTTCTAACAATCAACACAATAGTAATTCTTAAACAAAGTGAAACACTTCAATAACACTGAACAAATAACTAGATTTATATACTGTATTTATTTTCGTTGTTCAACACGGTACTGATTCACGACTGACTGCCTAATTCCCGTCGGCTCCCTGCTAATATAGAGCTACGTGGCTTAAACACAGCGCGTTCTAGCACCTTCCAGAACGTCTAGCAGGTACTCGTATCTTCGATACCATTCCACACCTCACCACTGTGACCTTGACTTCTAGACGCTTCTATTGCAGGCAGTGGCGTAACATCTTGGGGTTTGCTACACTACTATAAAAAAAAACTCGGGTCGCAGTGCCAAACCCTGCCGACAATATAGTGTATTTGCTAATACAGGCCTTGTGGCTTTAATACGTGAACTTAAGTTTGTTTTTGGACAAAATAAAAAATTTAACCCCTTAATACATCCCTTAAAATAATATTTTTTTCTTAATTTCAATATTATTATCAATGCAACCTCTGTACCACATTAAATACACCCTTCCATAAGTAAATCCGTATCAACAAACTAGTGTTTTCATAAAATTTGAAAGTCCGGTCCTGTCGGGCCGATTTTATTAAAATTTTAGCAGCACGTTTTAATCTTTACTAAAGAGTTAAATTTCAATTTTGAAACGATTCTGACAAATTTTTCGGTATTTTTGGGCCCAAAAACTTTTTGGAACCCCTAAATACAACCCTGAAAATGGTCCGATCGGGCCCATTTTAAATAGGCTTCTTGCGGTGATGGGTCCCAATATGTGTACCAAATTTCGTTTCAATCGATTAAGTCTGTCGAGAGTTATCGTGTACACACATATATATATATATAAATATATATATATATATAAAAATATATATATATATAAATATATAAATATATATATACATACATATATATATAAACATTTTTAAAAATGGTGCCAAAGTGTTCAGGAGGCTATGAAACGTCGAGAAATTTTGGTCCGACCCCTAGGTCCCACCATCCGACCGACGCCAATAGTGTATGTGCCATATGGCAAATACACTAATAAGGAAAAATTATAATCATGACGTTTTTTGGAACAAAGTTATGGCGAATAATTATTAAAACTGGGCAAAATATGAATTTTGGGTTAGTCATCAGCGTCTTTAGACAAAAGTAAGCCACCTATGTCATGTATATACAGGATGCTGAATTGCTTTGCGGGTAATAGAGATTTAACCCGTAAAAGCAAACTTTTGCACTTTCCTGCTTCCCTAATTATTTTAGGAAAAATATCTTCGAATAAAAGTTTTAGAACATAAAATTCTGCATCGAAATCATTACATAAAATTAATTTTGCATGCTTTGTAACGGCAGAAATTTGATATGAAAATGTCAAAATTACCTTAAAAACAGCGATAGCCATGGAACTTGAACAAAATGATGACGTTTTAGCTGTCAGAATAATTGTTCAAGTTCCATGGCTATCGTTATCTGTTTTTGAGGTAATTTTGACATTTTCATATCAAATTTCTGCCGTTACAAAGCATACAAAATTAATTTTGTTTAATGATTTAGATGCAAAATTTTATGTTCTAAAACTTTTATTCGAAGATATTTTTCCTAAAATAAATAGGGAGTCAGGAAATCGCAAAAGTTTCATTTTACGGATTAAATCCCTATTACCCGCAAAGCAATTCAACACTGTAATATTATAAATAACTGTAATCTCAACTAAATTTTAATACCGACTTTATAACACAACAATTATTTAAGTATTCTATTGTGAGACGAGGTAATTAGATCAACAAAATATTTAGTTATGAGTACAACATATACCTGATACAGGGTGTCCCAAACTATATGTGGTTATCCAATATTTGACGTTCCAAAAGTTATTTAAATTTTTTTAAAAGTGTTCACAAAACCATTTTTTTACATATGACAATAGAGTTCATGAAAATGTTTTTTGGAGAGGTTGACCCTTCAGGATCATATTAAAAAAAATTAATAACTCATATATTTTTTAAATTAATTTTTTAGTGGAAGCACTAGGCGATTTCAGAGCAAAACACAAAAGTTGAAATAAATTTTGAACCGTAAACAATTGGATAACCAGTTATCCAATTGTTTACGGTACAAAAGTTTTTTCAGTTTTTGTATTTTGCTCTGAAATCGCCTAGTTCTTCCCCTAAAAAATTAATTAAAAAAAATGAGTTGTTTGGTTAGTTTTAATATATCTATGGTTTTGATTGGAAACGACTTCTCCTCAGGGCCGTCTTAGGCCATACAGAGGCCCTTGGGCACACAGAGTTTGGGGCCCTTTTAGAAACAAAAAAAAAACGTGAATGGAAACATCACTGAGTTTCGGCATTTCGGGGCCTCCATCAGTCGGAGAGGACAGTCGTGGTCCAGTGGTTAGCGTCGCGACCTCTGGATCAGACTGTCGTGGGTTCGAATCCCTCTTCCGCTCATGGATGTTTTATTTATTTTGGATTATAGACGCGTCGACAACTTAGGTCATTAGCGTCTTAAATACAACAAATATAATATATCACTTAAAAACTAATTAACATCACAAAACATCCATGAGCAGAGGTGGGATTCTAACCCACGACAGTCTGATTCAGAGGCCGCGACGCTACCAACTGAGCCATACTGTCCTCGCATCATGGATGTTTTGTGATGTCATTTAGTTTTAAGTGAGTTATGTTATTTAGGGTAATCAAGACGCTAATGACCTAAGTTGTCGACGCGTCTACAATTTACAATAAATAAATAAATCCATCAGTCGGGGGCCCTGGGCTCGTGCCCCACGTGCCATTATGGTAAAGACGGAACTGCCTCCCCTATAAATCACGTTGACTTTTGAAACAGTCTGTATAAATGTAAACACAAGTTATAGTTCAGATATAGAGGTAGCAGCGCTGCATATTTGTTGTGTTGATATATTAAATTGTTATCTACTGTTGCCTGCTGGTAGACAGGTAGAATTACTTTTCCTCTAAAATTGAATTTAAATGACGGGTTTCAAATATCAACACTGTTTTAACATCCCTTTCCTGCTTAATTAATTTATATATTTATTATACAGAATGTCCCTAAAGGGCTTGAGAATAGCCGAGAGTGTAGCGACGCTGTTGTTTACATGGCGTTGCTATGGTTCCTCTATTACAAGTCCCCAGTTCCCGAGTTCTAGCCCGAGAGCTGGTAAAAGTGTCAATTGGATTTTCAATTTATTATTAAAAAAAAAAAAAATAATGAATTGAAAATATGAATTGGTGCTAGGCCCAAATAACCTTTGCTGTTGGTGGTCTTTAAAATACAATTACTAAAGGTATAGTCATAAATTTATGAAGGACAGTGTAATCTAGTAGTTAGCGTCGCGGCCTCTGGATCAGACTGTCGTGGGTTCGAATCCCGCTTCCGCTCATGGATATTTTGTGATGTCATTTAGTTTTAAGAGAATTGTTATTTAGTGTAATCAAGACGCTAATAAGTTGTCGACGCTTATATAATTTACAATAAATAAACAAGCCCATAAATTTATGACTATACTTTTCGGGACACTTTGTATATGTAATATGTAAAAATTTTATTAGGGTCCATCCATAAATTACGTCACATGTTAAGGGTGGGGAGGGAGTCAACAAAATGTGACATCGTGTGACAAGAGCCAGGGGGGGTCATAAGCTTTGTGACGTCACATGTTAAAATTTAAATTTAAAATATTAAAACGCGAAATTTATATGTAAACAAAAGAATTTAAAAAAATAAAAAAAAAATTTTACTGCTGTTTTATTTTAATTATTTCTTATTATTATAAAATTAAAAAATATGTGACGTCACACCAAGGGGGAGGGGGCTTTAAAAATGTGACCATCTGTGACAAGGACGGAGGGAGGGGGAGGCTAACAATCGTAAAATTTGTGTGACGTAATTTATGGATGGCCCCTTACTAGAAAAAAATCACATATCGAATTTTATTGCAATATAAATCAAAATATAATAAATGAAATATTTAGAATGTTACATAACAAAAATAGTAGATTCCTGATTTACCTTATATTTGAAAGTTTAAATTCAAACTTTAACCGCCTATTGCACCCATTAAAATCCGTTCGCTACGCTGACCCTGTAAAATTGTATTTTCTTGTATTTATATGTACTAACAGTCAAGTTTTTCTGCTTGTATTTTACAAGTTTAAACGATCTTATTTGCTAGTAGCTTTGAATAAACTGATGCGAATTCATTAACGTATTTCCATTCTATCTACCTACTATATAAATCATAAAAACTCGAAATTTAAATCAGTACTTCACAAACCACGACATAATACACAGTGATTAGCATCATAATATTATATAGTGTTACGAATACTCAATGTGTGTTTTTTAAAAATAATTAACCACAAATTCACAAGAAGTCACAAGACGGCATTATACAAGGTATTTCTAATACTTAATAATATTCATATAGTGACTTGGAGAGACAACACTCTAAAAATGTATCAAACAAGCCGTGAGGTGGGTCGTTTATTAGGACTAAAGTGCGACCCTTGAGGTCCACACGACGAACTTCCCAGTTTGATAAATATTTAATAATAATAATTAAATTAGATATTACACAGAAAAGTAATCATTAAAACATAATTAATATTTATTTTTAACAATAATTAAAAAAAAAAACGGCTGAACCGATTTTTATAAAATTTATGTCGGATCAAAACGACGTTAACACGCCTCGATTGACACCCTTACGAAGTCGATATAATTTTTTATTCGCGAGATATTGTGTAAAATCTACTTTTTTGGAGTCTATCTGGTTAAGAAACAAGAACGGCTGAACCGATTTTGAAAAAATTTCTTTCAGATCATATTTACGTTTGGCACCCTAACGTAGTCGATATCATTTTTCATTCTCGAGATGTCGTCTTAGAAAGAAACGGACACATACGTACACATACACACATACAGACATCTTTCTAAAAATAGTGTAGTGACCTTGAAACATAAAAATGTGTTATACATTTTGATTTCGATTTTCGGACCCATTACAATAACTTCCAATGGGAAGTTAAAATAGAAATACTTAGTTGATCGTGTATACAAAACTAAGAGGTTCGCCTGTATAAATGAACTAGTCATTTGGTGTTGTTTAGTGAAGTTTTATTAATTCAGTACAAAGACACGAACGCTCGAATGTACATAAATATGGAACCCTAAAGCAACCCTTAATGAGTACGAGGCACGCTAAATCCTCTACCCTCGAGTGACGTTAGATTAGAACCACCACCTACCTACATATGTATCGTATTTTAATGTTCTCAATTCTCATTACAGTCAACTTTTGATTATTTGCCTTGAACCGACCGATGACATTCAAGTGACACAAAAATATGAGCATGTCTGTATCGCGGGTACAGACAGATGACGCGAATACCGTTAAACACAAATAATTGTATTAAAACATTCTCTTTTATTAACTTCCCCATTGGAATGGGTCCGAAAATCGAAATCAAAATGTATAACAAATTTTTATGTTTCAAGGTCACTACACTATTTTTAGAAAGATCCTGTGTGTGTGTATGTGTGTGTGTGTACGTACGTATGTGTCCATTTCTTTCTAAGACGAAATCTCGAGAATGAAAAATGATATCGACTACGTTAGGGTACCAATCGACGCGTATTAACGTAAATATGATCTGAAGGAAATTTTTTCAAAATCGGTTTAGCCGTTCTTTTTCCTTAACCAAATAGACTCCAAAAAAGTAGATTTTACACAATATCTCGCGAATAAAAAATTATATCGACTTCGTGAGGGTGTCAATCGAGGCTTGTTAACGTCATTTTGATCCGGCTTACATTTTATAAAAATCGGTTCAGCCGTTTTTTTTTTGTTTTAATTATTGTAACAAATAAATAATAATTGTGTTTTAATGATTAAAATGATTACTTTTCTGTGTAATATCTAATTTAATTATTATTATTAAATATTTATCAAACCCAGTTCGTCGTGTGGACCTCAAGGGTCGCACTTTAGTCCTAATAAACGACCCACCTCACGGCTTGTTTATCTTATAAAATCAAATTTCTTAAAATATAACAAATCAAATAATTATAATTTTATTTTTTTATATATTAATTTGTTATATACCTGTTAAAAAAATAAAATATTAAAATCATTAGGGCTTCTAACCTGACGGTAGTCTAGTACTTTACCACACAACCACCTGGCTTATGTCAACATACATCTTAACATAAGTATATGTATTTTTTCACATGAATTTCCGTAACATCCATAATTTCTCAAATGCCACCCCAATATGAGTTAGACGTTATTCACGTGAAAATACAGTCAGGGCCGTTTCGTGCCGGGTGTGCAAGGGCGGCGGCGCCGACTGAAAAAGCCGCCAAATAGACGCCGAGAAAAATAACAAATATAATAAAAATTTAATGTGATAAATAACTTAAAATTTCATGAAGCTAATTTTTATATGCATTATGTGGAAGAAAACAGTTTATCAAAAATAATATTTAATATATGTTTTTTAACTGAACTTTTATTATATATATATATTTTTAAGTGATAGTCTATATTTTTTTACTTACTTCACTATGAAATAAAACTCCAAAAACTCTAAATCGGTTCAGCCATTTCAAATATACGCGTTGTACA
Source organism: Mongoloraphidia duomilia (assembly GCA_039654895.1). Lineage (NCBI taxonomy): Eukaryota > Metazoa > Arthropoda > Insecta > Raphidioptera > Raphidiidae > Mongoloraphidia > Mongoloraphidia duomilia. The sequence goes on along the minus strand of CM077522.1, from coordinate 50,193,952 downwards.
CTATTTTAAAAATAGAAGCATTGTGTGGTGGAAGCAAAGATGTTATGTTTGTTAGATCTGTATTTATTCTTTAAATCGTGTTCGGTTTTCTTAAACTATGTAAAAGTTTTAACTGAAAAATACCGAAATGTTGCTTAAAAATGTTGAGTGATTATTTTAAACGAATAAATGAACCTGATTTTCATGCTAGATTAATCGAAAAAGCTATAAGCAACTATAATACCTTTACTTCCACCATAAACATGAATGACTCTATGTTTATGGTGGAAGTAAAGGTATTATAATTGGTTACAGCTTTTTCGATGATAATTGTCGCTTTACTGTGAGCAGTTATACAGTTAGTATTCGTTAAAATGCAAAGTTTACGAGTCAGAGAACTCTTACCTGTATTTGAGTAAACAATTTAAATAATTAAACTAATAATCTGCAGGCCCTGAAACAGGGTCGCCCGCGCCCTCAACTTTTCCACTAAAAAATCAACTGCAAATATTTTTAAAAGCAAATGCATCACAAATTGACTTACATTTTTGATGTGCAAACATCTTTGCTATCTCTCTCACAATTTCTTCAACGTCACGGAAGTGGTGTTAATAGCTGGCTGTTCTACAAGCCCTATCGTATAGAGATTGTATCAAATTAAAGCTATGCATAGGGCGTTCTGTGTGTAAGATAGAGATCGATGTAAAGCAATAAGTAAAAACGAGATAAATGATCGCTAAAAGGACGTTTCTGTAGTTACTGACTACTGAAATAAGAAATTATTGATAAAATCACAAAACAAAGATGACGCTATCAGATTGTATGAGTTAGTATGGGTATTATTTATTTACAGTAACTACAGAAACTTCCTATTAGCGATCATTTATCTCGTTCTTATTTACTGCTTTATATATCGATCTCTGTCTTACACACAGAACGCCCTATGCACAGCTTTAATTTGATACAATCTTTATAGAGCTTCTGTGCTAGAACGTATATACTAAATTTTGTCACGCTTGTTCCGCTGTCAAATTTTTTTAAGGTTATGTGCCTATTTTTAAAACAAGTGTAATTTGAAACATTGTGTTGCAGAAAGCATTGTCAGAAATATGATTTTTGTCGATGACCTCAGATTGTGATTTCAAACTGATTTTGCTAAAAAAGAATTGATCGATTGAGACGATATTTTCTTAAACTGTGTATATATCTATTTAATATAGTTTTTTGTATAATTTCTACTTCGAAACAACATTTTTCTATCCATTTTGATCAAAATTGAGTTTGAAAATCGATCTTTTTCTATGTAGATCAATTATTTGTACAATCTAATTTAGTTAAATGTTCATATGAGTATCGCAATAAATGCTTGAGTTAGCATTGGTGTTAGGAACATCCATCAAATGACGTAAAGTTACAACGCAACACTATAAAAATTCATTTTATAATTAATAAGATTTATACGGCTGAATTGCAATTGAAAATTTTTTCGCTGGAAAGCAGCCAATTGTTGGTAAAATGATTTTTTCCAATATGTTTCGAATCAATTATATAATTGGCTGCTTTCCAACGAAAAAATGTTCAATAAAAATTCATTTTAAACCTATGTCATCTAATTTTACACTATATCGCGGCGGCTGAGTAAATGATAACCCAGCTGCCGCGATAGTGAAAGATTCGGGTTGAAGTCCCGTTAAAAAAGATTTTTTGTAGTGGTGCATTGTAACGTTACATCATTCTATGGCTGTTCCTAACACTAATGCTAAATTAATACATAAATCTAATGTTCTAAATGACAGAGAGTTTAAAAACAAAAATAAAGATAGTTACTTCTTACCACAACAGTTTTGGTATATGATAAAATCAATCGATTTAAAACCCCTTATATCCACACCATATTATTCACATAACAATTAGAGGTGAAAATAATAAATATCTCAGACAGCTAGGCTGCCATGATTTTTGAGCTATATCTAAGAAAAAATCAAATGACCACTGTCGGGACTTGAACCCGAAACCCCCAGTTTCCGGCTAGGTCAGTTACCGATTTCTCCACAGTGCCCGAGAGTGGAAACCGATCTCTTCTTATATATAGCAATTTCACATTGAAAACACACTACATGCGAGAGTCAACAACAGTTTTATTGATGGATGTACATTTAGAGAACTATGCTTTCATCTTCAGCAAACCTTGTTGGCTGAAGATGAAATGTACATCCATCAATGAAACTGTTGTGGTAAGAAGTAACTATCTTTTTTTTGTTTTTATTCCAACCACAGTGCTCATATATTTTTATGACAAAGAGTTTGACAACGACTGTTTCTGTATGTATAAAAACTGTGATTATATGATAACAATCTAAGGTTATTTTCAAATCAGATTTTTTGACAATGCTTTCTGCAACCCAGCATGAGTACAAGCGGTTTAACTGGTTATTGCAGAACTCCGTCCAGTTATATCCTCATTTGCATAATTATAAAAACATATTAACATATATAAATAGCCTGGTTTCATTGACGTAACTCAGTCAGTGTACAACGCGTGATAACCATTGACATAAAGAATCAAGCGTGGTTTTATTATTCTCAGAAATGTGTTAAAAATGTTGATGAATCGTGTCTATAAATTACAATAATATATTGATTTTCTTAGGAATTTGAACAAAGGTTAAACACAAAAATTATATCATTATTTATTTGGACGTTTCGTCAATTATATTATGACTTCATCAGAAAAACTCTAAAAATTATATTAAATAGACTTATACGGCTGTTTTGCAATTTTTATTAGAAGAGCAGCCAATTACATAGTTGATTCCTGCAAATATCGGAATAAATCATTTTGACAACCATAGTCACAGTCAGGACTCTAACCTGAACCTTTCCACTATCGCGGCGGAATGAGCTTACAATTACTCAACTGTGACATGATTACCAATCTAACATTCTCCATATATGCAAAAATAATAAAATAACAATTATGCAAATAAATAATGATATAATTCTTGTGTTTAACCTTTGTTCAAATTCCTATAAGAATATCAACTTAATCCAAAAATGTGAGTGAAATGTAATCAACTCAACGCTTTTGGACCGAGTGTGAATCTCTTTGAACGCTGTTATTGTTCGAATTCTGTTAGAAAAAGACATGAAGAGGTAACCACCATTGTCTGTCTCCTTCTGATAAGCCACACGTTTTTACTGCGTAGGTTCATTCTTTATGGCAGTGACCTTGAAAGTCAGCTGATTTATATAATTCAATTTCTAGTATAGAATTGTCGTTACTCGCTGACCACTTAATTAAGACGAATATTAAATCGTTTGTTTTTTGACGAAGAACTACGTCTTTCCCGGCAGTATATAGGGGGGTAAATCTTGTCTGACAAAAAACGTGATGTAAATGCGTGACAAATGATTTTTTGCTTACAATTCGCTCTATCAAGGTCAGATCGGATTGAAACCTGTCTTAAACGAAAGAGGAGAAATTTTTTTTCGAATTTAAAATGCGAAGTATTATTACGTTCAGTAATACCAATTTCATGGAAAAAAACACACATAGTCATACTAATATTATAAAGAGAAAAGATTTGATTTTTTGTATGTTTGTTTGTAATGGATGAACTCAAAAACTACTTAACTGATTTTAAAAATTCTTACACCTATAGAAAGCTACATTATTAGCGAGTAACATGGGCTGTATTTTATTTTCAAAAAAATTAGAGATCCCTACGAAAATTACAATAATGTAACCCAAGGTATCAAAAATTTGCCTATAAAAGTCATTATTTGGCGTGCGCTGCGAAAACTATTGATTAATTATAAATTCGAGCGAACGAGCGAAGCTAGTGAGAAATGTTTTAATTAATTATAAATTCGAGCGAAGCGAGTGAGTAATGTTTTAAATAATTATAAATTCGAGCGAACGACCGAAGCGAATGAGTAATGTATTAATAAAATATAAAATCATAGCACCCGGGCGAAGCCGGACCGGGCCGCCAATATGTGATAAAGTGAAATACTATCGGTGCAAAAAAACCAGTTTTTTTTTACTTGCGCTACTAAAACTACCGCTTTGAGGAACGAGTGTGCGTGCTCAAACTTCAGTAAACAAAAAGTTTTTTGTTAATCGACATGCAACCTACATATAGTTTAATTTAAAAAGCATTATCATTATGTTTTAGTTGTGATATTGTTTGATATATTTTTAATACAAATGATACGTATTGTTTGACATACCCGTTTCTTCCACCATATTTTTCTAATACTATAATTACGGTTGACGCAAACAAAATATATAACTAGACTTTAGTTCTAATATAATTTTTCTTCATTATATTTATATTAAAATCTATTATTTATTGTTATTTTACTTATAAAATTACTGTTATTTTGCTTATGAAGTAATTGTTCAAAACAACCCGCGTACCCGTTTCTCCCACCATATTAAAATCTAAGTAATTTTGAATGAATTATTAAATTCATTGAATCTATAATATAAATAATATTATGTTCGTTGCAAATTGGAAATGCTATTTTTTATTCAAAGCCGGCCCTTATCGAGTTGTCTGTCGTTCGCTGTTTGTCCTTGAGAAGTCATTTGTACTGTATATTGTTCACCCGATTGGCCATTCAGTCGTCTTCCAATTGTTTTGTTGTGACCACAACCTGTTGTATTGTCCAGTAGAAGTTCAGTTATGGAAACAGTTGCCAATTATAGTAAAATTGCTGTTGAACTAGTTCAATATATTATCGGGTATTTATTTTAATATTTTCATTAATAATTTTTGAAATTGTACTTCTTTAGCGACGGTGTGAATTGAAATGACCTCGAGTCAAAAATTACCGACTCAAACATTAATTAAACGCTGATAACGATAAAACGGATCTAGCGATTTGAATGAAATTTACTGAAAAGGGGTTTTGGGGGGACAAAAAATCGATCTAGCTAAGTCTCGTCCCAGGAAAAATTCATTTTCTTATAGATTTTATAATTTTAAAAATCAATTTTTTGACGTTTCAAAATAGTGTAATATTGTAAGCAGGCTTTGGATACGTGATGATTTTCATGAATTTTAATAATTGTAATTATTTATTAATTAATTAATTAAGTATTTAAAAATAAAAATATATGAGCACTGTGGTTGGAATAAAAACAAAAATAAAGATAGTTACTTCTTACCACAACAGTTTTATTGATGGACGTACATTTCGAAAGCTATGCTTTCATCTTCAGTGTTTGCTGAAGATGAAAGCATAATTAATTACAAAAATAAAGATAGTTAATTCTTACCACAACAGTTTTATTGATGGACGTACATTTCGAAAGCTATGCTTTCATCTTCTGTGTTTGCTGAAGATGAAAGCATAGCTTTCGAAATGTACATCCACCAATAAAACTGTTGTGGTAAGAAGCAACTATCTTTATTTTTGTAATTAATTATTTATTAATTTAAAAAATGCTAAGAGGCGGAAAGCAAAAATGTAAATGTATGGAGTATAACTTCGACCGTGCACTTATGTGGGTGAGGCACTTACCTTTTTTTTAATAGTCCAAAAAGGGGGTTGTGAATAATCTCACAGGCCTATATGTATGCGAGCAGTCGATACTTTGTTACCTCGTGCAGCCTAAACTACTGAACCGATTTAAACAAATTAGGTGTCGTTTGATTCGTCTTAATCCAAAGTGTGCCCTAGGCGTCACAGTAAATTCGATATGGCAGACGCTAGACCATGATGTGCCTGACTAGCATCACCGGAACTTAATTTGGCGCCGCTAATTTTCTTTTGGTTCGGAAAAAAAATTCACAGTAACCATGGTAGTAAATAACAGAAACATCATTCTTCTGTTAATAAAAAATTATGTAAGCTATCAATTTTGCGTTAAACAATTATAAAAGATTAAAATGGGTGTGTGCTTATGACCACACGACAAAAGTAAATACTTCAGATTTTCTAATTTTTGGTGTTATCTATTATAGCGCATTTATGAACTAAAAATAATTTATTACTAAAATACTAAAATTGTATTTTTAATTAATTCCACCTTGGTTTCAAAAAAATTATAATTATTGTCAAAGAAAGAATATAACAAAAATAAATATCAGGTAGAATTTAGAAAAAAAAAGCCAAAACTACTAGTCCGATTTAAAAAAAATTTTTTTTTGTTATATAGCCCATTTATTGAGGAAGGATATAGGCTACGACCAATAGGAGCGGAGCATCAATGAAAAATGTTGCAAAAACGGGAAAAATTATTCCTTTTGAGAGCTTCCGCTGCGTAAACGGTTTAAGTTACGCAAAAATCATGTATGACAGAATTGTTCCCCTTTAAAAGTTCTAAAAAAGTCCGCGACAGCATATGTCTATCTTTTAAGGTTGACTCACTATAACTTTTTTATTGTAATCAATTTTGTTCGTAATTATAATATTCAAGCGAACGAGCGAAGCGAGTGAGTAGTGTATTTATAATAATCAAGCGAACGAGCGAAGCGAGTGAGTAGTGTATTTATAATAATCAAGCGAACGAGCGAAGCGAGTGAGTAGTGTTATTATAATATTCAAGCGAACGAGCGAAGCGAGTGAGCAGTGTATTCAGAATATTCAAGCGAACGAGCGAAGCGAGTGAGTAGTGTATATATATTATTCAAGCGAACGAGCGAAGCGAGTAAGTAGTGTATTGCACGCGGGCTTTCTTAGCACCCGGGCGAAGCCAGACGGGGCCGCTAGTAGGTTATATAAAGAAACTAAAAAAGACAGAAATAAATATAAAAGCTAAAAAAACTAAAACCCTACTACTTAAATGAAGACAACGTAAGACAGTATTTTTTTGTTATCAGTAGTCGGGGACTCGAATACCGAGATTTTTTTCATCTCCCGAACAGGTTCCCAACTTCAGAAAACAAAAAATTATTGTCTTACGTTTTGCTTTGCTTTTTTCTGCATTTACGTAGTCGAGTTTTAGTTTTTTTAACTTTTATTTTTGGCTAAATAAAATATAATAATTCGTACGTGAGGCCAAACCAGTTTATGAACTTTATTTTTTATTTACACTTTAACTTTTTATGGTACAAACGTAATTTCTCAAACAGGTTGTAACGTAGTAAGCTCTGACAGTTTTTTTTATCTTTTTCTTGTGGGTAAACTTTTACTAACAAAAAGTAGTTTTCACAAAGTTTTTATACTACCTTTTGTTTTCGGATGTTTAGCACTACAATTTACAAAGTTTTTCAATAATGCACTAAAAATAGAACCAGGTGTGAACTAAAATATTGACAAATAGAGTAAACATTACTTAAATTCAATTTAAACTCTCATTCCTTTGACGCGTTTTATTTTTTTAATAATCATTGATAAAGTAGTTATTTTCGACACGTGTGCGTAAAGTGAGGTATTCTAATAGGCTTAAATTGAAGCACGAGATAAGGGACTGACGCATACAAAACCAGATCGAGTGTGCTGTATACCTCCACGAGCCGTAAGGCGAGTGGGGGTAAGCGCACGAGATCTCGTTATGTATTCGTCAGTCCCTTTAGCGAGTGCATCAATTTAAGCCTACTAGATATCTCAGTTTAAGCGGACGTATCGAACATAATTTTTTATAACGACTGCTTCTAAAGTTTAATAGAGAAAAAAAAATTATGAAAACGGAAAATTCGCTCTTCTGGTCCTTAGAACTTTACAATTACAGACTAAGTTATGATTTAGTTTATTTTTATTAAAGTTATTAACTTCTGTATAAATCATTAAAAACATGACTCTCTCATGATGTGGACTTTGTATGCGCGATACTATATATAGGAACACATCGATCGATAGCCAGTAAATAGTGCTTGTATTGTACAAAGTGCGGAGATTTCGAATTTATAAGATGTAGAGATTGTACTTTTACGCACGCTTTGGACTTTTACGCACTGGGACGGTACTTTTACGCACGCTTTGGACTTTCACGCACGGTGTCTAAAATACGCCTCTTTACGCCCGCCGCACAGTGCTCGAATATTGAACTTTAGAAGCAGGAGTTATAAAAAGTATTTTATCAAAAGGTGATTTTAGTTTATAAATTTAAGCTGATTTTCAGTCCAGAAACAAAGAAAAATTATCTTTTACTTTTAATTTATTTTTAAATAGACTTTTCGATAAAAAAATCAGAAGTAGATATAAATTCTAATTAATAATATAGAAATTGAAACTATTTCTCATATAACACGTCAAAATATTCTTCTCGGCCTTTAAAAATTTGCAGTAGGAAATGTTACCCAAAAAGGAAGTGCTTCAATATATTCCCCTTATTTTTACCCAGGCGCGAAAATAGGTAGTTACGACACTGATTTTATTATACGCTTGGAAATAAAACTAAAAATGTGTTTAAAAAAAAATCATCGTTCACTGAAACATATTTTTAAACCAAAGCAAACATTATTTTTTAATAACATGTATCATGAAGTTAAAAGGGCTTGAGAATGAACGAGCGTGTAGCAATGCTGTTGTTTACATGGCGTTGCTATGGTTCCTCTATTACAAGTCCCCAGTTCCCGGGTTCTAGCCCGAGAGCTGGTAAAAGTGTCAATTGGATTTTCAATTTATTATTAAAAAAAAATATTGAATTGAAAATATGAATTGGTGCTAGGCCCAAATAACGTTATTTGTTGGTGGTCTTTAAAACACAATTTAACAATCATGAAGTTAAGAACATATGAGTCACACGAAATTAAGAACTACAAATGAATTATGCGTAATTAAGTGTTAGTGTTAGAAACACCCATCGATTGACGAAAGGTTACAATGCAATGCCAGAAAAATTCATTTTAAACCTATGTCACCGTCTGGACTCAAACCCTAATTTTCCATTATCGCGGCGCCTGAGTAATCATTTACTGTGCGGTGACGCAATTAAATAATCGAGGACAGTGTGGTCCAGTGGTTAGCGTCGCGACCTCTGGATCAGACTGTCGTGGGTTCGAATCCCACCTCCGCTCATGGATGTTTTGTGATGTCATTTATTTTAAGTGAGTTGATATTTAATGTATATAATCAAGACGTTAATGACCTAAGCTGTCGAGGGCTTGAGAATAGCCGAGAATGTAGCGATGCTGTTGTTTACATGGCATTGCTATGGTTCCTCTATTACAAGTCCCCAGCTCCCAGGTTCTAGCCCGAGAACTGGTAAAAGTGTCAATTAGATTTTCAATTTATTATTAAAAAAAATATAATGAATTGAAAATATGAGTTGGTGCTAGGCCCAAATAACCTTTGCTGTTGGTGGTCTTTAAAACACAATTTAACCTAAGCTGTCGACGCGTTTATAATTTACAATAAATTAAATAATCAATTGTTTTTAAAGCAAACAATGGAAACAGTTGATTTATTATTTAATCGTGTCACTGTAAACTAAATGTTAACTCAGCCGCCGCGAAAGTGGAAAATTAGGGTTTGGGTCCCAACGGTGACATAGGTTCAAAATGAATTTTTCTGATATTGCATTGTAACGTTATAATTCGATTACTCTAAGAATGATACCGCTACGTCATTGACTGAAAACGCCTATTTATCTGGACGCCGCCTACTTGACTCAGTGGTCTAGTGTGCAAAAGGTTACTGAAGAAAATGAAAAAAAAAACAAAACAAAAAAAGTTATTTTCTTGTTTTTTTCCCTTTTTAGGTGGCCTTTTGATGATTGACGCCAAATACAGTGATGACGTATTGGTACCACTCTAAGAGTAATTGTATGTCAACTTTTGTTTTTGTATTGATTTTGCTTTGGTTTTATTGTTTTTGGTTTTCTTTTGTTTACTTTTTTATTTTTAGACGCTAATGACCTCTGTTGTCGAGCGTCTATAATCTACAATTCAATTCAATTCTAAGAGTAATTGAACTATACGTCATTCGGTGGGTGTTCCTAACAGGAATGCTAACCTTAATTAAGCATTTATTTAATAAAATGCATACCCTTTTTTTGAATGCACTGAGTTACAATTTGAAAGAGTTTCATCACAATTTTTAATTATTTATTTAAAAAAAAGTAGGTTACATACGTTACAACATCCTCATATTATTCGGTGTGCTTATTCTTTTGTTTTCAAATTATGTTTTATTTTTTTATAAGCTTTTTATATTTAGACTACGTCATTGAACTGTATTCAACAGGTGTTCTAAATTGTAATACATTTGAATGAAAGAGATAGCTATATAACGTCGAATATTCAATTAAGAAACTTTTTCGTCAATATCCTATATTTAATTATCATTATTGTCAGAATTTGCATAAGGCTTTTCCACAGATGTATACACAGGTTGTTTTCGATCTCCTTATTTTATTTTTAACGGATAATGATAGTTATCTCAGGTCAAAAGAAGAAGTCAACAGAATAACGTAAAACATAGGTGCGGCGAAAGTGTCATATTTCAGTATAGTAGTGGTTGTCGTTTGCACCTTGCCCAGTGACCTTGTGAATTACTCAACAGAATAACGTAAAACATAGGTGCGGCGAAAGTGTCATATTTCAGTATAGTAGTGGTTGTCGTTTGCACCTTGCCCAGTGACCTTGTGAATTACTCAACAGAATAACGTAAAACATAGGTGCGGCGAAAGTGTCATATTTCAGTATAGTAGTGGTTGTCGTTTGCACCTTGCCCAGTGACCTTGTGAATTACTGTAGCGGCGAAAATGTTTCTTGTACAGCGCTGCCGCTACACCTTAGTAAAAGTTGTATGATAAGAGAGAAAAATGATTATCTAAATTCATATTCTAACATTGAATTAATTGACATGCTGCTAGAGGGCAATGTAGCCTAGTGGATAGCGTACTTGGTACCAGCCTCTAGACTAGACTGTCGTGGGTTCGAATCCCACCTGCGCTCATGGATATTTTGTGATGCTATTTAGTTTTAAATTAGTTGTTATTTAATGTAATTTAAGACGCTAATGACTTAAGTTGTCGACGCGTCTATAATCTACAATAAATAAAATAAAAGACATGGTGCTAATTTATGGGGAAATGCATCAAAATTTTCATGCAACTTTTACTATAAGGTGTTTTAACACCAATCGTCTTCTTTTGACCTACACTATCACCGAAAACACCCTGTATAACAAACAAATGAGTAGAGAAGGAAATTTTGAAGTAATACTAGCTTTTTTACATCGTCTAATTATTTTTTTTCTTCAATTTTTAATTATTTATAAAATAAGTGTGGAGTTAATTTATCGTGAACGTTAAATTTGAAAATAAATTCTACAGAATTAACTAGAAAAATTAAATTAACTTTTTTATTAGAAAAAATATGTTTCAAGACATTTATTTCGACGATACTAAAAATAATTAAGTAAACTTGTTTTATGGGAAAAAAGTATTACAAAAATATTTAAAATTATTTGCGTGAAAGAAAAAAACAATTGGTTTGTTTTTAATACTAAAATAAGCTTCATTAATGCGTTCCTAATTCTTATTACCACTTTACTGTCCATCTTACCTATCATTCGGATTCCAAAGTACATATTACATAACCAAACTTTATTTTGTCAGCTGGATGTAAGTAAATAAACATAATGGCTTAATAATATAACAAAATAATCAACAAAGGCATCATTTTTTTTCTTTTATTTTTCAGTGTAACTAAAATTTGTGATTAAAAACATTACAATAAATTTGTATTCCTATTTCCTACCTATTTTTTTATTTATTCCTTAAGAGTATTATCTACCGGAAGTTACCCCCTGCACTCTTCATCTCAAATCCTTTTCCCTCGTCTATAAAACGGTTCCCGCTCTCCCGACGCTATTTTGAAAGTTAAAGGGTTCAGGTAAACGCCAAAAGGACCGAGAGTCACACTACAGATCTTACATGGCGAAAAATTAAAAAATAAAAATTCTTGGGAAAAATTCCAACTTTTTAAAAATTACGTTATCTTTCACATGTAGACAAAACTTTTTCAAAAAATTCGCCTGTAGAATTTGTAGTGTGTTTCTTGGTCCTTCATGTGGCGTTTACCCGAACCATTTAGCTTTAAAAATAGCATCGGGAGTGCGGTTACCGTTTTTAGGCGATGGGAAAGGATTTGGGATGAAGACTGCGGGGGGTAACTTCCAATAAAGAATACTAACTATTTTAAAAACATATTATGGTCACTGAATATTAATAAGTAACCACAAAATATCGAACACTTTTTCTCGATGTACGTTTCGTTAAACATGTTAAGATCAGCTGGTGTTGTCCTGATTCGGGTCTATAGGCCGTCGTTGGTTGGAATTGCTTCCTAACGTTTCGCTAGCACGAGTGGCGAGCTTCTTCAGAGGTCCTTCCATCTCCGATGCTGGATGCAGCATCGGAGATGGAAGGACCTCTGAAGAAGCTCGCCACTCGTGCTAGCAAAACGTTATGAAGCAATTCCAATCAACGACGGCCTATAGACCCGAATCAGGACAACACCGCGAAAACCTCAACCAATTTGTCATGTTAATATCATCAGGAGATATTTAAAACTCATCTCCTTATGATGCTAACATGGTTATCGAAACCTGCGTCGAGAAAGAAGCGTTTTGGTGTATTGGGATTGCTTTTTAATATCCCGCGTGCTCCCACCAAATGTTATCCCTCTGCAAAAGATTCATTGAGAAAAACATAGTATTATATATTTTGGTGTATTGGGATTGCTTTTTAATATCCCGCGTGCTCACACCAAATGTTATCTGCAAAAGATTCATTGAGAAAAATATAGTATTATACATATATGTTTTCAATGAATCTTTTGAAGAATTGTTATTTATATTATAAAAACGTTTGTTATTCTGTAACCTGTGTGCAATATTAACGATAAATCTGTGTGATTTTAAAACAGGAGATTGGCAGATGAAGACGATGAATTATCGGAAGTCCAACCGGATGCAGTGCCGCCGGAAGTCCGCGAATGGTTGGCATCGACGTTCACACGCCAATTGGCAACAACGCGTCGCAAGGCAGATGAGAAACCGAAATTCCGGTCGGTCGCTCATGCCATTCGAGCCGGCATCTTTGTCGACCGGATCTACAGAAGAGTTTGTAGTACGGCGCTTATGCAATTTCCACCGGAAGTTGTTAAAGTCTTAAAGGTAAATGATACCTCAATGTTATTATTTCAGAAATGCAGCAAACAGATTTTTTTATTGTTTTCTTAAAACACTTTGAACATTTTTTGCCATACCCACTACAAAATAGCTACTTTCCATGCATATATACCGACCTGTATTGGGTCATCTAACAGGCAGGCGCGGCGTGCTGAAAGTATTTTGTCATGGGAATATTTTGTCCGGGGATATTTTGTCGGAGATATTTTGTCGGGGATATTTTGTTCGGGGATCAAGACGCATGGAACCCTTTCAATACATAACTAGTGCGGTAAGTAAACGGTTGCCATAGTAACTTATGTTTATTCGCTCTATCCGCCTGCTAGTAAATACTCACGGCCTGCTGTGAATGTAAAGATGGCGACGCAACTGAACAGTCGATATTTTTTGAAAATACTGAAAATGAAGTGAAAAGTAGGTATTTTGTAGTGGGTATGGCAAAAAATACCATATATATCTCGTGCGTAATGCTATTATGACTCGTGTGTCACAACTCGTCAGTAATAAATCCCATTACTACACTAGAAATACAATCTACTATACTTTAGATTGCTTTCAACATACAGTCAGTATGTTGAATTTCTCCATTTGATTTATACTGACTGCGGGCGCCGATTGGCCGCCCCTAATATTTGGCCGCTCTAGGCCTAGTCGCCCTTATGGAAAGTCCGCCACTCACTGTAAGAAATGAGAAGGCCGATTACATAGATTATCGATGGTCCATTTGTAGCCAGCGATTAATCTGGTAATAGGCATACTAAGAGACAATGGCGTCGCAAACAGGTATCGCCTGCACATCGCGTGATTCCATAAAAACACATTGCGCATGCGTGGCTACTAATTTTACATTAATTTGTTTTGTATTCATCCATTTTATATATATGTAACTATACATTTTATTTTGTAATTTTTACACACTTTATTGGAATATTACACAAATTATGTAATTTTAATTTACTTTATGTAAAAATCACAAATTTGTTTAGCGTTACAGTAAAAGTCCAGGTTTTTATGAAGTTTTCTGTGTAAAAATAAATAATAATGTAAAATCACTTAGAAAATCGAGCGAATTCTACCTTAACTTTCGAAGTATTTTTACATTCATTTTTTACAGTGCAGCATCAAATAACGGTCGAATGTGTTATATAATATTATAGTAAAATTGTCATGCGATTCTCAAATAAAAATTGTCCATTTGATGCATTTAATCTTAAGGATATCCTGGAATCAAAAATTAATATAACTGTTCTGTTTTCAGACATTGGACGACTGGTCTTTTGACGTATTTGCCTTAAGTGATTCAGCGAATGGACAACCAGTTAAATACCTTGGTTATGATTTGCTCAATCGTTATGGAATGATCCACAAATTTAAAGTAAGTGAAATTTTGATATCTTGCATTGAACCATTTTCCTAAAAATGGAAAAAAAAAATTTATTATAGACCTAAAAAAAGAGTGTCAGGATTTGTTACATAATTTTAATACTAATAATACAAATCGAAGCTGAGAAAGAAGATCTTGTGACACAGGATCGATCAATGAAGAAATATCTACTGATAATTTAAAATTGAATACTTCTCCTGTCATCACGAGGTCTTCCTACTCAACTTATGTTTTATCCAGGTGTGCAAGCTTTCACGGCCGGCATTGTTCCAAGTCTTCATGGTTTCCGGGCTTGTAGGCCGTGGTCCGGTGGTATTTCTACCTGACATTTCGTCTACAACTGCGATAGACATTCTCAAAGGCGATGTGGCAGCGGTCGAAGTGTCCTCCTTGGCGGCTCACAGGTCAGTGTGTCAGGACTGGTGTCCTCCCATCTTTTATGCCTAGTACCAGTGTGTTCTCTGTTCGGTCGTAGTTCGTCTGTCTGTTATTGGTCAACTGCAAGGACGGAATACGACCGAGTAGAGAACTCACCCCCCACCACTACACACTGCGCAGTTGACCAATTACAGAGAGACGGACTACGACCGAACAGAGAACACACTGGTACTAGGCATAAAAGAAGGGTGGACACCAGTCACTGACACACTGACCTGTGAGCCGCCAAGGAGGACACTTCGACCGCTGCTACATCGCCTTTGAGAATGTCTACCGCAGTTGTAGACGAAACGTCAGGTAGAAATACCACCGGACCACGGTCTACAAGCCCGGAAACCATGAAGACTTGGAACTTATGTTTGTTATTTCTAAGGATTGAAATTAACTCTGAATTAACATTTAGAGTCAAGAAACCATCTAATATTACCTCATATATATGAAATCATTTGACAAAACTGTGACAAACTTAGAACAATAAATTTTTAGCGATGTATGGTTGAATCCTTTCACTTATAAAACTTTTAGGCGATGCCCAAGTAAGGAATGCAATCTCGAGCCGAGATTGGCAATTCGAGATCTCGCGAGATTGTCTGGCGAGATCTCGATTAATCTCGACAATATCGAGATTTCGCCTACTTTTAAAAAGAACGTATTATTTTGTATCTAAAATACTTAAACTTAATGAAAACTACTTACTTGGGACAGTGTGACTATGTCATTGTGAACGTGTGTGATTTATTGCGTAGTGCACTGTGCAGATGATTATTATTCATTACTTTCCTTAAATAAACGTTGATTTTTTTGTTCCAAGATTCAATTAAAGTTTTATTTTATTTTCAAAATATAACAGCAATACCCCAATTCACACAGTACACTATATGTCAATTAATTATTTTGGAAATAACTTCTTAGGAGTTATGAAGCGTAGGGTAAGTTACTATTAGTAACGTTCACGAACATTTGGTTTGAATTGTTCTTAGACATATTCAGTAGGTATTCACTTAACTTTGAAATTTGTTAGCCATCTATTGCTTGTTATAAGTTAAATAACTGACCATTTTACTCCAGAAAACAATAATTAAAACAATATATGCAGAGAAACAAACAGAACCAATTAGCGCGACTGTCAAAAACTATTACGTATAAGTTTTTTTTCAAGCGCGTTAGTTCTTGAAATCTCGTTCGAGATCTCGACCATATCGGGTCGAGATCTCGAACGAGATTTCAAAAACGAGATTGACTGCCCACGAGATTAAATCTCGAAAATTGGCTCGAGTTCTCGCGAGATCGAGATTGCATTCCCTATGCCCAAGTGCACCCCGATACGACTCCATCTTTTAGAGTGAGAGATTGTAGGATTATAGACCCTCGACAACTGAGGCCATTATCGTTTATATCTTATATTTAACTGTGATTATTTAAAATTTTATTGGATGAAACTTCAAGGTGCCGCCATCGATCCTGGAAACATTTCTAAGTAAAGTGGAAGAAGGCTATTGCAGACACCGCAATCCGTACCACAATAATCTTCACGCGGCAGATGTCGCTCAGACTGTGCATTACATGCTTTGTCAAACGGGCCTCATGGTAAGCTCTAAACAATTTTTACGTAGCCACTAACTACTCAGTTGGAAAAAAAATTCACAGATTTCGCAATCCTCGCAACCTTCGAGGACATTGGAAATGATAACAGCATATATGAAACATAATTAACTGTTTATTATACACACAATATTTATCAATGCACTGTTTAGTTTTGTCAGGAATAACCCTATTATTCTTCTGTTATATACGCGTTCACTTTTGCTTGATTACTTAACTTTTAAATGGATTTTTCTACAGTATTTATTAACATTTGCTCAAAAATAACACCGCAGATCGTCGCAAATACCTCTCAATTAACTAGACATGATATAAAACACATTTCGAAAAAATTGCACTTGTTCAATTTTGCATGATTGCTCCTCACTTGATCGCGACACCGTTGTCTTTTGGCCTTGAACGAAAACTCGTAACTCTGCCCCCATATACGAACATAAACATTTCCAATGTTAAAAGTCATGAGGTGTCGTGGGACACCCGACAGAAGCTATGCTTCTTACGCATTGTATATAAAATCGAATTTATTTACATATAAAAAGCTATGTAGAAACTATAGCAACAATACGCGCTGTCTAGCCAATGAGGTGCGTTGCATCGCCACGTTCCAAGGTCGCGTTCGTTATGTTTCACTTTTTATGATTCAGGTCCCCATCCCAAACATGCGTTAAGAAGCCTAGCTTCACTTTAGGCAAATTAGCATCAAACCGACAGTGATATTGCTTGAAAATGATTTTTTTTTTAATATTGCAATGTATTTATTACTAACATCAGCCGTATGAAGCTCGATTTGTATTATCCGGTCAGACACGGTGCGGGAACGTATCGTTTCCGGCAAGACAAACATTTTTACGTGCATTTTAAATACGAGTATTAATACGTGTCTGAACGGACGGGATCCGCTAAGTATAAATATTCGTATTTGAAATGCATGTAAAATTGTTGGGCTTGAGAATAGCCGAGCGTGTAGCAATGCTGTTGTTTACATGGCGTTGCTATGGTTCCTCTATTACAAGTCCCAAGTTCCCGGGTTCTAGCCCGAGAGCTGGTAAACGTGTCAATTGGATTTTGAATTTGTTATTAAAAAAAAAGGGTGTGGGTCTCGGGACCCCCGACAGGTGTGAAACATCAAAGAAAACGTTATTGAACTCGGTGGTATTCTCTATGTAGTAGTATATATTTTTTCAAAAGCAGCAACTAACTGTTATGCTGACGTAATCCAATATACTGCACTGTAACACCGCGTGTGTTACAGTGCACGCCTGAGCCAAGAGAGAGAGTGCCGCAGTGGTGGGGAGAACAGCAGCAAAGAAGCTGACCAAACATTTCGTTGCATATTTCCCCTCACGCGGCTGTTCACAGCCCGACCTAAGATGTTTCACATCAAAAAATATTGAATTGAAAATATGAATTGGTGCTAGGCCCAAATAACCTTAACTGTTGGTGGTCTTTAAAACACAATTTAACAATGTAAAATTGTTTGTCTTGCCTGAAACGCTACGTTCCCGCGCCGTGTTTGACCGGATAATATAAATCGACCTGGAGACTCATCTACCAACTAACAAAGCATGTTATTTTCTTTCAGAATTGGTTAACAGACCTGGAGATCTTCGCAACGCTGGTAGCGGCTTTGATCCACGACTACGAACATACGGGTACAACAAATAATTTCCATGTCATGTCTGGCTCAGAGACGGCTCTTATCTACAATGATCGAGCCGTTCTAGAAAACCATCATATCAGCGCATCGTTTAGGTAAAATGCCGACAATATAGTGTATTTGCTAATACTGGCATTGTGGCTTTATTATGTGAACTTAAGTTTGTTTTTGAACAAAATAAAAAATTTAACCCCTTAATACATCCCTTAAAATAATATTTTTTTTCTTAATTTCAATATTTTTATCAATGCAACCTCGGCACCAAATTAAATACACCCTTCAGTAAGTAAAGCACTATCCGCAAACTAGTGTTTTCATAAAATTTGTAAGTCCGGTCCTGTCGGGCCGATTTTATTAAAATTTTAGCAGCACATTTTAATCGTTACTAAAAGGTTAAATTTCAATTTTGAAATGATTCTAAGAATTTTTTCGGCATTTTCGGGCCCAAAAACATTTTTCAACCCCTAAAAACCACCCTTAAAATGGTCCGATCGGGCCCATTTTAAATAGGCTTCGTGCGGTGATGGGTTCCAATGTGTGTACCAAATTTCGTTTAAGTCGATTAAGTCTGTCGAGAGTTATCGTGTACACACATATATATATATATATATATATATATATATATATATATATATATATATATATATATACATACATATATACATAAACATTTTCAAAAATGGTGGCAAACTGTTCAGGGGGGTATTAAACGTCGAGAAATTTTGGTCCGACCCCTAGGTCCCGCCATCCGACCGACGCCAATAGTGTATGTGCCATAATATGGCAAATACACTAATTAATTATTTTTTTACTAAACATGTTATGTAAAATATTATTATAAAACAAAGTCCACCACCGCATCTGTCTGTCTGTCTGTCTGTCTGTCTGTCTGTCTGTCTGTCTGTCTGTCTGTCTGTCTGACTGACTGACTGTCTGTCGTAACTACTGAACGGATTTTGTTCCGTTTTTCACGATTAGACGGATGATTCACGAGGAAGGCTTAGGATGTATAATTGAAACTATCCGGCCCGGCTATGCCCGGGTGAGAATCGGAGGTAACCTCAGAAGACCGATTTTAAAAAAAAATTCATTATTCGATAGGTGATACTTTCCTTTAGGACATAAGCTATAATGAAAATGTTTCGTTGGAAAGCAGCCAATTATATAATTGATTCGAAACATATTGGAAAAAATCATTTTACCAACCGCATGTGGTGAAAATCAATTGATTCCGAAGCATATAAGGGGAATGTTAGATTAGTAACCTTGTCACGGTTGAGTAAATGTAAGCTCATTCCGCCGCGAAAGTGGAAAGGTTCAGGTTAGAGTCCCGACTGTGACTATGGTTGGTAAAATAATTTTTTCCAATATGTATAGAATCAATTATATAATTGGCTGCTTTCCAACGAAAAATTTTCAATTGCAATTCAGCCGTATAAATCTATTAATTTAAGCTATTTAATTTAAGCTATTAATTTAAGCTATAATAAATGGCCGAGACTTTCATCCGGCTGTATTAATAGATCATAAATTCATAGCACCCGGGCGAAGCCTAACCGAGCCACTAGAATTTTTCTAAAATTGAAACCAAGAAATGATCTTAATATGTTTTGCTGCTTATTATTATAAAAAAATATACTTGATATATTGAAAAAAATCAGGACTGTTAAGTGTCCTGCCAGAACATGAATTAAACAGACCAAAATTCAGAACGTTCTGGGAAAATCAGGACGTCTGGCAACCCTACTTTAACAACTGAAACGTAGAAAACTAACACTGAAAAAATAATTTTAATTTCAGATTAATGAAAGAAGACGACTGCAATATTTTACAGAATTTATCAAGAGAAGAATTTAGAGAATTTAGAACTCTAGTAATAGATATGGTGCTAGCGACAGATATGAGTTTTCATTTTCAGCAACTGAAAAATATGAGAAATTTATTAACATTAGCCGAACCTTCTGTTGACAAATCGAAAGCATTATCTTTAGTTCTACATTGCTGTGATATTTCCCATCCTGCCAAGGTATGATCTTTTTCACTCATTCACACATTCACTCATTCACTTTTCTTACATTCAGGCGAACCCCAACTTATTGTTTAGTTAAAACTAACTGAGACTGAAATGAAAACACTAATGTCAGGTTTATCGTACATTATTAATCACGCTGTTTTGTTAATTCGCTGTTATTTCTATCACTATGGTTACTTCGTAATAATTATTAATTAATTCAACAATGAATTTAATCCACAAGGCATCCACTAGGTAGTGAATAGTATTTCTTAACATATCAGTCAACATATTATGCCATCATATATCTTATAACAATCGTTTGACGTTTAACAATCATGATGGCATAATATGCTGACTGATATGTTAAGAAATACTATTCACTACCTAGTGGATGCCTTGTGGATTAAATTCATTGTTGAATTAATTAATAATTCTTATATTGTTGTCCACAATTACCTAACTCATATATTGTTATTTATGGTTACTTCGTATGTTTTAGGTGTAAAAATTTAACAAAACTGCGTGTTAAATGTACGGTAACGGATAAACCAGATACAAAATTCCCATAGCAAGCTTATAGTATAAATACGTACATTATGAGTCATGGCTCATTCTGATCCGATCATTTATTTCTCGATGCTAAATGCCCTAAGTATTCCTTACTTGTTTACATACTGCATATTTGCAAGTGTGTGAAATCAATATAAGCTCAAATGTTTACACATCAACACTCGCGAGTACCGCGTCATTCACACCTTTTAAGGGTTCCGAACCTCCGAACGGAACCCTATTACTGAACCTACGATGTCCGTCCGTCTGTTACAAACGGTAAGAGGTAGCTAATTGCATTTTTTCTGTTTATAATGCATACTGTTCTTCAACAGCAATATGAATTGCATCATCGATGGACCATGCTTCTTCTAGAAGAATTTTTCAGACAGGGTGACAAAGAACGTGAATTAGGACTTCCGTTCAGTCCACTTTGTGACAGAAATAATACACTTGTGGCTGAATCTCAGATAGGTTAGTGTTACCCTATTTTCAGCCAAGTTGAGCCAATTTTTAGACGATATGATTTTAACAAATTATCGATTTCTCAACAGGTTTTATTGAATTTATTGTCGAACCAAGTATGGGAGTATGCAGTGATATGCTCCAAGTTCTTTTAGGACCACTGCAATCCACATCTCCAGGTCAGGAGACGCAAGAATCTTCTCAAGAAAACGATTCTTCACCTAGTCTTAATAAAAACGGTAATTATTTTATCTATTTTTTACAACTTATGACAACTTATCTACCAATCATTTCCAACCATCTTTATCTTCTTCATTCCAGGAACACTTTGGTATTCCTTTTTTATTTTAAAGCCACCAACAGCTAGGGTTATTTGGTTCCAACCATCTTTATCTTCTTCATTCCATGAACACTTTGGTATTCCTTTCTTATTTTAAAGTCACCAATAGCTAGGGTTATTTGGTTCCAACCATCTTTATCTTCTTCATTACATGAACACTTTGGTATTCCTTTCTTATTTTAAAGCCGCTAATAGCTAGGGTTATTTGGTTCCAACCATCTTTATCTTCTTCATTCCATGAACACTTTGGTATTCCTTTTTTATTTTAAAGCCACCAACAGCTACGGTTGTTTGGCTCCAACCATCTTTATCTTCGTCATTCCATGAACACTTTGGTATTCCTTTGTTATTTGAAAGCCACCAACAGCTAGCGTTATTTGGTTCCAGCCATCTTTATCTTCTTCATTCCATGAACACTTTGGTATTACTGTCTTACTTTGAAGCCACCAACAGCTAGGATTATATGGGCCTAGCACCAATTCACATTTTCAATTTATTATTTTTTTATAATAAATTGAAAATCCAATGGATACCTACATTTTACCAGTTCTCGAATAAGAACCTGGAAACTGGGGGCTTGTAATAGAGGAGCCATGTAAGCGTCACATAAATTACACGCCCTACTATTCTCAAGCCCCCTGCCTTTCTTGTCCTTTCCATTTGGAGTCCGTTTAATAACGTGATCATATAATTTCAGGCTTTTTTTCGTTCATTCCATAATATTTTCTTTCTAATTCCTTCCTTCTATGAACCCATTTTAGTAATCAATAAGTAATTTAGTAAATATCTATAAATAAAATGAAATTTTTTTTGCAGGTGCTACATTAAATAGACAACAATCACGAAATTCTCAGATCAACAGGCCTTGGTCCACTTGCCTAGCGGAAAATAAAAAGATGTGGAAGGAACAAGCAGCTAAAGGTATGATCTACATAATATATTATCTGAAATACAGTTCTCTCTCTTTAATCCGCCGGTTTTTGCATATAGTTATAATTATGCTGGGTTTCTGATACGACTTTCAGCTTTTTAAATCTAGATTTGGAGTTCATTTAGTTGAAAACAAATGACATTCTTAAATCTAGATTTAAAGCTAAAAGTTGTATCAGAAACTGAACATTAGTTATTTTATTAATTTTTTTAGATGCTGAACAAAGAGCAAAACAACAAAAAGAATCAGAAGATGTAGAAGAATAATTTTTCAAAAAATAAAACCTTCGTTAAATTATTTAAAAATTGCGCTTAAAAATTGAGTCTACATTTGATTATTCTAACCAAAATAAATAATATTAAAATAAATTTTACAAAAATAAATATGTCCTGATCTTGTAAATACTTAAAAGTAATATAACATAATAAATTGTTATATTTTTATTATGTAAAAATAATATATAATTAGAATCATGTAATATAGATTTTAAATTTGTAGATATGATGTAAATTATTATAAATAATGTATTTATTGTGATGCTTTTCAAATTTTTTTGAAAAAATATTGTATGCACAAAATATCATTTTTATGAGAATAGTAGATCTAGTTATAAAAACATAGTATAAAATTTATATCAGCTGGTACTGATTTATTTGTTAAAAAAGCTAGTAATATGCACTTTTAATTAAAATAATTAATAATCTTTAATCAATATTGAATTATGATACTCAGCTTTCTTTAACATACTTAATGTTAATCATTTTATATAATATACAATTAAATAATTACCTATTTGACCAATTAAGAAAAATATTTAAAACTTTAATTAAAATATCGAATGACATTATTTATATAGAATTTATTAAAGTGTACTACGTTTTGTCGGGGACGTGTTTGATCGAAAAGAACACTTAGCCAGAGCGGCAGACTTGAGAAGGTGGTAGAGTGCCCGTGGTAAGAGATGAAGCCAGGCACGTCATCAATAATATGCTAGTGAACGCCTGCTTGCCCGCAGACAGTGCCATGTACACAAAACTGCACATTGGGTTTTATGACGTTAGGTACAATTTTGGCAAACCGCTCATGGATCTCCAAAACAGTCAATAGCAAGCTAGAAGGCGGGCGCAATGCATTCACGTTACTGTGACACGGTGGCTTCATCTTTCGCCGCACGAGGTCTACAAACGCCGCCCCGATTTTAAAAATCAGATGCAATGACGTGTAGAACGCAGCAAAAATGAACCTGAAAGGGGGGCGGCAAATCGTCTCAACCCGGGGTTCAAATTTTACAAATACGTCCCTGCGTTTTGTTGGAACACATGTGCCAAAAAAACAGGTTATAATTTAAATACCTTCTATTGAATGGTTTTGATGGTGGAAGGACGGGTGTAAATGGTGGACATACGGGTATTAGTAATAATGCAATGGATGAAACATTTTGTTTAATTTGCTTACACGTTAAATTACGATTACTATAAATTATTTTTTGACGTAGACCTACGTGTTTCCCGGCGGTATGTAAAGCGGTAAAATAATGCGAGACGAAAAATGCGTTACAAAAAATGTGTGACGCGAACTATCATAGTTACACCATAGTTAGTGTTTTGTATCATGTATGTCATGTTAAGAAATAGTTCTATAATCGTAATTACTGCACCCCTTGTCATTTTTATTAATAATTTCAAATTTTTCGCGGTTTTGCTTCTTTATTAGGTCTATTAATATATTAATATAAATTATTTAAATTAAAATATTAATATATTAACTATGCCATTCATTCAATCGGTTAAAAATACGGTTTTGTACCTACGTGAGCTATTTTATTTATTCATATTTCAATAAATTATTAACTTCAACGGATCATTTAATGTTTCTCAGATTTTAGTGTTCAAATTGACTTATATTTTAGTGCTACGTAATAAAAATGCAATAAAAATATTCATGCACTTTCTCAATTAATTTTGTTTTCATTTTTTTCAAAAAAAAAAATAGTCATGGGATCAGTTGTGACCCTCAGAACTTTTAACTTAGGAAACCCCTGAATTAATGGAACAAATCGCCCATATTTATTCTACAGGGTGTCCTCAAAGACACTAAACACACGCTTACCACATGTTCCTGAGACCAAAATAAGCCGATTTAAGCAAACTTACCTTCTTACAAAATTGCTTAGTTTGGGCGCTATACGGCCCTGAAGTTACAATTTTGAAATCGTTTTTTTGTTATAAATTTAAAACGGCTTGTGCGATTTTGCTAAAATTTGGCAAGTAGACATAGTTTTATGGAACAAAAAAACCCATGTTAAAATTATGATTAATATTAATCCATAGGCGTAGAACTCGGGTTTTTTAATATTTGAACGTTTCAAATTTCTACGCCAATGGAAGAAACGGGGTTTAAGTATAAAATTTAGATTCAGTAACTTATTTGCTACAAAAAAGCTACTCTTAATACTCTCATGGTTTTTGAGAAATTTGTATTTTAATAATAAGTTGATCGATAATAATACGTTGATAATAATAAGTTGATCAATAAACAAAAAAGATGGCCATGCTTTTTTCTAAGAATAAAACTGGAGATAATGAAGAAATTATGCAAAGAGTAAATTAATTTTCTTCGTCGTATAAATCTTGGTATGCGTGGAAATGGTGGACATTTTGACCACTTTTTTTGACATATTTATTTATTTCTATTCATGTTTTAGTAACTTTACTTCATCTTGTAAAAATTACTGCGAATTATTAAAATACAAATTTAAATTAGTCAATAAGTTCTCACAATATGCACGATTTGATATTTTTTGACAAAAATTGTTTAATTATATATTTTTTTCTATAAATTATGTCCGTTGTCGAGCGTCTATAATTCACAATCTATAAATTATGTTAAACAATAATGTTCTTTCCATAGAAAAAACACATATTAAAGAAGCTTGCAAAAATGACATGTTAAAATTTCTTAGAATAACACGAGTGTACACTTTACTAAATTCTCTTACAGCATTTTCAGCTGGTCACACTTTCTTACACAGTACACTAGACCGCACTAGTGTAAACTTTCACCGTGACTGGTCAGTGTAGAGCGCAATGCTCTAGAATCTAGAGTGTGACCTTCAGTGTTACACTTTTACCACCGTCGCAACATGACAGCGGTACTAACAGAGTAATGGCGTACACGAAGAGCGTGTACACTACTGAACACTGACACGGTGCTAGTGCTACACTCGTGCCACTAGTGTCACAAAGTGAATATCAGCTGAAAACGCTATTAGAAAACGTTAGTTTCTAGAACTAATAAAAATTATAATTAATAATTTATCATTGCAGACAAACTAGTTTTGAAATGTTATTTATTTATTTGCATAAATGGATTATTAAGTGTGTCATAGCACAAAACTGTTCTAAAGATATTTCTTCATTTTTCTCTCTTCAGTACATCAAAACCTGAACTATTTCTTCAGAAATTAAAATAAATGAAAATGGTGTGCGTCGCCATACTCGGTTGAAGTGTAACTTCTTGTGCAGTACTCAAAGGTTACACAGTAAAATTTAGTTTCTTTATAAAACCGTGCAGTTTACATTACACACTATACAGATTGTATCAAATTAAACCTGTGCATAGAGCATTCTGTGTGTAAGACAGAGATTGATACATAAAGCAATAAGTAAGAATGAAATAAATGATCGCTAATAGGATGTTACGTGGTTACTGTAAATTAAACTGATAAAAGATTTACATTTTTACAGCATAGAAGGAGCGAAAAAACAAAGATGACACTATTAGGTTGTATAAATATTATTTATTTACAGTAACCACGTAACATCCTATTAGCGATCATTTATCTCATTCTTACTTATTGCTTTATGTATCGATCTCTGTCTTACACACAGAATGCCCTATGCACAGGTTTAATTTGATACAATATGTAGAAGTAAAATTTACTCAAAATCTACGTACGTTATACAGTTCGGCCGACGACGAACGCCGTTTGGCAAACAGCAATCTGGAACGCCATTTTGTAAGTAAGCAAAATTACACAGCTCGACCGTCACCGGCAAACAGTAATATGTTGCTTATATACACACTACATAAATGAAAGTTACTTGCGCAGAATCTACATCTAAATGTTATAAATTGGCATTAACAGAATAAATATGATTTGTTTTTTGTGGTTACACCGTTTGCGTTAAATATATAACGCAAACGTTAAACGGCATATAAAGTTACACTTCAAAAAGGCAAATTAAATAATCAACCTGTATATATATTTGTAACTAACACTGATAGCTTGTTAATTTATAAAGCTTTAGATATTGTAATCTAAACGCAAAAAAATAAAACTATCTTTAAAATTAATCTACTTATTGGCTAAAAATGTGATAAAAAAACTATTTTTGCAAATTAAATATACAATAATCTCGTTTTTTATGTCAGCGGGTCTTAACCCGTAAAGTATGCCTCCTAAGTCTAAGGAGGGCCTCCTTAGAAAGGGTTCAAAGAGGAAGTTTTTGCGATGTCAATCGCAATTGTTATTTAGAAATAAAATACCCGTATTTTAATTATATCTTGATAAATTCAGTAATTACTTTGGGGAACGAAGGGAAGCCAAAAATTTTGCAAATACTTTTTTTAATGAATTAAAAACGAACAAATTGAGAAGCTTTCTTTATTTTTCTTTCATAAAAACGTGGTCTAAGCATTGGGTGTCGAAGATGTCACACTGTCAGGATTCAGAAACAAAATTAAGTATCCAAGACCCCCGCACAAAGAGAGGCTGACAGAGATTTAACCTGAGGTCCCAGGGTAAGGAGGGGCACGCCGTGGCTTGTCGGCCAAGAGATGAACAGACGAAATAAATCGAAGCGGTAGTTGAGGGGGGGTGAAGATCCTGCCCTGGGGGCCCGCTACAGGATGTGGGGCCATGCTTAATTCACGATATATCCGTCACTTATTATAAAACTAATGTCGAAAAAAATCGCATTTATATTGTATTTTTAAATACATTACATTATTATAGAACGAGTGCCTACTTTTAATAATTTAACAAGCTATCAGTACTGCATGTTATTCTGTTTTTTTTTTAAGTCAAAACGTAATAATTGTAAAGTATAAACATTCTATTTATAATATCAAAAAAACGTAAGCCTTTTTCCTGAATAGAATTTATAATGCAACTTAGAATTTTTGAAATGATTCTATTATTGCAACAAAAACCTATATATCTTTAGTCATTCAGGGACGCACTGAACTGGGCGGTTGGGTAGCTCCAGCCACCTGAGCCAACCTTAATGGGGGCCAAATGGGTCACATTATTTCAACAAATAATTATTTTTTTTAATTTACTTTCATGATCTCAAAAAATATGAAAATATGTTATATGTTGAAAAAAAAGTGCGGCAGTAAAAGGCCAAAAATATTGGTCGCCACCGGGGCCAATCTACGCCAGTCCGCCCCTGAAGTTATTAGCATGTTTCAAAATGTTGAAAATGTCTGTTTCTGCTGAAGTATAAGAAACACTGTTATTTTCAGACTGTTATTGAAATTTAATAGTTTCTTTTAAACAAATTATAAAAAAGAAATATTATAACAGGCGTAGTTTGAACGGATCATTTCGAAAATTAATTTCGATGAGACGCGGACTAGTCAGGAGCTCTGGAGCGTCCCGGGCCCCCGGAGTTGGAGAAGGCCCAGACCCTCCCATCTCACACTAGTGTGGGAAAGATACGTTCCCGTACAACGGTCTTTTAAAAGTCACTTTACAATCTACATGCATGTAAAACAACTATTTTATAGCGGGTATGGCAAAATAACCGACACATTTTTCCTTTATAACTTTATAATATAATAATTATTAAATCAACTGAAATTAATCTACAAGCTTTTCTTAACATAATCAATCAGTAACCTGCCATCATGATGTTAAACGTCAAAGAATTGTTAGGGTATACAAGAAAAAGTAGAGGACAGTGTGGACCAGTGGTTAGCGTCGCAGCCTCTGGATCAGACTGTCATGGGTTCAAATCCGCTCATGGATGTTTTGTGATGTCATTTAGTTTTAAATTAATTGTTATTTAATGTAATCAAGACGCTAATGACAAAAATAAAGATAGTTACTTCTTACCACAACAGTTTTATTGATGGATGTACATTTCGAAAGCTATGCTTTCATCTTCAGCAAACCTTGTTGGCTGAAGATGAAAGCATAGCTTTCGAAATGTACATCCATCAATAAAACTGTTGTGGTAAGAAGTAACTATCTTTATTTTTGTTTTTATTCCAACCACAGTGCTCATATATTTTTATTAAGACGCTAATGACCTAAGCTGTCAACGCGTCTATAATTTACAATAAATAAATAAAACGAGGAAAAGTAAATGCTTGTGGATTTGGTTTCAGTCGATTTAATAATTATTATATTATTGTCCACAATATATAATATTATGTTGTATTTAACTTTATAATAGTTTTCTTTCGAAAGCGGGCCGAGTTGTCTAAAATTACGCCTGTGCAAAAATACGATCATTTAAAAAATTGAAGTTGTATTAAAAATGACAAAACTAAAAATCGACTGCTTCTCTGTACTTAAATAAATGTTCAATAATGTAAAAAAAATACTAATGTAGAAAACAATGTGAAAATGTTCAGGGAAATTGATCTTTTGATGAAACGCCAGGGACCACTCCTGTGTTTTATAATAAAATACAGGAGGCCAGCTGAATGGGAACATAGCTTTATCAATTGTAGATTAGTATATGAAAAATATACACGGAACTGTTTTTTAACAGAAGTGTATAGAACATGCTTTTTGTCAAATATAATTTAAAATCTTACTTTATTAATTATAATATCAAAATCTATACTAATATTATAAAGCTGAATAGTTTGTTTGTTTGTTTGGTTGAACGCGCTAATCTCAGGAACTACTGGTTCGAATTGAAAAATTATTTTTGTGTTAGATAGTCCATTTATCGAGGAAGGCTATAGGCTATATAATATCACGCTACGACCAATAGGAGCGAAGTATGAATGAAAAATGTTGCAAAAACGGGAAAAATTATTCCTTTTGAGAGCTTCCGTTGCGTGCGCTGCGTAAACGGTTAAAGTTACGCAAAAATCATGTATGACGGAATTGTTCCCCGAAGGTTTATATATATAGCGAACGAGCGTAGCGAGTAAGAAAGCGAACGAGCGAAGCGAGTGGTAATGTAATTCCTAAACCACGCAACGGATTTTGATGCGGTTTTTCACCATCAATTTTAATAAGTGATAAAACGCGTTAATTTAAATATGCCGCCCATACTAGTCTATAAATAAATGGTATGGCTAATGAATATTTTTTTAAAGAATTTTTGAGAACGTCAAATTAGTAAACTTCCAATACAACAAAAATTCATAACATACGATTCATTTTCTATGCATTTTCTTTACCAAAAATTTAACAATTATTTTAGTTTTTCACAAACATGTAACCAAATCAGTAACTAGCGGCCCGATCCGGCTTCGCCCGGGTGCTATGGATTTAAGATTTTAACAGTTTGAGCATTTTTAACTTCCCACTGGAAGTTATTGTAATGGGTCCGAAAATCGAAATCAAAAAGGAAAAAAAATTTTAATGTTTCAAGGTCACTACACTATTTTTACACTACTTTTAGAAAGATGTCTGTGTGTGTGTGTGTGTGTGTGTGTGTGTGTGTGTACGTACGTACGTACGTACGTATGTACGTACGTATGTGTCCATTTCTTTCTAAGACGAAATCTCGAGAACGAAAAATGATATCGACTACGTTGGGGTGCCAATCGACGCGTATTAACGTAAATATGATCTGAAAGGAATTTTTTTTAAATCGGTTCAGCCGTTCTTTTTTCTTAACCAAATAACCTCAAAAAAAGTAGATTTTACACAATATCTCGCGAATAAAAAATTATATCGACTTCGTAAGGGTGTCAATCGAGGCGTGTTAACGTCATTTTGATCCGACATAAATTTTATAAAAATCGGTTCAGCCGTTTTTTTTTTTTTTTTTTTTTTTTTTAATTATTGATGTTTTAATGATTAAAATGATTACTTTTCTGTGTAATATCTAATTTAATTATTATTATTAAATATTTATCAAACTGGGAAGTTCGTCGTGTGGACCTCAAGGGTCGCACTTTAGTCCTAATAAACGACCCACCTCACGGCTTGTTCAATTATATTTTCAACTATATTTAAGTTAAATTCTATTAATTAATTAAGTCTACGATATGTGAAACATTTTATGAATTTGTCAAAAGTTTGAAGATTACAAAATGTAGGTATCGTTAAACTGTTTTTTTGATCTGTAAACATCTTAGCTCTCGTACCGCGGTACAGGTTTTATGGCAGTTCGAGGGTAAGTCATATAGATTTGACAGCGTTAGTGTGTGTGAGACACACAATCACGATACACCTATTGCCTAAACAACGTCAGCTAATCTCAGTTGAATAAATTATATTTTATATATACACTTGTGTAATGAAACCAATCTGGGTTCACATGTTTACACATCAACTCTCGTGAGTACCGCGTCACTCGCACCTTTTTAGGGTTCCGTACCTCCGAACGAAACCCTATTACTGAACCTACGATGTCCGTCCGTCTGTCACAAGGCTCTATTTCACAAACGGTAAGAGGTAGCTAGTTCAAATTTTTGAAGCTATGCTTCTAAACGCACGTTTGGCGTAGGGGACCTAAAAAAACGTCACGAATGCGGCCTTGGAACGTAGTTTGGAACGTGGCGATGCAACGCATTTCAATGGCTGGGCAGCGTGTGATGTTGCTATAGTTTCTGTAGCTTTTATATGTAAATAAATTCGATTTTAGATACTATACGTAAGAAGCATAGCTGCTGTCGGGTGCCCCACAACACCTCATATGACTTTTTTATAATATTGGGTTTATAATGCATTGTAACTATTCTTCAACTAATAATTATTTGACGAAAAGTTGTGTTCTGAATATAATTTTGTGTTGTAAGTATAGTAAATTTATGATTTCCTTCTATTTGTTGTAAATATATCAAAAGCCATGTTATAATTAATTATTATTAATTAGCACACGGGATTTCAGTTGTCACGTCTTTATAACTGTGTTTAATAAAAAAAATATATATTATATTACGTCATTTTTAAAGCTATCATTGTAAACTATTTTGAAAATTGTATTTAAATAAATTATCTATCAGAAATATCTATTGATTTACTTAAAATACTTTCCACTACAGAAGAATGTAGATTAGTATCTATAGTTCACAAGGGGGAGCTGCCCCCCTTCCCAAGTTCCCCTTCCCCCTTCCCAGAAATCCAAGAAGATTATGTTTTAATTAACGATTAAAAGTTTATTAAGTTGATAAAACTTATAAAATGTTAACTCTCGCATGTATAATGATTCGACTGTTTAATAGCTGTACTATGCTTTGCAGTTTATTTAAATAGTCGACTCTCGCATGTAGTGTGTTTTCAACGTGAAATTGCTATATATAAGAAGAGATCGGTTTCCACTCTCGGGCACTGTGTAGAAATCGGTAACTCACCTAGCCGGAAACTGGGGGTTTCGGGTTCAGGTCCCGACAGTGGTCATTTGATTTTTTCTTAGATATAGCTCAAAAATCATGGCAGCCTAGCTGTCTGAGATATTTATTATTTTCACCTCTAATTGTTATGTGAATAATATGGTGTGGATATAAGGGGTTTTAAATCGATTGATTTTATCACAGCTATACCAATTAACGGTTAAAACTTTACAAATTGTATTTATTTTACGGTTTTACCTACAATTCATAACCTCTTTCTATCATCTGGCCTCTCCCTGGCCCATTGGCTGGCGATGCCCTTGATAGTGTATGTGCCATATGGCAAATACACTATTAATCGATTTTTGACAAATAGGTACCAAAAACTAAGATACAGCATTCTAACTTTTAGTGACTTATTAATTTTCTAGGCATATTTTAGAATGCTAACTTACTCGCCTAAAGATCAATTTTTTTAGCAAACTCGTTTCTTAGTGAGAAAGGACGATTCTTAGTGAGTAAGGTCGATTCTTTGTGAGTTTGTCTTTTTCGGATTATACTAACAAAGAACTGACTATACCGAAGTCACTAAAAATCGATTCTTCTTACTAAAAATCGACCATTCACAATAAAAATCGCCCCCTCACTAAGAACCGAGCCTCTTCACTAGGAATCGCCCTTCCTCACTAAGAAATTCATGATAAAGAGATTCCAAACTTTTTATGATCTTTTTCAAATTTGGCTAAAATTTGTCCACGACTTTGGTTGTTAACTCTGAACACCTCTTATATTTTAAACACGATTCAACTTCAATATAGTTTTGACTATCGACCCACAGGAAAATTTAAATAAAACAATGATTTCTTTACAATTAACATAAATTTTATTTCATATCTTTTTATTATCATAGTTAATAAAATTTATAAGTACATGTACCTATCTCTGGCATACAAAAATAATTAAGATATTTGGGTAGGTATGTTATATTTACA
This sequence comes from Mongoloraphidia duomilia, assembly GCA_039654895.1. Lineage (NCBI taxonomy): Eukaryota > Metazoa > Arthropoda > Insecta > Raphidioptera > Raphidiidae > Mongoloraphidia > Mongoloraphidia duomilia. Next base: position 50,160,975 of record CM077522.1, on the reverse strand, counting down.
CAAAAAAATAACAATTTAAACAGACAATAATAAAAACATAAGTAATATTATTCCAAAATAGACATTAGGCCACTGTAAATATACAAACATCATTTTATGTTAGGTACATGAAATAAGTGAAGAAATTGCCCAAATATCAACGAAATTAATCAATTATTAATTACCTGCGATGAACCAGATCTGGCTAATAATAAACACCTACTTATTAACATATTATAAACAAGAAATCTGAAAATAAACAAAAATAATTCTGTTCCATCTATATAACCTATAAATTAGCTGAAAATTATAATAATTTAAAAATAAATCAGTCTTTTATTCGGCATATAATTTCCAGAGCCGACAAGAGCGTCGGGCAAGTGGAGAAGATTTAAGAAGAGGTGCCGTAAGGACCCACCAGAAATGATATAGGTAAAGGTAGGTACATCGGACAATTCGCCTCCCCGAAGGCCGAGCTACGATGCAAATATTTTAAAAGCATCGTTGAATACCATATACGATTTATAAAACAAAATATTAACTTTTAATTTCAACAATAGTTTAATTGTTTTGTTGTCCACATACCCATTAAACTCTATTTTAATTAACTAATAATCAATTTTTACATCGTCTACCAATCGCCAAACAATCCAAAAAGGCAACTAATATAAAACCAGAAAATAATTTTACAATTTTTTGGTTTAAAAGGCGTTCTAACCTTTCGAAATGTTTCAAATAAAAACTCAAAATCATCGCATCATTAATATTTACACTGTCATTTTTATATCAATATTTTACAATGAATTATTCTCCGCCTCCTTTTTGTCCCCTACATGACCCATACACAGCGAGGCATCTGTCTGATACTTGCAATCAGTTCGTTTATGAAATTCCTTTATCTCACTCTAAAATATGCAAATTATTATCCAGGTGTGCAAGCTTTCACGGCCGGCGATGTTCCAAGTCTTCATAGTTTCCAGGCTTGTAGGCCGTGGTCCGGTGGTGGACCTGTGAGCCGCCAAGGAGGACACTTCGACCGCTGCCACATCGCCTTTGAGAATGTCTACCGCAGTTGTAGACGAAACGTCAGGTAGAAATACTACCGGACCACGGCCTACAAGCCCGGAAACCATGAAGACTTGGAACTATGCAAATTATTATTCGAAAATGCTCACTCTCGTTATATTCGTATGGGCAAGTCGTAAAAACCACGAAAGAAGCGCAACTAGGTCATCATAAGCATTTATCAAAACATTTCACCGGGGACTTAACTTAACTTCGCTACCTACCACATTTTTTCTTTTGCACTTGAAAGATATTAGACATAAAGACAGAGTACCAACTGCTAAGTTGGTACTCTGTACACTTACCTAAATGGAAATGTGCACATAAGAAACGCAATATAGATGGCAGCAGATATATAGCCACCCTAAGTTATCATTGGTTTTCATAGAAAAACGCACGAGAAATCAAATTTCTTCCCTTCTGATACGATGCAACCACTTCTTTTCAGTTCCAGATCCTTTGGAAATACAAAACCACTATGATTTGAACATTGGTAAACACAGCACATCGGCATTGTCAACGATTTATTATTTTAAATAAACTTATTCTGTACACACTAATGAACTGCCTACAGAGCGACGTGGTTAAATAGCTGGCGCACCTAGCGGTCAAGTTTGGCATTGCCGGTACCTTAGTTGTCGAGAGTCTATAATCTACTATCTACTTAAGCCGGTTCTGATTCCATCAGAAAATAAATAATCATCAACATGAACTACAAAAAATAAATATTTAACTCATAAAACATGAAAAATAAACGAAATAAATTCTTTGAATAGCCAGAAGTGGTCATTAAGCATTGTAATAAAATTAAGCAAAATCGCAGGATAGTGGACAAAATAATTTGATTTATTAAATTAAATGTACGACGATTTTGCTTAATTTTATTATAATCACGATGGACACGATTTCTAATATAAATTAAGCATTGTAATTTGTAATTGTAGATAAACAACTATGAACAGTAATATTTTTTAACAAAATATACAAGCTATATTATTACAAATAGAAAAACTAAAGTAAGGTCATATTTTTTTCAATAGTTTTATTATCTGTTAAATCACAAATTATTTCTCTATCAATGTTATAACATTTCAATAATCAAATGAGCATTTATTATTTACAAAAACAAATTTGGGAAATAAGTAGGTACTAATTTTTATCGTTTCAATTAATTATTATGGAAAAGTGTTATTAAGTGTTTATAATCTTACAGCCTCAGTGATGGAAAATAATAACCTGTAGTTTCACTCCAGCGATTTTGTCAGTTTGCGCCGATCCCTACGCGCATCGCCATGTTCAAGGGCGCCTCCAATCAGACACAAGTTTCGTGTGTAGTAGTGCAGTGCAGCGATATAATACCGAATTGCAACCCCAAGAACATGGCAAAGGGTCAAAGTTTTCGACTAGAATGAAACTGCACTGTGATGGAAATAAGTGATCTAGTTTTTAGCATGCTACGAAAATTTATCATTCGTATACAGATCGTGAAAAATCAATATGTTAAAATGAATATTCGATTGTCGATTGTTTTATGCTTTGCATCCAAAACAAAATACTGTGACGACAAAAGATTAACAAATGCAATCTACAAGCAATTGCACTCTACAAATATTTGTATTATACTTAAAAATAGAGTGAAGGTAAAAACAGTCAGGACTTTGTTTCGAAATATAACTATGTTTTTTATAAAATTTATTTCCATCACTTTTTTATTAATTCTTACATACAATGTCAAGCAGCGCCGGCCTTAGCCATCCGGGCGCCCCAGGCGAATATTTTTTGTTATTAGCTAGCATTTAACTGATTGATTCGCGGGTCAAGGCGCCGCGATAGTGTGCGACGCCTCGTTGACCTTGGCGCCCGGGTTGGCCTCTCCTTAAAGCCGGCATTGATAGTGTCAATAATCTAGAAACGAAATTGAGAAATCTTTGTACTTTTAACTTAAATTAATAGCATTTTAAGTTCTTGTCAATCTATTTTTAAAAATAAAACAGCTACCTTTTAAATAAAAGTTAATCAGCGCCGTTTTATAATAAAAAAAATCTTTAAGGTAGTTGTGTCGCGAAGTCAAATTAAAAAGAAGTTAAATTTTCACAGAATGGCAAAATTGCGCATACATGTCTGAAATCACAATAATATTGATCATTTTAAAATCGAGATCTTCGCCCTCTTACACATATCATCCATCTTGAATGAATGCCATAATGCTAAATACAACTACAGTTGACTAGACAATAGATTAAAACGCGCAGCGTTTTCACGATCTCCCAGCTTGAGATAGTACATATCCTGGTAAAGGATGGTTGAGTATGATAATGACTGTACAAAGTCAAAAGTTCTGGTTGTATGCTTGACGGTTTCCACAGTGGCGGACTTTAGGCCGACTAGGTCCAGGTCTAGAGCGGCCAATCAGCGCCCGAGGTCTTATACCTATCAGAATTAATTGTAGTTCCTCTAGCTATATGAATCAATCAAAAAATATAACTATGACAGTTATTTCGCTTTCGGAGACATTCGTTTATGGCGGGTTGAAGCAAACGCAATGGCGATTTTCGTACGACTTCCCATTTCTACTCTGAAAAGTTCGCAGAACGGGGCGACTGGTACTGAACGGCTTAGGACGGCCAAAACTGTTAGTCTGCCTCTGGATTCACATACCTTACAGCCGAGGTAAAAGTAACAGGGCAGCTACACCATATACAACTGCTTATATAACGTTGAAGTCAGGTCTATCGTCACAGGGCCGAGCAAACATGGCGGCCAAATACGGGATGGATTGGGAATCTTCTTCTCCTTCTCACATATAAAATGACGGCCGAGTTAAAATGGCGACTAGACGCTAATGACCTAAGTTGTGGACTCGTCTATAATCTACAATAAAAAATAAAATGGCGACTGGCTTCACTTGCAAATGCTTGAAGCATCTCCATAAACTTTTACCTGAGTGCTTACAGCACATGCGGCTGGGGGCATATTTTCGCGCGGGACTCTCGCGACACAACTACACTAACGATTTATTTTTTAATCTTCAATGCTTGTTTGTTTTCATTCAACGAATGTTATGAAACGAAAACATAACCTAGAATTAGGGCTCATTCACAGATGTTGTTCCATATCAAAACTAATTTACAAATTTGAAAAATCTTGCATCAAATTAATAAAGTTCTCGTAACTTGTCACGAGCGGCGCTTCAAACGGAATTCGTGAACGGAATGGTGAGGTCAGCTAGTGGCTAAGACAGTTGTATCGTTTCAAGTTCCAAATTTGAAATATTTAACACAGGAGCTACAGGGACCGTATTAATTTGATGCAATATTCAATTTTTTAAATACCTTTATTCTTCTCAGCGTCTATTTGCATATTTTTAGACCAATTACGTGTGTCGAAATCGAAAGCAAAATATGTCACCTTGTGGAAGTTGGTGAGCTTTTCATACTTTGCCTGCATTTCACTTCACATTCAAAAATAAGATAAATTAATAGATTTAAACGGCTGATTTGCAATTAAATTTTTTTGTTGGACAGCCAATTATAATTGGTTCCAAACATATCGGAAAAAAATCATTTTACCAACCATAGTCACATTCAGGATTCTAACCTGAACCTGTCCACTGTCGCGGCGGAATGAGCTTACAAATACTCAACTGTGACATGATTACTAATCCAACATTATCCTTTTATGCTTCGGAATCAATTGATTTTCACTACATGCGAGTGTTAATTCATTATAGCTATTATCTACAGCCTAGCTATAATGAATTAACACTCGCATGTAGCGAAAATCAATTGATTCCGAAGTATATAAGGAGAATGTTAGATTAGTAATCATGTCACGGTTGAGTAATTGTAAGCTCATTCCGCCGCGAAAGTGGAAAGGTTCAGGTTAGAATCCTTACTGTGACTATGGTTGGTAAAATGATTTTTCCCAATATGTTTCGAATCAATTATATATTAGTTGCTGTTTTCTAACAAAAATTTTCAAAAATAAGTTTCCAAAATGAATACACGAAAAAGCATGGGTGCCACGAGACAGGTGCGATTGCATTCCCTGACGGAGAAAAGAAAAAAGAGAACATTCGGGAAAAGGAAAAGAAAAAATGTCAGAATTGTAGGATATAATTTATTACTTGGAAAATGTATGATCTTGAAGTTGGGAATTTTGGAATCAATCCTGTCGACGCCCATGCCAAAACGCATCTTAAATAGCCAAAATAACTCCCTGATGTGAAACTCGATAAACTTATTTATTTATTTTGAATTTCACGTTTATCATAATAAAAAATAAATGAGGACTACAAAATGGGATCTAAAGATATGTATTCGTAAAATATAGCACTTTTTAAATCTTGATTTTTTCTATAGTTCTGTTTTGTGCAGACAAATACATGTAAACATTTAAATAGCATTTGCTCTCGCATTCAGTCAAACGTTTAAAAATATATACAAAATAAGAAAGAAATACTGCCGGATTATCGACAAATACATACGCAAAAAAATCTTTTTCAGTCGGCTCTCTCTAAGAGCACGCTCAAAAAAACTCAATTTCATAGATCATTTTATGTACAGTCCGTTCTGCCTAAGAACGTGCGCTAGAAACACAGTTCTTCGAAATTTTATAAGGACAACAATTGATAGAAATCCGAAGGACTATAACATGTCATTCCTTCACTTACATGTGTGTTTGCTTCTTTCTTGTTCTTCTTTTAAAGCCACCAAAACTAAAGTTATTTGTGCCTAGTATTAATTCATATTTTCAAATTATTCTTTTCTTAATTTTCTTAATCCATTTGATACTTTTATCAGTTTCCAAATTAGATCCTGGGAACTGGGGGCTTGTAATAGAGGCGCCATATAAACAAATGACATCGCTACCCGCTTGGTTATTCTCAGGCCCATATGTATTTGCAGCTCTCTACAGGATGTCACAGAATAACTATTCCTTATTTTCAGAAATGATAGAGGACACATAAATAAACATTTTTTATTAACAAACTAGTGTCCGGAAATATTCGTGAACGTCCGCAAATATTTCGAAAAATTCGGCAGTCGATTACACATCGTTATAACTTGTGTATCGAAAATGGTGGTCGTAACTTTGAACAATTTTTATAAAGTTTGATGCAGTATTTCCGGACACTAGTCTATCATTTCTGAAAATTAGGAATAATTATTCTGTAACACCCTGTATAAGAACAATTATTCGCTTAGAAGGAGTGATAGTGTTGTTCTTAGAGAAAGTTGACTGTATTGAAGAAAATGAAAACTCTGCTTTATAAATTTACAATTGAAAATAAAAGTCTTTATTTTTTGTTTTTATTCAAAATAATTTTCTAGATCGACTTATACTTTTTAACAGCGTTTTTTGAAAATATAAATACCAAAAAGTAATAAAAATAACAAAAAATGCAACTTGTCCGCAATATGTTGAATATTAAGAAATAATTTTTTTGATGAAATTATTTGTTGTTGCAGTTTTGGTGTATCTACAACTAATAATTTTGGTACCAATATTTTTTATTATTTTTATTACCTAAGTATCTAAATAATATTATAAACATATTATCTTGGACATTTCATGAAATGTGCAATTGGGCATTTAATGAACTGTCTACACATTTTATGAAATGGCCAGTTACATCAAATGGTTTTGACATACAAAAAATGAAAATTACGACAAACTGACTATAAAACATGCAATCCACATCTCCAAAATTAAACCTCAAATCACTTGCCAGCAAGATGTTTTTTTTTCAAATTTTTTATTTGGTTATTGTCCCTGACAAATCAATAAAAAGGCCCAATAAATTTTCAAACTACGATTCTATACACAAGTTATCCAAATTTTTGACCAAATTTAAAAACACAATTCAGAAAAACCAATTTCAAAAACAAGACAGGTTTCACCAACTTTTAAATTAAGCCAGTAGTTATTTCGACCTGTTATTTGACACAGACTTATTTCGAAATGAAGACACTCATGCCCTCAGTTATCGAGCGTCTATAGTCCACAATCTCGAAAAGTTAAACAAACCACGGACGCATGCTTTTAATCACTTTGAACTCGTGACAGGACCGGCCTTAAAATTAATTCACATCACGGACAAGCTAAGCTGTGGAGTCCCTATGGCCATGTTTCCATCGGCAACCTTAAATAACGAACATTTCTGCGATGAAAACGGACCTCAATACATTAACCTTAAACAACAATTGAAAGTGACCCGAGGGCAGTATAGTCTAGTGGTTAGCATGCTTGACGCCGCAACCTCTAGACTGGACTGCCGTGGGTTGGATCACACCTGCGCTCATGGATGTTTTGTGATGTTTAGTTTTAAGTTAAGTTTTAAGTGTAGTTGAAAGACGCTAATGACCTTAGATGTCGACGCGTCTATAATCTACAATAAATGAAAGTGACCCAATGGCGTAACTAGACCACTTGGTATCCGTGTGCGAGTAAATTTTGCGCCCTTAAATACGCTAGTAACTAGTTGTTTGATAACGCAAAAAATGCGATTATTATTATTATTTTATTTTTTGGCGCCCGTCGCACACCGATAGTTACGCCACTGATTAAAACGAATGAACTCAGGGAACACGACCCAACATTTAATCCTGATTAAGGGGTCTATAACATGTCTACAAAAATATAATTATACTGAAAAAGAGACGCTTAAGATCTTAGTTGTCTATAATTTACGATCATCACGTTGTACTGTAAGTTTCAAAGAACATTACAGACCATCCTCTGACTTGGCCCCGGACGATTGTGTCATATTTTAAGCCGGTCCTGACTCGTGGCAAACAATACTATGTTGGCTGTGACGCTTTGATAAAATCATTTGAATCGTTTAAATTTTGATTTTGTCAACCTGCATAGCATTCTTTGCCTGTAATTTTAACAAACACAAAAATAATTTACTCCAAGCAAACTGAAAAAACAAAAAAGAAGAACAAAACGAAATCTGTGTTTTACAGTTTAACATTTTATTTCAAAGTACTGAGATTTCTAAATACCTGAAATTGAATAAATAATGTTCGTTTGCTAGCAGAAAAAAAATCAACAAAAAAATCTACATATTCCCTACGGTCAAACACAAGTTCTTCAAAACATTTTTTTTCATGTCATTAACTAATATTTAGTGAGTATTTTTTTATTACTTTTACACTTTAAAATTACAGTGCATGATTGACAGTCATTTAATAAAATAATAAGAAATTTCAATCGAGTTCCGTGGTAATATAATATAAAAATACAAATGAAAACTATTTTCTAAGTGGCGCCAAGAGTTAACTATGACAAAACACTGTCTTATTTTCGTTTTTTAAGTGAGTTTTCTACAGTCAGAGTCAGTTTGTGAGCCGATGAAACGAAAAATCAACATAATTGAGCCCAATCAACAACTGGAGGAGTATTTATGAACTGGACAACGCGTTTGGCTTGCACTGCCATCTATGGGACAACGCGTTTGGCTTGCACTGCCATCTATGGTTGGGCAGGAAAGTAGTCAAGAATTTAACTTTTACCGTGTAGTCTCAAGTGCCATACCTATTTTTTTGTTATCTGACAGGATGAAAAGAAAACATGATTTGGTTTAATGCTCTCTTTTCATTCTATAGAATTTTCCGTTATTAAGAATATGTTAATGTACTGAAATTTGAACATTTCGTTTTAAGCGAGATTAAAACTTTGTACCTTTTTTTTACTTAAAAATGTAAACATGATGGAATTTGAGGTACTTTCTTCATACCTTTGCGCGTCCCGCAGCAAATAAATACGAAAACAAAACAGTGAATTTGCTGTCCACTTCAAGTAATTTTCAACAATAATTTTTTGCATTTTCAACTCTCGATCATGCACAAATAATGTAATAAATAGATTCTTTTTTTTATATAACACTTAAAAATATTACTCAATGCAAAAAAATGCTACTAAGTTTTACCCTAACGTTCCAAAATGAAAAATATAAATAGTATATTATATATATTTTTTATAACAATTAATTATATTTTATGGTTGTTTCTTTTGGATTTACGACAATTCTATTAATTTCGATACGTTATATTATCATAAATCCGACCACACTAAGAAAATCTACTCAATTTAGGAATTGATAAATCACAATGGGAAATTTTTTAGTAACATTATATTTCTTTTAAATTTGCAGATCACACAAAACTTTGTTGGAACGTAAAAATATAAAACAAAAATAGCAAAAGTGCTACGCGAAATGAATGACTTGATCCTAGGAAAACAACACTCGTTTGTTTTATCTTCAAACAACACTCGTTTGTTTAATCTTCAAACAACCGTCGTTATTTTTTTTTTTTGCAGAACGTGAACTTTGAAAAAAACAATTACTAATAGCGTTCATTTGTTCAGCGATATAAAATTATTAAAATACAACACATAAACGTTTCATGATCTGCAAATTTCAAATTAAAATTACAAATTTGAGTTCCTTCAATAAACTGGGGATAGATTAAGGGTAAGGTTTCGTAGTGCGTTATTGCGTACAGCAGAGCGGCTTGTGCGCGACGATTTAATGATTTGAAGTACCATTGTTTTACAGTCGTGGCAAACAATCATTTGCATCCCTTTTAAACGGTCCGACGCCTTGTCTGTTGGTCTGCCCAACGTTTTAGCTCGTGCCATTCTATTCCTGAAAAAAATTTACATCTCTGCTGATTATACGAACATTTTTAAATCACCATCACTATTTGTAGAGTGCCAGCGGTGAGAGATGAAGCCAGGCACGTCATCAATAATATGCTAGTGAACGCCTGCTTGCCCGCAGACAGTGCCGTGTACACAAAACTGCACATTGGGTTTTAAAATTCCAACTCTAGAAAACACTCGACGCTCATGGATCTTCAAAACAGCCAATAGCAAGCTAGAAGGCGGGCGCAATGCATTCTACTATGACGCGGTGGCTTCATCTTTCGCCGCGCGAGGTCTACCCAATCATCATCGCAGACCCAACTATATTCTTTCCCATCAACAGATATTATCACGTGATGGTTTGGGATGGTTGGTTGTTCTGCTGTGTTGAGTTCCAAGCGACCAATCAGATGCTGTCAGAGGTTTATCACGCAGTTTTATTGCTATATACATTATACATAGACCTCAGAAGAGAGATAGCTATAGAAACATCATATCGCGTCGCTTGTGAAGCCACAACAAATTATGATCATTCGTTGCAGTGGCGGACTAAGGGGGAGAAGTCCTTCTTAATCAAATCCCAAACAAAATATGTTTAGTAAGTAAGAGGCAGTTTGGAGTTGGAGGCCCCGTTATACGTATACAAAATATAAACGTAGGTAGGTCGTTTATTATAAATATTTGATTTTTTTTGTCAGCCATTACAATCTATATTATTCATTTTTTACGAAATTTACACTACAAATACATTAATTTCTAAGCAGACCGGGCCGCCCCGGGCCTCCGACGGGCTTAGTTCGCCACTGATTCGTTGCTTGTGCTAATTACTCTAATTATGTCGTGTTGTGTGTCTGTATGTTACATTAAAAGTTCCACTTCCAAAGCGCTTATTATCAGTAAGAAAAAAGATTTTATTATATTTTCAATTGTTTCAATTGGTTCCCTGCACGTTTCGATTGGCTTCAGCTGTACATATCTACAACTGTGATAATGCTCCTTCTATATCTATCTCTGTTCTGAGTCACAGACATAGAAAACTGGACAGCGCACGCCGCATTGAAAAATGGTCGACAAGAGTGATAGAGCTGGGACATGTGACGGTCAGTTTGTATCTCTTTCTACACAGCGCCGCTATATAATCACAGGCCTAGAGAGAAATAGAAGCTGGCCGTCATACGCTCTATCTCTCTTCCATTTTTGAAGGCCACTTTTAATACATTGTTACCGATTGCTATATTGGTTCATGGGATTGACTTAATACCGATCTTAATTTTAGCTTATTGTAGCGAAAACCCCAGATGTTACGCCACTGGCGACAATCGAAGCATCCAGAACAAGTAACAATGGTGAGGCGTGGCATTATATCGAAGACACAAGAATGTTCTAGAAAGCGCGCGAGCGTGGGGGGGGGTCAAGCTGCTAGCTCTATATAAGTAGAGCAGTCACCGGAGGACAACAACGAGTGTCGTGTCGTGTGACAGTGTCGATATAAATAAATACAGCATATAAATTGTGTTATTAAAGCGCTTCAGTTCGTTTAAGAATTACTGTTCGTGTTATTATTATATAAACAGTGTTGACTGTTAGAACTGAGATATAATTGTTACATCTTATTGTTATCTATTTTTGTTACATTTTTTAATTGTTGTAAATAAATAATTTATTCCACCCACGTAAGAAAACAGTTTTGTTACATTATTTTAAACGCCGCGACTGCTACCCCCCCCCCCCCCGCGCGCACGTTGTTTGGGCCACCCCTGCATCTCCCAACTTTTGAGACGGACGTTTTATAGAGTTTGGTTCTATATAGACTTCAAAACGAATTTTCAAGTCAACTTACCGCCTTTCTGAAATCGTGGATGTCGGACTGTCGGCTGGCAAACTAACAGGTCCTTCCATACTTGTCGCCATCCTGGATTCTACTCTGGATCCTGGAGCTGACGACGGACCATTCTCAACTGTAACGCCTCTTTGTAAACTTGGACTATTTGGCGCACTGCCTACCGAATTTCGGACCTTAAACAAAACAACATGTTTGTGATCTCAACTGCCAAGCGTCCATAATCTACTATCGTGTTTTTAAAGACCACCAACAGCTAAGGTTATTTAGGCCTAGCACCAATTCATATTTTCAATTCATTATTTTTTTTTAATAATAAATTGAAAATCCAATTGACACTTTTACCAGCTCTGGGACTAGAACCCGGGAACTGGGGACTTTAATAATCTACTATCCATGATTATCAGCTACGTAATAGTACCTTGTGTAGCTAGTTGCGTAATGAGGGATATTACTGACGAGTAGTGACAGTACATTAAAACGAGCGATCACGAGTTTAAACAGTCACACGAGTCATAATATCATTACGCTCGAGATATATATGATATTTTTTGCCATACCTACTATAAAATAGCTGCTTTTTACTTCATTTTCAGTATTTTCAAAAAATTTTGACAGGTCATTTGTGTCGCCAACTTCACTCCTATAGTAGGCCGAGGCACGCACAAGAGTATGTAATAGCGGGCGGATCAGAGCGAATAAACATACATCACTATGAATATGGCTTACTTTCCCGCACTAGTGTGAGAAAGATACCTTCCCGCATACTGGCCTGTCAAAAGTCACTTTACATGCATGTAAAGCAGCTATTTTATATGGGTATGGCAAAAAAGAAGTTTCAGATTTTATCGCTTTCAGACAGACAGGCAGATTGTCTTTCATAATAATATTTGAGCACGTAAAACGATATTTACTGTATTTTGTTGTTCAGGTACCATAAGTCGCGCCATCAGACTACGAGGAAATGAGTCTTTGGTTTCCTCCTCCGGGGAAGACATCAGACTTGGACTGAGCAGGACTACCGGAACATTTGAAAAGTGTTCCGTTGGTATACGCATCTAGAATATAAAAAAAATAATAATCATTACAAAACTCTACTTCATAAAATATTCAACCATTACTTGATGTAAATTGATGTTATACATTTTAAAAATAAATAAAACACTACGTTTTAAATCATTTACAGCTAAGAACTTTATTTTATAACAATGAGAAACGTAATGTAGATGGCAGCAGGTTTATAACCACCTAAATTATCCTTGGTTTTCATGGAAAAACGCGCGATAAATCAAGTTTTTTCCCTTTTAATAGCATACAACCACTTCTTTTCAGTTCCGGATTCTTTGGAAATAAAAACATCAAGGATTTGATCATTGATAAACACAGCACACCGGCATTACTGATAAACACAGCACATCGACATTGTCAACGATTTATTATTTTAAATAAACTTATTCTGTACACACTAATGAACTTGCCTACAGAGCGACGTGGTTACATAGCTGGCGCCCCTAGCGGTCAAGTTTGGCAATGCCCATCGCCATTGTTTCGTACAATAGTGTGTTCGTCATTTGTCAGTGTTTAAAATTTTTGTTTGACTGCCGGTTTATCGTACATTTAAATCACGATGTTTTTTTAATCACACTGTTAATTTTTGACAGCTACGTGTTCATTTGTTGCCACGTTTAGTTAACATAGCAGCCCGTCATTTAACAGTGTGATAAAAAAACATCGTGATTAAAATGTACATTAAACCGGCCATTAGTGTTATAAAATAAAGTTCGAAACGTTATGTTCTAATTTAATTTTAAAATACAACTCTTATTTTGTAATTTAATCGACTTTTTGATTACATACCTTTGAATGACACTTGGCACAAACTGTTCGTTTACAAAGCTTACATCTTTGGCCCCAAGGGCCAAATATTCCGAATCTTGTTTTTAAACACAAGAAGCAAACCTGGAAAAAAGATTATTTGTTTGTGAAAAGTCACGGATAGTTTCTTTTTGTAATACATATATGAAATGTACATTTCGTCTCTCTACTCGAATAATGTATTCAATTCGTACAATTAAGTATAAAACACGAGGGGTTAAGTTGGTACGCGAGTCGCAGGCAAGAGTAGGTACCAACACCCCGAGCATTTTATACTTAATAGTACGAGTTGTAACTACTATTATAACCAATTTATGTAAAAATTTAATTACCTTTCTTTTCTCAACATCTTCTTTGACATGGCCTTCAACCGGTAATCCTTCAAGTTCTGCTTTGGTGAGAACTGATCTAATATGTACAATTTCTTCAAGCGTTAAAGATAGTCTGTCATCCAAAGACATCGCCTCCTGCCACTGTTTCTGAAAAATATCAAGGTCATGAGAATAGCTGTGCGTGTAGCAGTGGCGTCAGGCCCACTCTAACCATTGGGCTAATAGGGACTGCAGCCCTAAGGTCACCAGGCGCCGGAGGGTAAATTCAATCTCAACTTCAATCCTTAAACAATCAAACTAGTTGAAAAGCTGAGGACGCTTGATTTAGTTAGCCCAGGGCGCTTGAATATCTAAAGACGACCCTGAGTGCCATTGTTTATATGGCGCTTCTATGATTCATCCATTACAAGCCCCCAGTTGCCAGGTCCTAATCCGAGAACTGATAAAAGTATCAATTGGATTGACTATTTTTGGAACTTGGATCATTTTTTGGTAGGATTGACTATTTTTGGAACTTGGGTCATTTTTTGGTAGGATTGGACTATTTTTGGAACTTGGATTATTTTCTGGTAGGATTGACTATTTTAGGAATTAGGGTCATTTTTTGGTAGAATTGACTATTTTTGAAACTTGAATAATTTTTTGCTAGGATTGACTATTTTTGGAAGTTGGATTATTTTCTGGTACGATTGACTATTTTTGGAAATAGGGTCATTTTCTGGTAGGATTGACTATTTTTGGAATTAGGGTCATTTTTTGGTAGGATTCGACTATTTCTGGAACTTGAATAATTTTTTGGTAGGATTGACTATTTTTGGAACTTGGATTATTTTCTGGTAGAATTGACTATTCTTGGAATAAGGGTCATTTTTGGTAGGATTGACTATTTTTGGAACATGGATCATTTTTTGGTAGGATTGACTATTTTTGGAACTTGGGTCATTTTTTGGTAGGATTGACTATTTTTAGAACTTGGATTATTTTCTGGTAGGATTGACTATTTTTGGAATTAGGGTCATTTTTTGGTAGGATTGACTATTTTTGGAACTTGAATCATTTTTTGGTAGGATTAACTATTTTTGGAACTTGGATTATTTTCTGATAGGATTGACTATTTTTGGAATTAGGGTCATTTTTTGGTAGGATTGACTATTTTTGAAACTTGGGTCATTTTTTGGTAGGATCAACTATTTTTGGAACTTGGCATTGTCTTAGATTTCTGTTCTTTTGGTGGCTCAATAAACTAGTAGATGAAAACCTGGCCCATTTTTTTGGTAGCATTGGCAATTCCTGGCAAACTCACCGACTGTAATAATTCATCCTGTAAGGAACTTCTCGACCAGGACATTTCCGGAAGCGTCGTTCCAAGTTGTGCCGAATCTGTGTCTGAACTTTCATGTGATAAACGTGAACCGGGTCTGGATGTGGGACGCGACTGTGGGACTGAATGGCACTGTGGAGGTCCAACTGGTAATTCTGGAGCACATGATACAATTGTATGTCTTCGCATTGACGCCCTCCTGCTAGGACATTGGGTTGCCAAATCGTATGCTGAAATATTATCATATTATTTTAACAACTGCAAGATATAGCAATACCAACGTATCAATTGAAAATATAAACAACTTAAAACAAAATTAACACCAATTCTGTTTCAAAAAATTACGAACGATCAGGCAAAACTAAAATGTGTCTTTAAAAAAAATACGAAAAATTACATGCATAGCTACGATAGTGAAAAGTTTGAAACAAGTGCTACGGAAAACGAAAGAAAATAATAATTTATAAACGTAAAAAATCTTAACCCTCCTTTTTTCGGTTTCTGGTACGACTTTCAACGACAAATCTAGAAACCGTGCATTATTCTACTTTTCTACACAAAAACTAAATCTACTAAATACATTATAATAGAAAGATATATTAAATTACTAACGAGAAAAGCTCGTAACTCGAAAAATTACTGTTAAGAAACATTTTTTATTTATTTACACTAATCACTGTCGGGACTTCCGAAACTTCCAGAATAGCGCTAGCTGATTTGTCAGTTACTCTACACTGTTCGAGTAACTGACAACTCAAGCAAGTGATTCTGGAAGTTTCGGATTTGATTTATTTTATTTATTTATTGTAGATTATAGACGCGTCGACATTTCAGGTCATTAGCGTCTTTCAACTCCACTAAATAACAACAATCTTAAAACTAAATAACATCACAAAACATCCATGAGCGCAGGTGGGATTCGAACCCACGGCAGTCCAGTCCAGAGGTTGCGGCACTAAGCACGCTAACCACTAGGCTATACTGCTCTCTTTCGGATTTGAGTCTCAACTGATGTATTGCATTGTTACGTGACGTTAACAATGGATGTTTTTCCTTAACAGTAAAAACTACCAATTCAAAAAAGTTAAGCAAAAACAGTCAAAACTAAAATGGAAAATTATAACAAAAATATAATAAAGATTGCAGCAGGCAAAGGAAAACAAACAGTAACGTCGTCGTGCTTAAATATAGGAAGGCCTACACTCGAGGGCGTTATCGCAGAATTGGTGATACTCGTCGTGTGTGATCGTGGCCGCTGGGGCGTGGCTACCTGTTCGTCTCCAGGGGTTCGCGGCTGCCGGATGAACTTTTGTCGAATCCAACAGACCTCGATCCGACGACGTGCTGTTTAGAGTGCAATGCGATAGATTTGTCGGAGACTCGGGTTCGTCGTCGTCGTCGTCATCGTCACCAATCTGTAACAATCGACGAACGTTTAAAAACAGAGTCCAACAATACCATAAACAATCGACAAACTCTTAAAACAATTGCTAACAAAACAAACAACTGAGGTACGTTTAAAACAGTTGCCAACAATACCATAAACAATCGACAAACTCTTTAATTAATTGCTAACAAAACAAACAACTGGGGTATGTTTAAAACAGTTGCCAACAATACCATAAACATACGACAAACTCTTAAAACCATTGCAAATAAAACAAACAACTGAGGTACGTTTAAAACAGTTGCCAACAATACCATAAACAATCGACAAACTCTTTAATTAATTGCTAACAAAACAAACAACTGGGGTATGTTTAAAACAGTTGCCAACAATACCATAAACATACGACAAACTCTTAAAACCATTGCAAATAAAACAAACAACTGAGGTACGTTTAAAACAGTTGCCAACAATACCATAAACAATCGACAAACTCTTTAATTAATTGCTAACAATACAAACAACTGAGGTACGTTTAAAACAGTTTTTATAATTATGAACCTAAATTATTAAAAATTACTTATTTTTTCCTTTTTAGTGCATTTAAATAAAAGATTGTCTCTAAAAAGTTTTTTTTACTAATATTTATTTTGTTCATTTTAGTCTTTCAAAATTTTACCCCCCTTTGACACCCGTAGGGGTTGAATTTCGAAAAATCCTTTCTTAGTGGATGCTTACGTCAGAAAAGGAACCAACTGTCCAAGTTTCTAGCTTCGGCGATTTGGCCTGGGCGTTGATTAGTCAAAAAAACCCTACTTCCCTGTTTGAACCCCTTAGGGGTTGAATTTATTTCTAAAAACAATTTATTCATATATTGTCATCGGGAATACATATGTGTACAAAATTTCAAATCGATCGGATACGTGGAAGTCGTTCAAAATTGACTTGCAAGTTTTGACCTAAACAAACAAACACACAAACTGACAAACCCACAAACAAACACATAAACTAACGTACATTGCAAGTTAAATAAAAGCTTGTAAAATACGGTAGTCCTCATTATAAAATACAAATTGCTTATTAATTAGCTGTCTGAGATATTTATTTATTATTTTCACCTCTAATTATTATGTAAATAATATTGTGTGGATATAAGGGGGTTTAAAAATCGATTGATTTTATCATATAACTATCATTTAATTAGTTGTGTTTAAACCTATTTTTCCAAACACACTATATCGATGATGTAAAAAGGCCACCAGTTATTTTTTAATATTCGTGCGTACGCGATCATTGTCATATTCTTGTCAAATTTGCATCATTACCTTGTCACAAAAAACAATTACAATATATAATTTGCATCATAAAATATGTACAACTTTCTATGCAGTAACTATTTTATAATTACTAGTATATCTAACGTGTTAGTTTAGTGTGGCAGAGAGATAATGGTTATCTGCATTTACGTATTGCATAAGGAAAACAAAGAAGATGCGGGCAGATATATAGCTATGATGGAGGCAATGCTGTCATGGCTCTTCTTACAGCGTGCGTGACCTACTTCTAAACCTCATTCTAATTCAAGGAAACACGATAGATCTGTATTACGTTTGATACAGTTTTTTTCCTTCTTTTCACCCATATACGTTCGACACAATTTACAATGATCTCTGTTGTCGAGCTTACAAGCTTTTATTTAACTTGCAATGTTTGTATGTTAGTTTGTTTGTTTCAATTCTTGTAAGTCAATTTTGAACGACTTCCACGTATCCGATCGATTTAAAATTTGGTACACATATGCATTGCCGATGACAATACATGAATCAATCGTTTTTAGGCGCGATCTTAGCGAAGCTAGAAGCGCCTATATACACTCGCTTTGTCTGTGAATCTGTCAATCTGTAACGGATTTTTTGTATCACGCGTACAGCCCAAACGGATGAACCAATTTTCAAAAACTTTTTTTTGTTCGATTCCTCTCGGGGTCTATTTGATCCTAACGTCGCCCGATTTTTGAATTTTGGCCCCAGAGGGGAGCAAATTAGAAAAAACGGTGTTTTTTGCTTATAGTTTGCTCAATTTAAGTCAGATCGATTCGAAACCTGTCTTAAACGAAAGAGCAGAAAATTTTAGATAGATTTCATGTATAATATTGTGTCAAAACAGTTTTTTTATACAGATTTATATGATTATTAAACGAAATAAATGCGACTTTATCTAATAAATCGCGAACTTGTTTCGGTTGTCCTTGTCTGTTGCACAGTGTGATATGGATATTGGAAGATAGCGTATGCCCTGTCTTATATTGCATTATTTTAATATAGTTATTCAATTTTTTGACTGCTGATGTTTGAATTTAAGTTTAAAAACCCTGGCCTACTGAGTTAAAATGACGTGTAACTAATTATTGACGTCGATCGGATGGCGAGACCTAGGGATCGGACCAAAATTTCTCGACGTTCATACCTTCCCGAACAATTTGACTTTCTCTGTCTGTATGTCCCTTTGTACGCTTATAACTCGAGAACCACTGATCCGATTTACATGATTTTTTTCAAGTAAATAACTTCTTATGCGACTGCGAGTTTTAAAATATTCTGGCATCACGCAAAAGTAAGTAGGTAGTAGATGCTTTGTTTTTTAAACGGTGGTTTTATTTAGCTTGATCCCGTATATTTGTTACAAATCTTGCGACCGACTGAGTTGAAATTTTGCACACATGTGTAGCTCCGGTGTCAAAACAATATTATGGTAACTAACTGACCGGCCCGGTTCGTCCGGGCGTAAATCGTACTTTTGATTTTTCACCCACTTCCTATGATCCGATTGAGTTGAAATTTTGCACACATGTGTAGCTCCGGTGACAATACAATATTATGGTAACTAGCTGACCGGCCCGGCTTTCGTCCGGGTGTAAATCGTACTTTTGAATTTTCACCCACTTCCCGTGATCCGATTGAGTTGAAATTTTGCACACAGGTGTAGCTCCGGTGACAATACAATATTATGATAACTAGCTGACCGGCCCGGCTTTCGTCCGGGTGCAAATCGTACTTTTGAATTTTCACAGGCAAAAGGTCTTTCTCCGGTAACGTTTCAGTGGATCGGATAAATGTTATAAAATCAGACTAAAGAAATAAAGCACACTAAAAAATTAAAAATAAAAATAGATAAAAAACTTTTAAGTTAAACGGTTTTATAAATGTACTAAAAAGAAAAAAATAAAATTTAATTTAGGTTCATAAGTATAAAAGCGTGGGTCGTGACTGTAATAAATTATCATAGAGCTTACGACCCACGCTTTTATACTTATGAACCTAAATTAAATATTATTTTTTTCTTTTAAAACATTTATAAAACCGTTTAACTTAAAAGTTTTTTTACCTATTTTTATTTGAAGCTATGCTTCTTAACGCACGTTTCAGATGGGGACCTAAATAATAAAAAGTGAAACGTCACGTCACGAAGTAGTGTAACGTCACTTTTGTAAAAATTATCCGATCCTTTTGAAAATTAATATTTGAGAGTTTTATAGGACACAAAAAAATAAAATGGCGTCAGATTTCAAAATGGCGCCCATATGTACATTTTTGTAAAAATTATCCGATTCTTTTGAAAATTAATATTTGAGATTTTTATAGGACACAAAAAAATAAAATGACGTCAGATTTTTCAAAATGGCGGCCATATGAACTGTTTTGTAAAAATTATCCGATCCTTTTGAAAATTGATATTTGAGAGTTTCATAGGACACCAAAAAATAAAATGACGTCAGATTTTTCAAAATGGCGGCCACATGTACTCTGTTGTAAAAATCATCCAATCCTTTAGAAAATTGATATTTGAGAGTTTCATAGGACACAAAAAAATAAAATGATGTCAGATTTTTCAAAATGGCGGCCATATGTACTTTTTTGTAAAAATTATCCGATCCTTTTGAAAATTGATATTTGAGAGTTTCATAGGACACAGAAAAATTAAATGGTGCCAGATTTCAAAATGGTGGCCATATGTACTTTTTTGTAAGAATTATCAGATCCTTTTGAAAATTGATATTTGAGAGTTTCATATGACACAAAAAAATAAAATGACGTCAGATTTCAAAATGGCGGCCATTATATATACTTTTTTGTAAAAATTATCCGATTCTTTTGAAAATTGATATTTGCGAGTTTTATAGGACACAAAAAAATAAAATAACGTCAGATTTCAAAATGGCGGAAATATGTAGTACTCCTTTCTAAAAATTATACGATCCTTTTGAAAATTGATATTTGAGAGTTTCATAAGGCACAAAAAAATAAAATGACGTCAGATTTCAAAATGGCGGCCGTATGTACATTTTTGTAAAAATTATCCGATCCTTTTGAAAATTAATATTTGAGGGTTTCATAGAATACAAAAAAATGAAATGACGTCAGATTTAAAAATGGCGGCCAAATGTACTTTTTTGTAAAAATTATCCGATTCTTTTGAAAATCGGTATTTGAGAGTTTCATAGGACACAAAAAAATAAAATGACATCAGATTTAAAAATGGCGGCCGTATGTACTTTTTTGTAAAAATTATCCGATTCTTTTGAAAATCGGTATTTGAGAGTTTCATAGGACACAAAAAAATAAAATGACGTCAGATTTCAAAATGGCGGCAGTATGTACTTTTTGTGTAAAAATTATCCGATCTTTTTGAAAATAGATATTGACGAGTTTTATAGAACGCAAAAAAATAAAATGACGTCATATTTTAAAATGGCGGCCATAGGTATATACTTCTTTGTAAAAATTATCCGATCCTTTTGAAAATTGATATTTGAGAGTTTAATAAGACACAAAAAAATAAAATGGCGTCAGATTTCAAAATGGCAGTCAAATAATAACTTTTAAATTGTATTGTTTGTATCTTTGATAAATTCGGTTTTATATACAATGCGTAAGAAACATAGCTTCTGTCGGGTATCTTACGACACCTCATGACTTTTTTTATTTAGCAGGTTCCGAGTTTCGCTTAATAGTCAACCGTTGCTATGGAAAATTGTTTCAAAAATTCACTGCACTATTTTTTCTATGTAATCCAATACATATTTACATTAGGTCTTATGGCCATAGCCTACTACAAAATTGATCTTCTTAGTGTTATTGTCCCTATGTTTGGTAAAACCGTTTACACACAATACCTACATGAATATCGCGCCTTGTAATTCTTGAATTACTTGTATGCTCCAAAATTTTTAGAATTAAATTCAATCCCTAAGGGGGTCAAACGAGGTAGTAGGGTTTTTTGACTATTCAACGCCTAGGGCCAAACCGCTAAAGCTAGAAACTTGGAATTTGGACAGTAGATTTTGTGACGTAAGCACCCACTATATGAAGGGATTTTTCGAAATTCAATCCCTAAGAGGGTCAAAAGGGGATAAACTTTTGTACGACTAAAAGGAACAAAATAAAATATTAGTAAAAAAACCTTTTTAAGACACGCTTTTATTTAAATGTATTAAAAAGGAAAAAATAAGTTTTAATAATTTAAAACCCACGCTTTTATAATTATGAAACTAAATTATTAAAACTTATTTTTTCCTTTTTAATATATTTAAATAAAAGCGTGTCTTTAAAAAGTTTTTTTTACTAATATTTTTTTAAAAAATTCTTACCTGTAAAACTGAAAAATCAACTTTGATTAATCGCCGTGTTGGTTTTGAATTATTTGATATTTCTGGAGTCTCTGACGTCATATTATTTTCGCAACGTTTCGGTGTGTCATTAATAACTGAAACAAAAGAGAAAGCATTTCATTAAAATCTGTTCATTTCGAATTTTAATACAAATTACAAGTTATGATAATCGTCTGCCTGTCAAAAAAAAGATCAATTAATTTAAAACAATATTATTTGTTGACCTTAGAACCTTTTAATATTTAAAGTAGGTAAATACTTTCAAATTTCAAATTCAATTCTGCTTTTTTGAAAGTATAATTATTGTATATTATAATATGCAAATGAAATAATGAATAGAGTATTTTAGTTTTCTAATAACTGGAAAGCCAATATGAGAAATGATTAATACAAATTCGATAAGCACTTTTCACCTTTTAAACTATTAACCATGGAGGCTATCTATTAACAATTATACATGGAAATATAAATATTTTAATGTCTATTTAATAACAACTTTTAAAGAAAGTGTTTACTTTTATTTTTATTTATAAGTAATCTTAAATTTTAAAGAAGACACAGTCATATCTCAGATCCAAAAAAACGTCTGTGAAAAATTATTTGCAAAAAACAACTGAAACAAAAAATATGAACCAATTACACGACGTTTCCTTCAAATCTTTCCTTTGAGCTATGTGCCGTAATTAACCTAATATGGCGGACGCCCGACGCCTCCAAGATGGCGGATTAGCTTTTTCTTCACAACCCCCTTGATATGTGTATCAAATGAAATACCTTTACGAGTAGAATACGATGAACTATGTGACGTCTTTCTGAACCCAATATGGTGGAAGCCCCAAGATGGCGGATTACCTTTTTTTTGCAACCCCCTTGATTTGTGTATCAAATGAAAGAGCTTTACGAGTAAAACACGATGAACTATGTGACGTCATTCTTAACTCAATATGGCGGACGGCCTAAGATGGCGGATTACCTTTTTCTTTAGAAGTCCCTTGATATGGGTATCGAATGAAAGGGGTTGACGATAAGTTATATGACGTCATTCTAAAGACTAAAAAGTTAAAAATAAAATTTAAAAAAAATTATAAGAATAGCTTTTAGGTAGGTATTTAAAAAAATGTACTAAAAAGTAAAAAATAATTTTCATACACCTGGAAACTAAAAGCTTTGGGGCGGTCAATTAAGCTATGCAATAGTGTTATAGGACCGGCCCAAAGTTTTTAGTTTCCAAATGTATCAAAATTATTTTTTACTTTTTAGTAGATATAGGTACCTAGTACCTACCTTATACCTACATTTTTTTAAATAGAAGTTTTTCTTATAATTTTTTTTGTATTTAAACTAAATTTAAATAAACACTCATGGAAAATAACTAAAGCAAAATGTAGGTAATATGCTTCAAAGATAGTTTTAATTTAAATGAAACCAAAATATCCCTGGAAAAATATTCTCTTTATTTCAGATTTCGGACACCCTGTATGTATTTATTCATTTTGAACAAATGTATTGAAAACAAAATATTGACAGTTTGCTCTTCTTAATTCGACATAATAATAGTTTTTTTATACGGCTGAAAAGCAATTGAAAGATTTTTTCGTTGGAGAGCAGCCAATTATATAATTGATTCTGAAGCATATATATGGAGAATATTAGTTTAGCAATCTTGTCACGATTGAGTATTGTAAGCTCATTCCGCCGCGAAAGTGGAAAGGTTCAGGTTAGAATCCTGATTGTGACCATTGGCTGGTAAAATGATTTTTTCCTATATGTTTCGAAACAATTATATAATTGGCTGCTCTCCAACGAAAAAATCTTTTAATTCGACATTTTTTCGCCACTTAGCTGAATCGCTTCGTTAATTTTTGAAACGCAGCGTATCGCGAGAGTTCAATGCACAAACCAAGTACCGTATTTACTATTTACTACTACAGTAGTTTCAAATATTCGCGCTCATCGATTTATTATCCGGTAGCCAGTCATAAGCCGTTGTTTATTAATTCAGCCCTCATGCTCATAGAGACATCATAAATAGAGTAGGGGAGTCATAGGCACAACTATAAGTGACAATGTCAGGTTGGAAAAGAGAGATAGAAAACGCAGGAGTTCTCTTTCCCAATTGTCTTCTGACGCATTTGTGAATTTAAAAATTCTCTGACTGATGTATGTGTGTGTGTGTGTGTGTGTGTATGTGGTCAATTTTTCGCCTTCGATATCGTAAAAACGGAACAACATACGGCCATGCCGATTGTTCTATTGGGTTTATCAGCCTTTAACTTAGATCTGATTAGATTTTGAGTCAAATCGGTTCAGTGGATCCTGAGATATTAAAAAAAACGTTCTCAATGTCACGTATTAACATAGGTAAAAAAAACTCGGGTCGCAGTGCCAAAACCCTGCCGACAACATAGTGTATTTGCTAATACTGGCATTGTGGCTTTATTATGTGAACTTAAATTTGTTTTTGGACAAAATAAAAAATTTAACCCCTTAATACATCCCTTAAAATAATCATTTTTTTTCTTAATTTCAATATTTTTATCAATGCAACCTCGGTACCAAATTAAATACACCCTTCAGTAAGTAAAGCACTATCCGCAAACTAGTGTTTTCATAAAATTTGTAAGTCCGGTCCTGTCGAAGCCGATTTTATTAAAATTTTAGCAGTACATTTTAATCGTTACTAAAGGGTTAAATTTCAATTTTGAAACGATTCTGAGAATTTTTTCGGCATTTTTGGGCCCAAAAACATTTTTCAACCCCTAAAAACTACCCTTAAAATGGTCCGATTGGGCCCATTTTAAATAGGCTTCGTGCGGTGATGGATTTCAACGTGCCTACCAAATTTCGTCAAAATCAATTAACTCTTTCGAAAGTTATAGCCCGCACACACACATATATATATGTCGGAGATGGAAAGACACACATCTAAATATTTTTAATAGATAATCCGATTCCTGTGAATTTGTAAATATTAATGCGATTATAATAAATTACCATCTGACTTTTATGACCTGACAATTTGTACCTTTGTTAATGATTGTTTTTATGATCAGCAATTCGTACCTTAATTTAATAGACGGTATTTCCAAATTACCATTAATCTTATGACTCGGAAAAATTATGATCTTTACCTACGTTAACAGCTTAGGTTTGGGCAGACGATGTTCGGTCTGCAAATGTAGCCGGAGTCTCGAAGTCTCTGATTGGTTATTACGTAGATACCTGTTAAAAACCGACATAACGTCGTGGTTGAAATTGGATACATGGGGCATTCTGGTTTGTGCAGTGATAGAGTGAACAATCACGTTTGAGCTTCGAGACTTTGGATTCATTACCAAGCCTATACCTACTATCTGAGTTCGTGAACGACAAGAGGCT
The DNA here is from genome assembly GCA_039654895.1 of Mongoloraphidia duomilia. Classification (NCBI taxonomy): domain Eukaryota; kingdom Metazoa; phylum Arthropoda; class Insecta; order Raphidioptera; family Raphidiidae; genus Mongoloraphidia; species Mongoloraphidia duomilia. The sequence goes on along the minus strand of CM077522.1, from coordinate 50,135,475 downwards.
AACTAGATTGATAAAACATGAGTAACGAGGCGAATCAAGCGCCCAGCGCTTCGGCTAATGTATCTACTCCGACATCAGAAGTGGGATCTGGATCGTTTGCGGGATTTTCTCCCGATCAATTTAAATTGTTGCTAGAAATGCAAAATCGTAATCTAGTGGAGTTAATGAAAGTCGTCACAAAACCATCGCCTACTAGCCGAAACATTTCGCTACCTAAATTTAACGCGGAAAATTCAAGTGCGGATCCTATTGCTTGGTGTTCAACAGCGGATATCTGCACAGTAGCAGCCCCGTCGGTATCCTTGGTCCACCGTGGTGAGTCGTTTTTATGTTGGTTCGATTCAGGAGCGGAATGCTCGTTAATTAAAGAGAAAGTTGCAGCCCGATTTGCGGGGAAAAGGGAAAATAATTTGATAATTTTAAAGGGAATTGGAAATGTTAGCGTAAATTGTACTTTACAAATTTTATCTAATGTCACGATTAATGGCCATACATTAAAGATTCTTTTTCATGTTATTTTAGATGATTATTTAAAATATGACATAATGATTGGTTGTGAAATTCTCGGACAAGGGTTTGATGTAAATATAACTTCGGATAATTTTAGCGTATTTAAGAGTAAACAAATTAATGCGTGCAGTAAACTCGAATCTGACAACAAAATTGATTTAAATAATGCGGATACTGACGTGACCGAAGATAATAAAGAAAAACTTATTTCTGTTTTAAAAGAATTCACTGATTCGTTTATTCAAGGGTTTCCGAGTACTCGTGTAAACACTGGGGAACTTGAAATACGTTTAATTGACCCTAATGTAACTGTACAAAGGCGACCGTACCGTCTTAGTACCGAAGAAAGGCAGGTAGTAAGAGATAGAATTGATGAATTGTTGAAGGCGAACCGCATTCGCCCCAGTTGTTCTCCTTTCGCAAGTCCCATATTACTCGTTAAAAAGAAGGATGGCTCTGACCGTTTGTGCGTAGATTATCGCGGATTAAACGATAATACTATAGCCGATCGATTTCCGTTACCTCTAATTGCAGATCAAATAGCGCGACTTAGTAACGCGAAATACTCCACGTGTCTGGATATGGCCAGCGGGTTTCATCAAATCCCTGTTCATCCAGAATCTATCGAACGAACAGCTTTTGTCACACCTGACGGTCAGTTTGAATACTTAGCAATGCCATTTGGGCTAAAAAATGCACCACCCGTCTTTCAACGAGCGGTTATGAAGGCTCTCGGGAAGCTTGCATATACGTACGTTATTGTGTGCATGGACGATATTATGATTATTGGCTCTACTATTGAGGAAGCGTTAGAAAGAATACGTAATTGTTCTGATTGACGCGTTTACAAAATATGTATTGTTACATCATACCCGCAAAATAGACGCCTCTAATAATATTACAGCTTTAAAATTCGCGATATCCTTGTTTGGTGTACCTTCACGCGTGATAGCTGACCAGGGTAGATGCTTTACAAGCAAAGAATTCAAAGATTTCTGTGCTTCGCAAAACGTAGAATTGCATCTAATCGCCACAGGCGCTAGTAGAGCAAACGGTCAAGTAGAACGTGTGATGGGTACACTAAAAAATATGTTCACCGCGGTCGAAACGAGTGGGCGTTCGTGGCAAGAAGCCATTGCCGAAGTACAACTGGCGATTAATTGTACTGCCAACCGTGTCACGAAGTTCAGCCCAGTAGAACTGTTAATAGGTAAAGTCGCTAGACCGTTTGGTTTGTTAATAGATAGTAACGATAAAGAAATAGAAATCTCCGATATAAGGAAAAAGGCGGTACAGAATATGGAAATAAATGCCAAATATGACAAGTCCAGATTCGATCAAAATAAAGCTAAAGTAGTCAGATATAATGTAGGCGACCATGTACTAATTAGGAACGAAGAGAGAAATCAAACGAAACTCGATCCTAAATTCAGAGGTCCATTCGTTATAACGGAGATTCTTGACGGCGACAGATACACTTTAAAGTCATTGCACAATAAAAGAACATACAAGTATAGTCACGAGAGTCTGAAAAAAATGCCAGAAAATCATATTCCCAGCGAGTTAGAGTTAGACGTTTCAGATATTGACACAGAATAGTCGGTCGCAGATCACCAGTCAATGGGCCAAGCGCCGATGCCGCTTCGCCATGCAAATCCGTGCAACCCAAGGGTGGGGTTGATCAGGGCGCGAGGAGCAATTGGCGATGCGGCGAAGTTAGATAAGAAGTTGGTATTGTAGTAGGAGTCTCTGCGTACTGATATGTACCAAGCACATCCGTGCAACCCAAGGATGGGGTTGATCAAAACGCGCGATGCTGTATTGGTCATGTCGCAGAGAACCCTAGTTGGAACGCGATTATGTGTTAGAAGTTGGTATTGTAGTAGGAGTCTCTGCGTACTATACTAGTACTGATATGTACCAAGCACGTCCGTGCAACCCAAGGATGGGGTTGATCAAAACGCGCGATGCTGTATTGGTCATGTCGCAGAGAACCCTAGTTGGCGCGACAGTCTAATGAATGGTTGATCGAAAGATATACGACTAACTGAACAGTAACTGAATAATAACCGGTGGAAATTATGAATATGTAACAAATAATAACATTGTGAACTTTAATAATATTGTAGCAAATCTTCGTTGTAAAGTTTGACTTCTGAATGACAAGCCTTCATGATAGATTGTGACTATAGCCTACTTTTTGTATAATCAAAAGATTTGTGTAACACGGAACGTTTGTTTTAGATTCACCCGAGGACGTGTGATCGTCAGGGTGGCCGTGTCGGAGATGGAAAGACACACATCTAAATATTTTTAATAGATAATCCGATTCCTGTGAATTTGTAAATATTAATGCGATTATAATAAATTACCATCTGACTTTTATGACCTGACAATTTGTACCTTTGTTAATGATTGTTTTTATGATCAGCAATTCGTACCTTAATTTAATAGACGGTATTTCCAAATTACCATTAATCTTATGACTCGGAAAAATTATGATCTTTACCTACGTTAACAGCTTAGGTTTGGGCAGACGACGCCTGGTCTGCAAATGTAGCCGGAGTCTCGAAGTCTCTGATTGGTTATTACGTAGATACCTGTTAAAAACCGACATAACGTCGTGGTTGAAATTGGATACATGGGGCATTCTGGTTTGTGCAGTGATAGAGTGAACAATCACGTTTGAGCTTCGAGACTTTGGATTCATTACCAAGCCTATACCTACTATCTGAGTTCGTGAACGACAAGAGGCTAACTAGATTGATAAAACATGAGTAACGAGGCGAATCAAGCGCCCAGCGCTTCGGCTAATGTATCTACTCCGACATATATATATATCTAAATATATAAATATATATATATATATATACATATATAAACAGACTTTTCCAAAAATGGTGCCAAAGTGTTCAGGAGGCTATGAAACGTCGAGAAATTTTGGTCCGACCCCTAGGTCCCGCCATCCGACCGACGCCAATAGTGTATGTGCCATATGGCAAATACACTAAAAATATAAATGAAATTCTAGATGTTATAATATGAAAAATACCTATGTAAATATTTTTTTTTCTTTAAAATGTATAGTTTTCGAGAAAAAAATATTTTACTAAAAAAAGAAAATTGTACGTAAATCAAGGTAACCACGATTTTTGCTATATTACTAGCCATCAGTAGATCACCAAACAAAAAAGAGGGCCATGCTTTTTTTCAAAGAATAAAAAAACAGTGTTTATTTTTTGCAAATATTTACTAGGTGGGAAGTATAGGACTGGTCATCAGTCGATTTTTTTTGGATGGCTTCCCTCCTCTACTATGATATCTCTAGAAAAAGATAAAATAACTGTTCTATTCTCCATCTCTATCCTTTACACCGACACTTTTTTTGGATGGCTTCCCTCCTCTATCTATGATATCTCTATGATTATGTTAGGTTTGTCTGCTAATAAACAACCGGATAACGTGTCCTACAGAAACTGGTTATTCGTGTAAGCAAAAATGTTGAAGACTACTGGTATTTGATGGCGTCTCGCATATACAAGCGGCACAATGGTTATAGTGCAATGGATACAGACGGTATAGCGCAGTGACCGCTCTCTGTGGACGAACACATATTCAGGTCAACGGGGTCAATTACTTTACCTTTGCACAATCGACAACATTATACCGTGTCTTGATACACGAGCGATCTCTCAGAATCCCATAATAACTGTATCTGATAGACGCTGATGACCTCAGCTGTTGAGCGTCTATAATCTAATCTCAGTATCTATATAGAAACTAGCTTTTACCAGTAGCTTCGCTCGCGTTATTTGTGAGATAGAGCCTTGTGACAGACGGACGGACATGGTAGGCTCAATAATATGGTTCGCTCTTCTAGTCCTTAGAACTTTACAATTACAGACTAAGTTACGATTTAGTTTATTTTTATTAAAGTTATTAACTTCTGTATAAATCATTAAAAACATGACTCTCTCATGATGTGGACTTTGTACGCGCGATACTATATATAGGAACACATCGTTCGATAGCCAGTAAGTGCTTGTATTGTACAAAGTGCGGAAATTTCGAATTTAAAGAGATAGAGATAATACTTTTACGCACGCTTTGGACTTTCACGCACGGTGATTAAAATACGCCTCTTTACGCCCGCCTCACAGTGCTCGAATATTGAACTTTAGAAGCAGGAGTTATAAAAAAGGCTTTTCAATATTACGCAAATAATTTTGAAACAGTAAATTAATGTTTTTGCTATCTCGTTTACTCAAACTTCAGAGTCGAAAATTTATGTTGGAAATTTGTGCTTTGAATTTTGACTTGAAATATCAATTTTTTTCGAATTTTAAAAACTGGGCAATTTTCTATAATTACGCAATAATTGAGAAATCCAATCTACGTAGGCAGGTACCTATCATTCGTATTGCACGAATAATTTAAAAAACGGCCAAGTGCGTGTCGAGCCACGCAAAGAGAGAGTAGGGTTCCGTACTTTATTTTTTTATTTATTTATTGTAGATTATAGACGCGTCGACAACTTAGGTCATTAGCGTCTTAAATACCTACATTAAATAACAATTCTTTTAAAACTAAATGACATCACAAAACATCCATGAGCGGAGGTGGGATTCGAACCCACGACAGTGTGATTCAAAGGTCGGCTGCTCTAACCGTTACACCACACTGTCCTCTAGGGTTCCGTACTATTTAAGTTATGCTAAAACTATAATTTTGATAAAATAAATAAAAACACCTTCATAATCTACCCAAAAGACCCTTTTCAACGATACCCCACAAGAATAGAAATAAAAAAAAGGGTGTGGGTCTCGGGACCCCCGACAGATGGGAAATATCAAAGAAAACGTTATTGAACTCGGTGGTATTCTCTATGTAGTAGTATATATTTTTTCAAAAGCAGCAACTAACTATGCTGACGTAATCCTATATACTGCACTGTAACACCGCGTGTGTTACAGTGCACGCCTGAGCCAAGAGAGAGAGAGAGAGAGAGAGAGAGAGTGCCGCAGTGATGGGGAGAACAGCAGCGAAGGAGCGGACCAAACATTTCGTTGCATATTTCCCCTCACGCGGCTGTTCACAGCCCGACATAAGATGTTTCACATCAAAAAAATTTTGTTTGACCCCCGTTTGCAAGTATGGCCGCCCCCCTTAAATAGACCTTTTTCATCTTTTGTTATTCTCTCCTCCTTTGGGCCGCGGTAATACATATTAAGTCCCTGTTACATTTCGGTTAGAAGTTGACGCTTGTGACAGACAGACAGACATCATTAAAAATCCTTGTGAATTCACTTCTCTGCATTTTTAGGGATCCGTACCAGAAAGGAACCCTATTGTTCCTTTCTGGTACGGAACCCTAAAAATGCAGAGAAATGAAGTTGCAAGGATTTTTAAGAAAAATATCTTACAAACGCGCGACATACTTTTAGTTTATTAATTTCTTTTTAAAAACAAATTAATGTAAGCAGTGAAACCGATTAAAGTGTGACGTCAGCAGACTTGTTACAACCTCCGGCGTAAAATTGAATTACCAATTAAAAAGCAAAACTGTTGCCTATAGCCGCTGTAATTGATAGCTAATCGCAATTATAATGGTTAATCGAATATTAAATAATAACTAAAATTGACCGATTATTTCTACCGTAATTTTTCATAAAAAAAATGGGTGTGTGCTTATGACCACACGACAGAAGTAAATACTTCAGATTTTCTAATTTTTGGTGTCATCTATTATAGCGCATTTATGAACTAAAAATAATTTATTACTAAAATACCAAAATTGTATTTTTAATTAATTCCACCCGAATTCCACCTTGGTTTCATGTCTAGACCATGTACCGAAATGATCGTTCGGAAACCGTTCACAAACTATCACAAATTCGGTTGAACGCTTTAAGAATCGTTCACAAACGATCACGAGTTCGGTTGGAACGCATTCTATCCACTGCGCATGAGCGTGACGGTAATATTAGTATTCAGAGTGGTTGAAACAAAGCTATTATAAGACGCTAATGGCTTGTCAAGCGTCTATAATCTACAATAAATAAATAAAATTATAATAATAGAACAATAATGATAATTTATAGTATTAACTATTTTAAAAATTCTTAATTTAACAAAATATAGGGTCCCATTGGACTTCAATAATCCTTAGGTCCCGAAAAACCTAGACCCGCCGCTGGGTGGCAAGCGTGACTAAGGCTGCCATTCAGGGGCGGATCTAGTTACAGTCGATTTTTTCAGGAACACTGTAAGAAATGAGAAGGTCGATTACATAGATTATCGATGGTCCATTTGTAGCCAGCGATTAATCTGGTAATAGGCACACAAAGAGACAATGGCGTCGCAAACAGGTATCGCCTGCACATCGCGTAGATTCCATAAAAAACACATAGCGCATGCGTGGTTACTAATTTTACATTAATTTGTTTTGTATTCATCCATTTTATATATGTAACTATACATTTTATTTTGTAATTTTTACACACTTTATTGGAATATTACACAAATTATGTAATTTTAATTTACTTTATTAAAAAATCACAAATTTGTTTAACTTTACAGTAAAAGTCCAAGTTTTTATGAAGTTTTCTGAGTAAAAATAAATAATAATGTAAAATCACGTAGAAAATCGAGAGAATTCTACCTTAACTTTCATAGTATTTTTACATCCATTTTTTACACTGAACAACATAGAATAGAATAGAATTATGTTAAAACTGCGGCCAGATTCGTATTCTCAGTTAATAAATATTTATAATATGCGAATTTAAAAGTCACTTTTCCTTAAAAAGACGTTAGAATTGAGATCTGCATCTCCGCAAACGGCATCCGCTACGAAGCAATGCGGTTATTTCTTAAATATATTCCGCTGAATTAATTAATAATTTCAATGACAAGGTCTAGGTTATTTCTACACCAGTTTCACTTATTATTAATTTAATATCTGGGTGCCGAGCTTTGCTCGGATGAGTTCAATAAAAATAGCACTTGTATGCTGTGAGATATTATTTTCTCAGAATATTATTCCGAAACGAATTTATTTCTGAAACATAATTTAAAATAATTGTTTCTGTTAAATATTTTAACTACCTATGTGTATTTTTAAGCGTAAAAACTAAGTATCAACTTGAATCAAGCATTTTTTCCTGTAAATATTATTTAGGTCGCCATTTGCAAATCTACCGCCGTTATTGTTTTGATGACTGAAGAACTCGCAAAAACCGATTTTCATAGATTGAATATCTTGTAAAAATGTTCGAATCAGATGAAATTTTGCTCGCCCGTTGCCATTTTAACAATCCAATTTTAAGCATTGATACCAAATATCAACTTTATCGAAGTACTTTTTCTCTGTGATGTCATCTTAACAACTTCCAGTAAATTTCAAATATTTTTTTTGCATAGGTACCTACTAAAAAACTCACAAAAATCGATTCTTTTAATAACAAACGTCAGACTATAACCTGCGCAAAACTTTTTTGCATGTATCTTCGCCATAGTTTTTAAAAATCGATGTGTTTTTACACAGACCCGCGGCGCCAGAAGTGCGGCCCTTCGGGCCGCCGTTTTGTTATTATTTACATATTGTGCAAGACACTTCTTATATTAGTGTTCAATTACAATTTTAACACTTGTGATATATTATATAAAATCTATGTAAAAATGGAGTTCGAATCAATCTGACTTTAATTGAGCGAGTTATAATAAATAAAAAACACCTTTTTTTTAATTGCTCCCCATTCTGTAAATTTTATCAGAATCGTTAGTCGTTTTTGAGAAAAAAAGGTCTAGGTAAGATTATACGTCATACTACATTTAACGTACTGACCTATACATATTTTATATAGGTAATATAAAAATAACATACCTATTTATTTAAATTTTATCTAAAACTACTTACATAATTATGTTTAGATTTTATTGTTGCTATTTTTTTACTTTTCAAATAATTACTGATTATTTTAATAAGTTAAAGATTGACTGTCAGATTTGACATAAATAATGAAAATAGTTTGTTTTTTCCAAAGCCTACTCACAATACGACACTGTTTTATGACGTTAAAAAAACTGTTTTTTAAAATGATAAAATCGATAAGAAAACGAATTTTTCCAGGGATGAGACCTAGCTAAATCGATTTTTTGCCCCCCGAAACCCCTTTTCGGTAAATTTGATCAAAATCGTTAGAGCCGTTTTCGAGAAAATATTTATATAGATACATAGAAACATATATACAAGATTTACTCGTTTAATAATATAGGGATTATAGAACCTACTTCTGAATCATAAAAACAAAACACGCACGTACGATCGTTTTCCATATTTGAAACTAGAGTGACGGGTGTGTCTAAACGTAATTACAAATTTGCGCGGGCTTTTTTACCTTGAATTAAAATTTCTCATTATAGACGGAGAGCTGGCGACGTTTTTTCTTAAGTGTCTACGTAAGGCAATATAATATAAAAAATTCGACTGATGACCAGTCCTATACTTCCCACCTAGTAAATATTTGCAAAAAATAAACACTCTTTTTTTATTCTTTGAAAAAAAGCATGGCCCTCTTTTTTGTTTGGTGATCTACTTATGGCTAGTAATATAGAAAAAATCATGGTTACCTTGATTTACGTACAATTTTTATTTTTTTTTTTAGTAAAATATGTATTTTCTCGAAAACTATACATTTTAGAGAAAAAAATATTTACATTTTTTTCATATTATAACATCTAGAATTCATTTATATTTTTTTTACCTATGTTAATACGTGACATTGAGAACGTTTTATTTAATATCTCAGGATCCAGTGAACCGATTTGACTCAAAATCTAATCAGATCTAAGTTAAAGGCTGATAAACACAACAGAACAATCGGCATGGCCGTATGTTGTTCCGTTTTTACGATATCAAAGGCGAAAAATGGACCACATACACACAGAGAGAGAGAGAGTCAGAAAATCCATTACTTCCCTACCATAGTAGAGGTGGGAAGTAAAAAATATAACAAACGAAATTTAGATGCAGGGTACCGTGGTGAAGAAATTATTTAAAGACAGCATTGACTCAATAATACAATAATTTAATACTTGATTAAAAAATAGTGTTACATCATTACATGAAAAATGTGTCTAATTTCTACCTGCCACCTAAAACGCAAGGGACAAAGGCTACCAGACTTACAAATTCTCAAATGAACACCTATACAGGGATTGTTGAGATTATTTTGCCTTACGTAGACACTTAAGAAAATCCGTCGAGCTGCCTCTTAGACTACCTATATTAGAAAGAATGATTCACTGTTCACGTACTTTGTTTTGTGGGCGATTTTTATTGTCAAAAAAGAATTTACCCCAGTTGAAATAAACAAAAGATTATATAATAAACAAAAGACACTTTACCAACGCCTTAATCCAAATAAAGTAGTTTGTTTCGACTTAAATTTAAAAATGGCGTTAATAACTTTTCAGTACCGAGAGTTCCTAAAGTCAGAGATGCGCCATCATGTGACGATAGTACAAATCTATTTTTACAATCTTCAAATAAAGATATTATTATTATATTTAAAAGATAGCTCATAATAACCGTGCGAAGACGGCGGGTTGTTACTTTCTTTTAATTTTTGAATTTATATTTCCTTAGCGAGGGTATAGTGAATTGGAAAGACCTCGAGTCAAAAATTACCGAGTCAAAAAATACCGACATAAAAATTGTCAACTCAAAAATTAATGAAACGCAGACAAAGATAAAACGGCTCTAACGATTCGAATGAAAATTACTGAAAAGGGGCTTTATAGGGAGGCAAAAAATCGATCTAGCTATAGGTCTCATATCTCAGGAAAAATTCGTTTTATTATAGATTTTATAATTTTAAAAACTAATTTTTTGACGTTTCAAAATAGTGTAATATTGTAAGCAGGCATTGGATTTTTATGTTTCAATGTCTTAAGCCCTTAAGGGAACATTGATAAATTACTAGAGGGCAGTATAGCCTACTGGTTAGCGTGCTTAGTGCCGCAACCTCTGGACTGGACTGCCGTGGGTTCGAATCCCAACTGCGCTCATGGATATTTTGTGATATTATTTAGTTTTTTGAGATAGTTGTTATTTAGTGTAGTTGAAAGACGCTAATGACCTGAGATGTCGACGCATCTATAATCTACAATAAAAGATAAATTACTATGATATGTCAAAAATAAAAATAATTATACAGTTAAAATTAAAAATACCGCAAAATTTTAACGAAACGTGTTCTATTGAAAAATGTATGAAGTATAACTTCGACCGTGCGTGGGTGAAGCACACAGTCAATTTTTTTTGGAAAAATGTTTACACTGTAAAAATTAAAGAAATGTAATTAATACTACATGAATATGAGCTGTTGATAGCAACTAGTAAAAAAATAAATATATTTTTTACAGTGTAGGTATATAGTGAAAGATACTGTTCACTGGGCAACAACGGAGCCCTATAATAAAACGTGTTTAGATACGGAAATCGAAATGGCCGTCATCGACATATCGACTTGCTTTTGTGTGTCGTCTGAACGAAACTCGGTCACAGAGACTGTCGCATGAGTTACCAATGAAATACATTTATATTTTATACAATAAAATGATCAAAGAATATAACATTAACCTCCAGGCTATCCGCAAATATCTTTTAAAAAATCGGTACGGAGATTCAGACACGACTTCGACATTTCAAAATAACTTTTCAAAATAATCAGCGATTCTATAATTTATAAAAAACTTTTTAACAAAAAAAAAATCTCCTTCAAAAAACCACTAAAAAGAGGAAAATAATGAAATTTTGAGGTCTGTGCCAATTTAATAAAATATGAAGTCGGTTAAAAAGTATAGTATAGTGATTAATATCTTCTTTTTAACCAACTTCATATTTTATTAAATTGGCACAGACCTCAAAATTTCATTATTTTCCTCTTTTTAGTGGTTTTTTGAAGGAGGTTTTTTTTTTTGTTAAAAAGTTTTTTATTTTTTACTTTTTAGTGTCAAAAAGTGACATTTACCTTAAAAGAATCACACGCCGTTACGCACTTTTATTAAACCGACATTCTTACGCTGTCTGATATATCAAAAAGTGACATTTACCTTAAAGAATCACACGCCGTTACTCACTTTTATTAAAATCAGCCGAACTACTGAACCAATTTTGATGAAATTTTTACGGGACCAATCTGAAAGTATATCCTATCAAATAAAAAAAAATTTTCAAAATCGGTTTATAAATGACGGAGTTATGAGGTAACAAACATAAAAAAAAATACAACCGAATTGAGAACCACATCCTTTTTTTGAAGTCGGTTAAAACAAAGACAAAAACAAACTACTGGAATTTAACACTTTTTCCGACCAAACTCCTTCTTTCAGACCCAGGGAATTACCAAAAAGACATCTGGACCGAAGATAAAAAGCGGTGCAACCAGGTTTAAAATATATCGCAGTACTACATGAAATTCTTTGCAACAAATACCTATCTATACAGATTGTATCAAATTAAAGCTGTTCTGTGTGTAAGACAGAGATCGATATATAAAGTATTAAGTAAGAATGAGATAAATAATCACTAAAGGAAGTTACTGTGGTTACTGTAAATAAATAATATTTATACAACCTAATAACGTCATTTTTGTTTTTTCGCTCCTTCTATGCTGTAAAAATGTAAATCTTGTACCAGTTTACCAACTAAAGCATAGGGATGTGACATTGAGTAAAAAAAATCGATTATTTAGTAATCGATTTTTCTCTTTTCAATATAAATCGATTATTTGATAATCGATTTTTCTCTTTTCAATATAAATCGATTTGTAAAAAATCGATTTTTGAAGAAATAATCGATTTTTGTGGAAAAATCGATTTTTTCTATTATTCGAAAACAGTCATACAGATGGCGCCGTTTTCCGACTGATTAGTTTACGTTTAGTGAACTTATTTTACGTTTTTTCATCCGTCGCACAGATGGTGTTGTTTACAAAAATCGATTAAAACGTGTAATTTATAAATGTTTGCTGCATATGGGTTTCCCAAAGCCTATATTCTTTTTTAATATTAATATAAAAAAAAATAAAAAAAGTGTAATTTATATAATCGATTTATAAAAAATCGATTATTATTATTAAAAAATTAATCGATTTATAAAAAATCGATTATTATTATTAAAAAAATCGATTGTTAAAAATCGATTATAAGAAAAAAAAAACTCGGGTCGCAGTGCCAAAACCCTGCCGACAATATAGGGTATTTGCTAATACAGGCCTTGTGGCTTTATTATGTAAACTTAAATTTGTTTTTGGACAAAATAAAAAATTGCACCCCTTAATACATCCCTTAAAATAATATTTTTTTTCTTAATTTCAATAATATTATCAATGCAACCTCTGTACCAAATTAAATACACCCTTTAGTAAGTAAATCACTATCCGCAAACCAGTGTTTTCATAAAATTTGTAAGTCCGGTCCTGTCGGGCCGATTTTATTAAAATTTTAGCAGCACATTTTAACCTTCACTAAAGGGTTAAATTTCAATTTTGAAACGATTCTGAGAATTTTTTCGGTATTTTTGGGCCCAAAAATTTTTTTCAACCCCTAAAAACTACCCTTAAAATGGTCCGATTGGGCCCATTTTAAATAGGCTTCGTGAGGTAATGGGTTCCAATGTGTGTACCAAATTTCGTTTAAATCGATTAAGTCTGTCGAGAGTTATCGTGTACACACATATATATATACATATATAAATATATATATATAAATATATACATACATATATACATAAACATTTTCAAAAATGGTGGCAAACTGTTCAGGAGGGTATGAAACGTCGAGAAATTTTGGTCCGACCCCTAGGTCCCGCCATCGACCGACGCCAATAGTGTATGTGCCATATTATGGCAAATACACTAATAATCGATTAATATAAAAATCGATTATTTTTTCACATCCCTGCTAAAGCAACTAATTAACCATAATATTAATTCGTAATATTATTTATATCTGGTACAAAAGTTTTAAGAATTATTTTATTAATTAATTTATTAAGTGCTCGAAAAGACCTCCACGTTCTGCCAAACAATATCCTAATCGATTACAAAAATTTCCCCTCACATTGGCTAACATTTGATGGTCAACGGACTGACATGCATTAGAAATTTTGAAAGGCAGCTACAAATAATTTTATTATGTCGGCGGTTGAATTACCACCATAAAACCATTTAATTATTTGGATTTTTTTCCAAACAGCTTAAATTGCCATTTTATCAATAATTTCAGTAGTGACTATTTTTACTGCAGAAAACAACGATGACGCTATCAGGTTGTTCGGTATTATTTATTTACAGTAACCACAGTAACTTCCTATTAGCGATCATTTATTTCATTCTTACTTATTGCTTTATGTATCAATCTCTGTCTTACACACAGAATGCCCTATGCACGGGTTTAATTTGATACAATCTGTATAATTTAAAACAAAAAAAAAAAAAACAACTACTAAAACTCAATTTACTTGAATGTCAAGCCGTCTTCTTTCGTTTCCCGTATCTCAATCCGTCGTATGTAGGTCGTTTCTCACTGACAGAATTTACCCCCGAAAACCACTGGCCTATATACATATAACTGAACAAAAATAGAACATCCCCTTTTAAATGTCACAGTTTAGCGGCGTGCGCATAGGATGAAACAAAACAGAAACGAGGGATGAAAAGTAATCGATCAAGTTGCAGCTGACGTATTCGATTCGCTTCTGTTTGGGTTGAATCAAACAAAACTGTATCAATGGATGTTCTATTTGTATAGAAAATTAAAAATACTAATTTACAAAATTAAGACTATTCGATAGCGGAAGTAACCCCCTGCACTTTTCATCTCAAATCCTTTCCTTCGCCTAAAAATGGTTCCCGCTCTCCCGACGTTATTTTTTAAGCTAAAGGGTTCGGGTAAACATAATGTAGCAAAACCCCAGAGATACGCCGCTGGCGACAATAGAAGCATCGAGAACAAGCAACAATGGTGAGGTGTGGCATGATATCGAAGGCACAGGTAACCACCAGAATGTTCTGGAAAGCGCGCGAGCGTGGGGGGGTCACGCTGCTAGCTCTATATAAGCAGGAGCAGTCACCGGAAAAAAAACAACGAGTCGTGTGACAGTGTCGATTTGAAATAAATACAGCGAATCAGTGATATTAAAGTGCTTCAGTTCGTTTAAGAATTTACTGTTCGTGTTATTATTATATAAACAGTGTTGACTGTTAGAATTGAGATATAATTGTTACATTTTATTGTTATCTATCTTTGTTACATTTTTAATTATTGTAAATAAATAATTTATTCCACCCACGTAAGAAAACAGTTTTGTTACAATAATAACCTTCTGGTCAAAATTAATGGACAACTCGATTTTTCTGCTATCTTTTAGTGTTAAAGGAATAATTGAACTGGAAGCATATTTTGTTTTCTGATAAAACTAGGGGAAGCTTGAAACTATTAGATTGCCGTGAACGAGTATGGTAAAAGCTTGGAGAAAGATTTGTTGCCAGGAAGCTGCAACTCAGTGCAGGCGTTGAAGCAAATTCCCCCCCTGAACATGGTTCCCTTGCAGAGATATTGCAGGTAGCAAATCATCTCCAGGTCTCTATCATACTCGTTTAAATCTAACCCTAGTTCATCAACAAACCAAATATGCTTCCAGTTCGATAATGTCGTCAACATATCTACTAATATTATAAATGCGAAAGTTTGTGTGTGTGTGCTTGTTACCACTCAGCTCTGGAACGGCTGAACGGATTTTCATAAAATTTGGTATATAGTTACTTTAGGTCCTGTAATAGAACATAGGGTACTTTTTATCCCGGAAAAATGTATCGTTCCCGTGGGATAGTAACAAAACGTAACTCTGCATTTTTTGCATTTTAGCGTACCTTACTAATATCATTAACACCACAAGCCAGGCTTCGCTTCGCAGGGAGAGAATTTGTTGCGGGGGGATAATAAATCATAAATTCATAGCATCTTGGATGCTAGTTAAAAATATAACAGACAAACTGAGTGCGGTGTATTAATTTTAACCAGGAGGTTTATCTTTGTACACCTATAAATACAAAAGTAGCACAAATTTTGCAACACAACAAATGCATTTATAATTTATACATTTATCTGCCTACAAAAAAAAATTCCGTTCAGAAAAAAAGATATACCGCAACTCATGAGATGAAATAGTTCTTCACATGTCGTGAATAGCAAAACAAAAAACGTACGTTGTGTAAATTGACGGTGTTTTGTTTATATTACGGTAGAAAACAGTGCTCGTGTTTACTAAAGTGTCATAATTTGCTTCTATTTATCCGGTCGGAGGCACGAAACAACTGAATACCGTAAGAAAACAATGCATTCAAGGTTCTTGTGAATGTCATTTTTCGAAGAAAAATTGTTAAGTATTACGTTGGAACATTTATAACTAACTGTCGTCAAATTTAATTAATACTGCATATTTATGATTTCATGCACCAGATTGTTGAGCGTCTATAATCTACAATAATGTACCAAAGACGCAACTAATACAAAATTCGTGGTTTTTTAAATACTTGGTACCTATTATTATTAGTTTATAATAATCACCCGAAAAACGGGGAGGTTTTAACACAAACGAATCATTTATCAAGAGAAATGTTTTTTTTTAATTTATTGTAGATTATAGACGCTCAACAAGTACGGTCATTTGCGTCTAATTACATCAAACTAAATTAAACGACATCACAAAACATCCAAGAGCGGAAGTGGTTTGATTCAAAGGCCAGCACGCTGGCCGTTACACCAACCCGTCCTCTTAAGACAAATGGTGATTTTTTGTTCAAACAAGAATTGCTTTCGTCGCCAAATTGTATCACCAAGGAAATTAAACACACATTTTCTTTCATTCGTTTTCTTAAAGTAAAGATTCAAAAGCACCAGTTCGCAAACTGTGATCCGTGAATCTCTGAACGTCCGCCGGGCTATTGTCGAGAATCCGTGAACAAATGTTAGCATGGATTTATAGCGTTGGAACTAAAATATTACAGTAAAATTATTAAGAACCGTAGCAAAGGTTTCGGTAGAAAATCCCAAAAAAAAAATTTAAAGAAGGGATCCTCAGGTTACTAAACTTTAAGAAAAGTTCATCTGAGGCATCTCAGGAATACAAAATCTCTTGTGGACTCGGTAACTAAGCTAGTCAAATTAAAAAAAGAACAAGGGGTACAGTTATTACGATTGTGTTGCAAGTTGCAACCAAAGACGCGGAACTACTTTTATAGTTTTATCTTAAAATATTAAAACATGACATACATGATGCAAAACAAACTATGGTAGTTCGTAACTATTCTATTACGCACATAAATTTGAAATAATCAAGATAAAAATAAAAATAGGAAAAAATCCTTTCCAAAAATTTTTTAAAATCATTTATTAAGCGCTTTCGGAACTTAGTCCATCTTCAGAATAACAAGATTTTTTATATTAAAAATCTCGAAAATAATCACAAATTAAAACAAAAATTTTTTTAAAAAATAATATTACCGAGTAAATATCAGGCTTGCTGCCCTCAATGAACTGACTGGCAAAAATTAATAAAAAATAATAAAACCAGATGTAACCTCTATTGTCCTTGAGGAAACAAAATTTTTATAAATTGTAGTGATTAATACTATTTCGATAAAATTTGTTATTATCTAAATCATCCATAATTATGTTAAGATTTTTATGTGGCTCTGATTTGATGACATCTAAAACTATATGAAATTTTTCTAATTCATTTAAAAGGCTAGATTTATGTTTGGTTTCTAAAATTTGAAAATAGTTGTGGGGATCATAATTGTGATTTTCATTGGTTAAATGTGAAGCGAAGCTGGATTTGTGGTTATAGATATTCTTTAAATCTACAATGTGTTCTTTAAACCTAGTACGGAAATTTCTACCGGTTTGGCCTATGTAACTTGCTCCGCATTCACAAAATAACCGATAAACACTGCAATGTTCCAAAATGTCGTCATTATCTTTAATTTTCACTAGAGATTTTTGTAGTGTCTGAGAACCGATAAACACCGGTAGTTCGTGTCACACATTTCGTGTCACACATTTTTTGTAATGCATTTTTCGTCTCGCATCATTTTAATCCCCCCCCCCCGCATATACACCGCCGGGAAAAACGGCCAAAAAAAATGTTCTCCAATTTTCTTTACCAAACAACAAAATCACATTATTGGTATATCAAATTGAAAATCAATAGGTACTGATTTGCTTCGATGTATTTAATATACTAAGTGCTATTTACGTAGACAACTAAAACTATTAGTAAACTAAAGTAAATTCTAAAAGCTTGAAACAAATGCTTGAAATAGAAAATTTCAAGCATTTGTTTCAAATTCAATAAGGAACTACGTATAGTCATTCATTTCCAAGGTAGAGTAATTTGAAAAAATGCATTCTAACAGTGTCACTTACCTACAGCTCACAACAAAATAAATAGGAAAATACGGTTGCAAAATTTTAAATTCTCCCGATCGACCAATCACAACTTCAGAAACAAAGGGACACGCGCTGATTACGCACACAGGTGACTCTATCTTGAAAATGAATAGACATACATCTCAATATAGACCGAGAGCTATAATGACAATTTTTTAGTGTTATTTATTCAAGGCCTTATTTTTGTGAAGATGTTGAAGGAGGCATATTAAAGTGTCCTGTGTAAGTGATTTTGCTAGATAGCGGTATGGGAGGAATGCAGACCGCCCCCAACATGTAACAAAAAAAATGGTCACAAATATTATTGCTTTAAGGCTTAAATTGTTTTGTATAGCTTGTCGGTGACCCAATAATACCATTATAATTGTAGATCGATTGGTCAGTATTAAAGGGGTGGCAGATCACCCTAAACGTGTCATATACCCGACGAAATTTATATTATTAGTTCAAGGTTCAAATTTTAATATGTTGTTACGGACACTGTTTTAAGTATATATTTCAATTTGCAGAACAAAATGTCGGTCTAATAGTGTTGAAGATCTGGGAATATTGTTTTCTCATAAAATAAGAAATCGTTAAGTACTTATATAACTTTTACAATACTCCAGGTTGGCTATGAGATCTTTGATGATGCTATAAAAAATTGCGGAACGAATTTCTTAATGATAAGAGGCACTGCTAGATTGCCGACGACCCAAAGTAATATTATAAATGCGAAAGTGTGTTTGTTTGTCTGTTTGTTACCTCTTCACGGCTTAACTACTGGACCGATTTCGACGAAAATTGGCAAAGAGATACCTTGAAGTGCGACAAAAAACATAGGCTACTTTTTATCCCGGAAAACTGTTCCCGAGGGAGAGCATTCAAGCCAGGCTACTGTGCATATACCTCTATGGAAAGACAGGATTTTTTTATTTATTGTAGATTATAGACGCGTCGACATCTAAGGTCATTAGCGTCTTTCAACTACACTAAATAACAACTAACTTAAAACTAAATAACATCACAAAACATCCATGAGCGCAGGTGGGATACGAACCCACGGCAGTCTAGTCTAGAGGTTGCGGCGCCAAGCATGCTAACCTGCCCCCGGAAAGACAGGAGATCATGAATCAATGATGCGTTTTACGTTTCCATAGTTACGCATCATGTATTTGTGAATTTTGGAAAACGGATTACTGCGTTTTTAACTGTCAAAATATAGGCATTTAAATTCATAGCACCCGGGCAAATCCGGACAGGGCAGCTAGTGTTTTATATACCTGTGTGTCTCGTGGCATTGGAGGGCGAATCCCAATAAGATGTATCTTTGGCTATGTCTTTAGCATCCAATTCTAACGAATCACGCTTATTACCATCGTCCTCCGTGTCTCCTTTTCCCTTACGACCCTTTTCCTGCGGCACCAACCCTTCAATCGTTCGAGGCTTGCCCCTTACTGCAAGCAACATGGCTGTATGGATGACTCACCACCCACGCAAACACTAATAACAAAACACTAACGTTTCAACAAAAACAAAACATTTCAATAAACAAAACACTGATCACGGATGCATATAGAAATAATTACAGCGTTTGCTAAAACACAATTACATAGATTTTATGCACATTCTTTCATTATTTATCGATTTTTTATTTTCTACTGGATTATGTAAATAACTTTCCTTACATTAAAAAAGATAATTTAACGTTTTATATACTCGTTTAAAATCGATTTAAAGTTTTTAAATTTCTTTTTAAAATATATATTTAATTCTCAACGGTTGATAAATTTATATTAGACTTTTATATATATTTTAACAATTTTCAAAACGACTAAATAATTGACTTTAATATAGTATTCCAATCTACTGAACCGCAAAAATCTTTTCATTCAATTGTACAAACATAAAATTTAATAGGAATTTGCAATTTAAAATGTAAAAAATATAACTTACAATAATTGCAAATTTGCCTACATATTTTCTCGGTTACCGTTCTCAATTGACTAGTTTATAGGTTAAATTGATAGTTGAATTTAAGAACTAATTCAATTAAAAACATAAGGAACACTTAATATTTATAAATACTTAATATACAAAATACTAACGGGATTTTTTAGGTTATTTACTTAGATATTAACACTATTCAACAATCCATTATGATTTCAAACAAATTCACAATCATTAATTTCAAACGGTTTATCTACGACAAATTTTAGTATTTTAACTGACAATGTTTTGCCATTATTTAATTATATAATAAACCTATGGTGACGTCATAAACATGTGACTGTCACATTACACTTTTTTAAAGTACACACTACTTTATTAAATATTTTATTACTCTAAAAATAGATTTTTAATTACAAAAATAGAACTATTCACGCGTAGCTAATTTATATTTATTTATTTTTATCAAGTTTTCAAAATACCTTCTACTTAATAATATAATCACCCTACATCTGATCAAAAATAATCAATAAAATTTACAATAGTGCCATCATTCGAAATTAGGTCACCGCATAAAATGGTCGCAAACCCGAACTTTATTTCACTTCAAAACTTAACTAGCTCTCGTATTAATAAACTTTAATTAGAAACAAAAACAGGAAAGTTTTGATACACGATCGCATGTAAAAATAATTCGAGAAACAAATAAATATTGTTTTACAGAAACAAAACACGACCGATATAACAAAACAAGAGCGTGACGCGAAGACGTTTCGTTTGACAATATAAGACGTGCGAGCTGAAGGTGCGCTGGTCACCAACAGAAGGCTAGTGTAGAGCTGGAGCTATACACGTACAAGAGGAGCTATTTAGGAGAGCTATAGGAGTTGTAGTTTCGTAGAACAGCGAGTGGTGGATCAATGGTTTCACCCGCTCGCACCGCACCCTACCGCAACTGTCACAACCTACGTACGGACGTTTCAGTGACGTTGAACGCGATTCAGCTTTTCGAATCTTCGAATCGTTGACGCCATCGATACCAAGACGAAAATAAATTATCGATCCACCAATAAAAAACACGACCGATTATTTTTATTAGCTCATGAAAAAGTAATTGACTCATTTTTCTTCTCTGAATAATTTTCAAATTAATCGTTTAAAAAAACTTTTTAACAAAAAAAAAAAAACCTCCTTCAAAGCCACTAAAAAGAGGAAAATAATCAAATTTTGAGGTCTGCGCCAATTTAATAAAATATGAAGTCGATTAAAAAGTATAGTATAGTGATTAATATCTTCTTTTTAACCAACTTCATATTTTATTAAATTGGCGCAGACCTCAAAATTTCATTATTTTCCTCTTTTTAGTGGCTTTTTGAAGGAGATTTTTTTTTTGTTAAAAAGTTTTTTATTTTTTACTTTTTAGTGTCAAAAAATGACATTTACCTTAAAGGAATCACACGCCGTTACTCACTTTTATTAAACCGACTTTCTTACGCTGTCTGATGTGTCAAAAAGTGACATTTACCTTAAGGAATCACACGCCGTTACTAACTTTTATTAAAATCAGCCGAACTACTGAACCGATTTTGATGAAATTTCTATGGAACCAATCTGAAAGTATATCCTTTCAAATAAAAAAAATGTCCAAATCGGTTCATAAATGACGGAGTTCTGAGGTAACAAACATAAAAAAAATACAACCGAATTGAGAACCACCTCCTTTTTTTGAAGTCGGTTAAAAATAATAAAATGCATTTTTGCTTCCATCTTCTGTAAGAAAATGGAAGTATGATAGGGTCCAAAAGTCGTGTTCAAAATAGTCAGATTCTGATTGTACCACTCTTAAAACACAATATACGGGGAGATTTACTTCCATGTTCCGTTAGGAAATTGAAGAATGTCGAAATGTCGTGTTCCAAATAAGGTCAGATGATTGTACCACCCTAAAAACATAATAGACGGGAAGATAGTAACGGATGTATGAACTACGCTCTGCTACCATTTTTTCTTCAATGGAAGTATGGTGACACGCTAGAAAAATCGTGTCCGAAACATAAGGTCAGATTTTGATAGTACTCCCCTCAAAATGTAAAGAAAAATGGTGTTCCGCATGGTGGCTGTACGTATATGTCTGTGTTTTTGTAAATTTCTTTCGTTCATGTAATAACTTCTACGAAAATGCACTGATTTGATTGCATCATTTTGAGGAATTTAAAATGATAAATACGCACCGTTTGCGACGGTCAGCTAGCAAGGAGCTTCGTGGCAAGTATTCCAATCTCTTTCCAATTGAAGTCAAATCTTGTCAAGGCCACTAACAGCCAGCACCAATTCATATTAAAAAAAAATTTTTAATAATAAATTGAAGATCCAATTGATATTTTTACCAGTCCTTGGAGTAGAACCTGGGAACTTGTAATAGAGAAGCCATAAAAACTCCATATAAAAACAACGCCATTGCTATTTAGATTTAAAAAGGTTATTGAAAATCCAAATGATATTTTTACCGGTTCTCTAAGTAGAACCTAGGAACGGGGGACCTGTAATAGAGAAGTCATAGAAACTTCAAATAAACAATGGTATTGTCACACTTTCGGCTATCCGTAAGTTACCTAGGTGTCACAATTTTCAATAAGCTGCCTGATAATATAAAATCAGCTGCCCATGTAAATAATTTCAAAAAATTGTTAAAAAGCTATCTGCTGGAGGGTGCTTTTTATAGTATTATACCTGTGATCCAGAGACTTTGACGCTTTTAATACTGTACATGCAGTCTTTTAAATAAATTGTTATTATTGTTATTATCATTATCTTTGTAGTCAATGATTCTCATTTTCAACTAAATATTTTCTTGTTCTACGGCATCGAAAATAATTTTATATATTTAATAAAACTAATAATAGATTTGATTCATTATCTGTCTAAAGAAGAGTCAGTTCAGAATGCTTTTGAGATTCGTATCGAGCTTCGTTATGACGTCGAAGCATCCCCTTTCAAACCTACCCCACGCGTTCTCCGTTTAGCTACGTACGTCCATAAACATATAATGACTCTACCACCAACTGAGAAATACAAAATACGAAAATGAACCTTACGAACTGAAAGGCAAATGCTAAGTGTAATAATCGCGTGAACTAACAGCTGTTTTTATCTTAGTTTGAATTAGTTACTAATAATTGACTAGATAAGTTGTGGGCAAAAAAGTATTGAGAAATTGAGCTTATACTGGGAGTCCGATAACATCGCTAAACACGTAAACGAAGGCAAATGGTTGGAAATTCAAAATCACATTACACAGATAATGAGGAAGAACGTTAACTCCGAAGGGACAGACAGGACCAATAATAAGGCAAATGGAGAGCTGATGCCCATCATTACGACATGCGTAGCAATACCGTGATGGGGCGAAGATCGATGAGAGGTTTTAGTGGGTATACTCTGGGGAATCCCACACTACGAGACTAGTTTTGGTGCCTATAAAAGGTTTTCCCTCCTCAGTGAAAAAAAACGGCTATTTCTCAAGTACATAGATAATGAGGAAGAAGGTTAACTCCGAAGGGACGTACAGGACCAATAATAAGGCAAATGGAGAGCTGCTGCCCATCATTACGAATCCGTGATGGGTATACTCTGGAGAATCCCACACTACGAGAGTAGTTTTGGTGCCTATAAAAGGTTTCCCCTCCTCAGTGAAAAAAAAACGGCTATTTCTCAAGTTCGTTATGTTTTGCTTCACAATTAAAATGGTTCGTTTTAATACAAAATCACTACAAATATATAAGCAAGGTGTACCACTGTGTGGATACATTATGATGTCATGACGCAATGATTACTTTTGCCGTTTGGCACTGCGCCGCGCAAGGCAACTGATATTTAGGTCGCTGTTTCAACATTGCCATCTGATTTTAAAACCAGGAAGTTTCGAATTTCATAAATCATAATACACCATTTATCTTCGACGCTCAACAAAAATATCTCACCTGGATAGAATCCGGAACAACATCATCCGGGAAACGCAACAAAATTACACCACATCCAATCGAAACAACTGTCATGGTATGGGCATGTCCAATGAATGGCTCCAGAAAGGATCCCCAAGAAAATTGGATACCGCCGGATAGAAGAAGACGGAGTAGGCCAAGGAAAAGCTTGTCAGGGAGATGGGTTTAGCAATGGAGGAAAGGGGACAACAAGATAGATATATTATAGATTATAGACGCTCGACAACTGAGGTCATTAGCGCCTGTTCGAGTTTAAGAACAGCCGAGTTTGACGTGCGGTGATTCTTTCGGAATGTTCCTATCATTTCGAAAAGCTAAGAGGATGTTGGAAAAAAATTATAGATTATAGACGCTCGGCAACTCAAGTCATTAGCGTCTATAAGAGCATGTTATAATTACAATTAAAATATATCAACCATTAAAAAGTTACTAGTGGACCCCGTGCAAAAACATGTACATGTAGCTATAATATAAAGAAACAATTTTAAAAATTGCAAACCAAAGTAGAGCTGGCAACTCCACAGAGTTACAAGATTATTTGAAAGAAATTATTTAAATTGGTCAAATGGAAATCGCTGAAAGTTCTCGGACAGTGGCTCCTCCAATAGAACTTACAAGCACCCAGTTCCGAAGTTCTATTCCGAGACTTGGTAAAAATATCAATTGGATTTTCAATTTATTGTTAAAAAATAATTAACAAATTGAAAATATGAATTTGTCCTAGGCCCAAATAACCTAGCTGTTGGTGGCTTTATATAATAACTAAATATAAAGACGGTATAAAAACATTTACCTAAAAACATTTTTTGAGAGACTTTTTAACTAATGATGAGATAAAGAGAGAATGAAGAAGGCAAACGCAAGTAATTTGTCAATTTCATTTTTTATGCAGTAAAGTATCAAAAGACAAACATCGCAGTACAGCAATCTACTTTGTAACTACATATTAATCATAATCCTCCTTTTTTCGTAGTCGAGTAATAAAAAGAACACCTGCTCTTCACTTAAGAGTATTTCCTACCCGAAGTTAATCCCTGTACCCTTCATCTCAAAAATCCTTTCCCTTCGCCTAAAAACGGTAACCGCTCTCCTGGTGCTATTTTTAAAGCTAAATGGTTCGGGTAAACGCCAAATGAAGGACCAAGAATCCACACAACAAATCCTACAGGCTAATTTTTTGAAAAAAAAAATCACGTAATTTTTAAAAAGTTGTAAGTTTTTCTAAGAAAATTGTTTTCAATTTTTCGCTTCTAAGATCTGTAGTGTGATTCCTGGTCCTTCATTTGGCGTTTACCCGAGCCCTTTAGCTTTGAAAATAGCGTCGGAAGAGCAATAACCGTTTTTAGGCGAGGGGAAAGAATTTGAGATATTCAAGGGGTAAACTTCCGGTAAAGAATTACTCTTAAAAACTTAATCCGGAAGAGACTCGATGTAAGAGGATGGAAGTAAATGTCCCAATACGCCTTTACAGACTCCAGAGTATTTATTCTATCCAGACACCAATCTATATTCAAGTTGTGTGAGCTATAATACATGTAGCTCTGAGAGCTATACTGTGTTTATTTAATACTCCCACTTATCTACCGCCAACGCAAACAAAACTCCGTGTAGAACGCCTACAACTGTCTGGAGTATATTCTTGTCAACTTGAATGTTTCCAACAAATATTTAACTTTGACACCTTGCGATCAGCTCAATAAGAGCGACTTGATTATGGTAATTACGCTTTAATTTCGCACTAAGTTTTTAAACTTAAATAACTCGTTAGGCCGGGAAGCCGTATCCTATAAACAAAACAAAGTTTTGAGTTTCTGTGGAAAGTAAATTAGGTAAATTATAAAATCAACCGATTTTTAAGTTATATCTGACAAATGTCGAACGACAACTTGGGACAGTGGTCATTTGATTTTTCCTTAGATATAGCTTTCAAATCATGGGATCTTGGCTGTCTGATATATTATTCACCTCTAATCTTTTTTGCCCATGGGCTCATGACACTGCCTTGCGTTTACATTTATGAATGCTTGTGTTTTGTGAAGGAACATTTTAAATATTTTACTTGCCATCAAATGTTACATGCACACAACACTAGGGGAAATAGCGACTTTCGTTTGCCGGATCAACCTTTAACTACTTTTGAAAAAGGAGCACTTTATAACTGTGACCTTGATAACTGTGTAAAATTTTACAATCATCTATCACATGATACGAAGTCATTGCCACTTCCAGCTTTTAAAAGGAAGTTAAAGAGTCATCTGGTAAACAGAAAATTTTATAATGTTCATGAATATTTTAAATGTGTAATTTAATAAATAACTCTTGACTTGTCATATACTTTTTTGTCAATGTGGCCAATAAATATTATTATTATTATTATAATTGTTATGTGAATAATATTGTTGTTGATATAAGGGTTGATTTACATTCTAATTTACTTTCCACAGAAACTCAAACCTTTGTTTGTTTATGCCATATATGATGACGTAAAAGCCAGGGCAATGAAGTCAAGACACACGCCTACGCATTAAGAGAAATATATCTATGGAAAGAGAGGCGTACTTCATCGACAGTCGTAACTCGTGATGAACCTAACGTAAGTTCGAACTGCCGTCCTGTCAACTGTACATAAACAAATCAGTATACTATATTCTCTCTATCTATGGATCAGTGGGCGTGATTCAACTACACCAGGCCAATCAAAGAAGGATGCTGTGAATGACGTATTCCGTAGCGGTATAATTCTATGTTTAAAATTACATTGGAAAATACACACTTTTGCGAATTTTTTCTTGTAGAAAAAACTTCCGAAAAATTCTTAAAAAAATTGATGTATTATCTAAAAAAAAATAATTGTGTTTTAAAGACCACCAACAGCTAAGGTTATTTGGGCATAGCACCAATTCATATTTTCAATTCATTAATTTTTTTTTAATAATAAATTGAAAATCCAATTGACACTTTTACCAGCTCTCGGGCTAGAATCAGGGAACTGGGGACTTGTAATAGAGGAACCATAGCAACGCCATATAAACAACAGCATGGCTACACTCTCGGCTATTCTCAAGCCCGATGTATTATCTATTTGTAACGTAGACTCCTATTCTAAAAAAAATGAGAGACGACCCCAATGCCAAGGTTAGCATGGCCTAGTGTCAATTCATATTTTCAGTTTTTTTTTAATATTTAAAAATCCAATTGATAATTTTACAGAAGCTGGGAACTGGACGCTTATAATACGACGAACCATATGGCAAGGGCATGACTATTCTCCGCTATATTCAAATCTTTAAAAATATCAATACCAATATATAAAATTGTAAAGAGACCTCTGTCTGTCTGTACCACCATCACTCGAAAAGATTGGATTGATTTAATAAAACTTGGTATACTATCTAGACCAGGGGTCGGCAACCTGTGGCTCGCGAGCCGCATGCGGCTCTCCAGTTCCATGCGCAAATATTAATAATTATATTATTTTATTTTCAAAACTCATAAAAAATATTATACTGCAAAAAAACTTCAAACAGGATAAAAACACTCAACAGAGAACAGTGAGAATAGGTGGAGTAGAGAGTATACGAACAGCTGACATTTTTTAAATGTGGCAACACTGTTATGTTTGTTTAGTTATTGGTGCACTGTGTCGTCAACGGTCGCAGTCAGAACTTATTTTTTATAAACATAATCCTAATCAAATATACCATAATATTGAAATAAAAATGTTAGTGGCTCTTTAAAAACTGGGAAATTTTGTAAATTGTAACTTTTGGCTCTTCCGTCTCAAAAAGTTGCCGACCCCTGATCTAGACACTTAACTTGAAATATATTATACGATCCCGCTACGATTGAGGTTAAAAATCAGCGGGTAAACGCTAGTAATATAATAAATATGTACGCATTTTTACCTCACATAATAGAATTATTTCTTGTAATTTGAAGTAAGAATTTTTTTCAATTAATTTTTAATTAAAAAAAAACGTAAAAGACGTGGTATTTATAAAATGTCTTTTGAAAAGCTTCAGGGCTAAGGAGGCAAGTTCACAATAACGACGAAAGTTTTTATGAAAACTTGGAAATGGACGATGTAAAGTTGGTGTTCATAACTTAACTGCTCTTAAAATTTTCAATTTACACACTTCTTTTCGCCTACACAGTAACAAACTTTACCAGTTCTGACATTTACGTAGGTATTTTATTTTAACTGAGAACATTTTTCAAAGCTAAACTTTTTATACATTTTAAATTAAATAAAAACACAACGCTGTAACCTATTTACACTATTGAGAATTCTATTCAACGCATGCTTGCATCTGTAAAGCGGATCTTAAATGGCCATTTATCAACTGGTGGCGTCATGATCCATTATAAAACGTTTTTCGAACCTATAATGATAAATATGTACTTGAAAACCCCGTTACCTAATCAACCTTTTTTCGATGGTAACTAAGTAAACAAATATTGTATCAAGGTCAATGTTTTTAGAATAAGACGTACTGCTGTCAGTGAATCTATGGTGTTTGACATTAATTCAATAAAGCTCTAAAACCGTGCATGTGTTGAATAAAGTATAGTGTGCAACGCGTATGCTAAGTCTTTATGCGTCAGGCGCATTTTTTCAGCATGAGTAAGTAGGCGAGCGCGCACGAGCCTTGACGAGTACTCATTTGCGAGCCGCGTACGAGTGCTGAAAACATCGCGCCTGACGCATAAAGATGTATTAGCACACTAGTTGCGCAATATACTATTTTTTAACATTCAAGATCGCAAATAACTAGTACTTATAATCAAAAAGTATAACTTCTCAAATTTCAACTTACACAGTCACCAAATTAGAATGTATTTATATAGAAGTAGGAGACGCTAATGACCTCTGTTGTCGAGCGTCTATAATCCACAATTCAATTCATAGAAATAGGTAATAAGATTTTATAAACATTATAGTTTCAAAGTAAGATCGATTTTAATGGAAAAAGTTCCACAATCTTGAGAACTAATTTTATGTTTTCTGATTACTTTCATTAAAAAAGTTTTTCTAATAAAAAACACATCCCCGGAGTAAAAAAATCGCGACAGCGTCTGAAGAATTATTCAGCGACCTGCTTGAATTTAATTTGCTATCTCAAGATCACAAATGAAACAACTGAAACATTTTTAATCATCTTATCACGTGACTTTTTACGTCACAAACCAGATAATATATAGATTGTCCGAAAGCTACTCTTAACCATATATAGGCAATTAATGAGTGCAATAAAGAGGTCACATTTTTATCCGACTGCGCGACACAAAGGAGGGTATTGTGTTTATCAGTCTATGTATGTATGTTTGTTTCTTTGTGGCACTCTAGAGACCAAACGCGTGGGCCGATTTTAATGATTTTTACGTCAATCGGTTTGTGTTAACTGTCCGAATGTCACTAAAGACATGACAGTAATCAAATCTTAATATGACGACAATAAAAAATTATAAAACCCGACTGCGTAAAAAAAACTAAAAAGAAAAAAACAAGTTCAGCACTAAAAAAATAAATTCTAATGTGGAACATAGCCATTTTAAACAGTCGGGACCCATTATTGAGAAGATTTGCGCCGATCTAGATTTCTTATGGGTCCCGACTGTTTAAAATCGATATGTTCCACATTAGAATTTATTTTTTTAGTACTGAACTTGTTTTTTTCTTGTTAGTTTTTTTACGCAGTCGGGTTTTTTGATTTTTTAATTTATTTTTTATTTTTTTCCACGGATATACTTTGGTTTCAAGCAAAAAGACAGACAGATAAACAGACAGACAGACAGACACGAGAGTGATCCTACAAGGGTTCCTTTTTTTCATCGGATGTACGGAACCCTAAAAAAGAAAAATGTTTGCACAAAAATCTTAAAAGAGAGAAAAAATGCAAAAAAATCGAATAAAGTGGTTCCTTGCGGCTACAAATTTATAACAGACAGGACAAGTGATATAAATTCCCAGTTCCCTGTTCCAGAGCTCTACTTCGACCGGCGGCAAAATAATTGCGGTAAATGAGCCATATGCGTTAGTCGTTATTGCTTTATGCCTGTTCTTCTTCCCTGAAGGGACAAACATTAGAGACTCGACTTCACCTGAGAGGTTTTAAAAACCTACCTAGGTACAAGAATTTAATAATTAGTTACCAACTTACGTGATTAATTGCAGCTGGTTATTGCGAATTACAAGAAAATTAAAACAATGAATTTATTTAAAATATCTTACTTATCAAATATTATTATAGAATTAAGATAAGAATCTTTCGGGCTTATGAGCCATGGTCTACTGGAATGGCATCTTCTTCTTCCAGACGTTTCGCTTGCAACTGCGGCAAGCATCTTCAGTGGTGTGTTCGACGTGGTCGTAGTGTTCTTCTCGGTGTCACCGAGAACACTACGACCACGTCGTATATATTGTAACAAAACCCCAGATGCTACGCCACTGTTTCCAACAGAACATTCCAGAGTGAAGCGATTGTCTGTTTGTTATAACACAGTAGTGGAATAGTATCGAAGATTCCGGACGTTTCTATAGACAACGAGAACGCGTGCCGCTCTATATAAAGCCGCGAGTACAAGCGGTTGGGGATCAGTCATTCCGCGTCGTGTTGAGTCAGTCAATCGGTGATTTGTGAAAATAAATGGGAAATAAATAAAATAGTATTCTGTGAATCTGTTAAAATAAATATCCTTGTATTGTTAAAAGTTATAATTACCGTTTAAGTGTTTCATTGTTTAGAATTGACATTTTCGTTATTGTTATTATTGTGTTTATAATTATTATAATTAATTATTGTAAATAAACATTGTACATAAATCTTAGTAAATAAATAATTTAATTCCGTCAACTTAAAAACAGTTTTGTTACAATATGTTACGTCATTAACGATGCTCGTTCGATGGGAAGGTGCACAAGAGCAGCTTCAGTGCACACAAGACAAGGGTTAAACAAGGCGTTACGGATAAAATTTAAATACATGACGATGCCCTAATTGAACGGAGATTAAAGCATAGATGAAATCTCGAACCGTCTGTCGAGTAAACTGAATGATGATTAAATAGCGAAGTAATTACAGCCAACACGTCTGCCAGATGTAGCAACAAGATATTTCAATTTATTATACTAACTGCATGTGAATTATAAAATGCAATTACATAACGATTACCAACGATGGTGCTCTAGATGAGTCTATCAAATTGTTCATAATATGCCAGTGATTCCATACAAACTTTCCAAATGCACTTCCACCCTGGCGATATTAGTTTTTTTCTCCTACCTAGGCCGAAAGTTCGGACTTTCGTCCCTGCCAAGCGGGAACAAAGTCGCTCTTTATTCCCGTGGTACGGACAAGTGCGCGTGCGCAATAGTACTTATGCCGGCTCTCACGCACCTACTTCTGTCTCCTACACATTAAAATTATTTCCTTTAAAATTATTTTTTAATAATTTTAATAATAAAATAAAATAAAAATAATAATTTTAATATTTTTTTTTTCAATTTTGCGAACTTTCGGCCTGGCAGGAAAAAAAATAGCATGCGCAACATGGGAGGAAATTACTACATCTCCTTCCGCGTATACCTAAAATTGTCACCCGAGCCGAAGGCGAGGGTGGCAATTTTATACGCGGGAGGAAATGTAGCACTTTCCTCCCTTGTGGCACAATGTACTATATTTTCATTTATTGTAGATTATAGAAGCTTAACAACTTAGGTCATTAGCGTCTTAATTACATCAAATAACATATCACTTAAAATTCAATGACATCACAAAACATCCATGAGCGAGGTAGGATTAGAACCCACGAAAGCTTGCTCTAAAGGCCAGCACGTTGACCATGACATCGCAAGCTGTCCTTTGTTAGTTTTTGAAGTTATATTCTTTAATGAGGGAGTAAATTGGAAAAATAAAACATAAACCGACATATTAACAAAGCGATTCAAAAATTAATGAAAAGCAGACAGGAATACAACGACTCTGACAATTTGGATGAAATTTACTGGAAAGGGGTTTTGGAGGGCAAAAAATCGATCTAGCTACATCTCATCCCACTCACTCCCAGCCATTTGAGAAAACAGCATTCATTGTAATGTTGTTATAAAATTAATAGCTCTCGCAGTTAGTGGATTTGCGGTACATCGTGCTATATATAGGAAAGATAAATCTTCACTGTCGGGCATTGTGTAGTAAGTGGAAACTTTCCCGACGCGAAATCGGGAGTTCTGGGTTCGAATCCCGGCGGTGCATTTACATTTTTTTCCTATTTAACCTTCTATATAAATATCATGGCGATAATGTCGTCTGATATTCTTATGTATTTAGTTACGGTCTAGGGAATTAATCATATTGATTGTTTATCTCGTTCTCAATGTTATTACGGTAAAACCGTTTACGCACTGTATAGCAAATTTTGATCAGAAGTTTATTTAAAATTCAATTGAATTTAACGTAATTTTCACTTTTCAATATTCATAACAAAATATGAAGTACATTATAGACTAGTCTAACAGTTTATTTGACAAAAAAAAATAATAAATAGCTGCGGTGTCGACAAAAAACGTGATTACTTACGCCAGTAAAAGTTGATTACCGAGTTATTTGTTTTGTATCAATGCCAAGCAAAGAACCGCAACTGGTTTATAAAATAGTATCGATTTTAAATCAACGAGAGAAAGTATGCAGACAAAGCCGTACCTTAACGAAGCACAAAAAATCGATAAATATTATTCAATTTATATTAGTCCAAGCATTGACCGTGCTAAAGTCCACTCGACTAGACTACTAAAATTTTATTATTGAATTTAACAGATACAGTGGAGTCGCGATAAGGTGAACGAATTCAGACCAGTGGTGTTCAGCTTATCGAATTTGTTCACCTTATCAAGGTAAATAAAAAGGGTTAATGAAAAGAAAACTTCATAAATTAAATCTATACTATTTCGCATCCTTAATAACCACTTGTACAATGCTTCTTTCATTTTTGGGAGTTCTGAAGACTTCATCCTTTTTCGCTTACTTGCGCCAGAAAGTGTATTCCCCAGAGCTCTCAAAATGCGCTCTTTATTTTTTCGAATACCACAAATGGTAGATTTTGCCACACCATATTCACGCGAAAGGGCAGTCACAGTTGCACCTTTGTTAATTTTTTTTATTATTTCACCTTTATTGGTTAATGTAAGAGCTTTCATTTTTTATCAAAGTTCAAACACCAACACCAAACACTATCACCACATCAAAGAGATCAGCTTTACTATAAAAGCAGAAATTCGAACCGAATCACAAAAATGTGGAAGAAAAATAAAAGTAGTATATATACAGGGTGAGTTCGACCACCCGTATCAGTCGTTTTTTTCGAAAACGGTTAGTCGTAGAGAGATGTGTCAAAAATTTGTATTATAAAAGCCCTAATAAAGAATTGAATGGTGATAATTTTTTTTCCGGGGAAGGTCGGCTTCCCTATTAGTTTGCTCCAGAATGTCCAGAACTCCGGAATTATAAATGTAACGATAGGTCGAAAGTGGTATTGTTGAAAAGATCTTTAAAAAGTAAGCAAGTTTTGTAGGAACATTTTTTTTATTACTGTCACCCCTGTAAATTTCTATAAGTATAAATATAAATTATTATATGTTCAAAACTCCGGAATTTTAAAAAGCACGATAGGTTGAAAGTGGTACTGTTGAAAAGCTCTTTAAAAAGTAGGCAAGTTTTGTAGGAAAAATTATTTAATTACTGCCACCCCTGTTAAGTAACAATCGTTTGAAATTATTAAATCAAAATTTCATAACAACGATCGAAGTCGGCATTAAAAATCTAGCAACCTTAGACATTGTCACAAGTGTTCAAACTGTCTTCCATTTACTCTTTAATACATACTACTGAGCTCTTCTGGTTATACTGTGAGTGTACTTCCTCAGTGTTTAATGATCGATAGATAGGTAACTAGATTTTAAATGCGGACTTTTAAAAAGTTCGTTATTATGACATTTTAATTTAGTAATTTCAAACAAATATTACTTAACAGGGGTGGCAGTAATAAAAAAAAAATCCGTACAAAACTTGCTAATTTTTTAAAGATCTTTTCAACAATACCACTTTCGACCTATCGTTACATTTATAATTCCGGAGTTCTGGACATTCTGGAGCAAACTAATAGGGAAGCCGACCTTCCCGGAAAAGAAAATTATCCCCATTCGATTCTTTATTAGGGCTTTTATAATACAAATTTTTGACACAACTCTCTACGACTAACCGTTTTCGAAAAAAACAACTGATACGGGTGGTCGAACTCACCCTGTATAAATATAGGTACATCTGTTTATCATCAAATCAGCACCGCTGTGTCGGCATTACTACAAATACAAAAATTAACAGAGATATTGTTGGGAATAAAACGGCCTACCAAGTATTCCGAGAACCAATAACAGTGTCAAATAAATCAAATTAGCTTTGTTCACCTTATCGAGGTTCCAGTTGTTCACCTTATAGAATACACTATGCAAAGTTTTACGTGTTCACCTTATAGAGTTGTTCACCTTACCGGGTGTTCACCATATCGCGACTCCACTGTAATTCAATTTTTTACAAGACCCCAGTTCCCGGATTCTAGCCCGAGAGCTGGTATAGAAATGTCAATTGGATTTTCAATTTTTTATATATCCATTTATTTATTTTATATATACATTTATTAATAATTTTAATGTTTAAATATTTATCGCAGGCAAAAGCAAAACTTTCATGTTGAGAGCAAAAACATGTCACCGACGCAAACAAGCTTCAGAGTTCTGTATTAACTGTACCGAGATAATCGTCATTCTCGATGACAAAAAAAAACTGTTATGAAACTCAACCACACGAGAGAAAGAGGAAGTTGCAAGTCATATAATAATAAAAAGCAAAACGAAATAACGTTCCGTATTTGTTTTTGATGAAGTCAGAGGTGAATCAGTAAACTGATCGAATTTAGAAATTTCAAGTTACTTAACAACTGGTTGATTACATTAACAGCTTAGCTACGTATTTACAGTCTACTGAACAAAATCCAATGAAGCGAGTAATTTATTGTCTTTAAATTGAATATTTAATTTCAATTGTTACTATAACGACAAAATACATTGTCTTCTAGAGCAAGGGTTCTCAACCTTTTTTTCCTCTACGACACACCTACATCATTATTAAGAGATATAGTAGTTTTTCCGACCGTCTCAATTTAGCACACGTGTGTTCTTTCACTGTTTTGTGTACTAATCTAACACCGTCAGTAACATTTGGATCTAACCCAGCGAGATAGCTTAGTGGTACAGCACTAGACTCGCATTGGGAAGGTACTGGGTTCGAATCCCGGCGGGGGCAGATGTGGCTAGGATTTTTTCCTACTGCCTCATGCCGAGAAACGGTAATTCATGTACCGGCCATCTTGTTTAAGGTTTTCCATGGTTTCCCTCAATAATTCCAGATGAATATCGAGATGGTTCCTTATTCAAGGCCATGACCGACTACCTGTCAAACTCCTATGCTCCCAAAGTTACCTTAACCTAATGTCCTATAATTCCTTCTTTCGCACATTGTTATTAATTAAGTTGAAGTATAAAAATGTATAAAACGGGAAAATGGAAAAATAGTAATGGTGCGAATGGCGTCTGTTATGACATAATGTCGAGAAACGGACGTTAAACGCATTATTATTATTATTAACATTTGGATCTAAATTAACATTGAAAAACGTTGCTGGCCCAGTCATTGCGTAAAAAAGTGTTCGAAACTTCTGAAAATGGTGAAAATGGTGAAAAGGTCTATAAGGGACTCACTGTTTTTTTACGTGAACAACGTCTAATGTCTCGTACTGGGGTGGCATTTTAGAAATATTAGATGAAACGGAAATAGTCGGAACCGGTTGACATTGAAACAAAACAGTGTGTATAACTATGTTAAGGTTTCAGACACAGTAAGCCAGGTGGACGTGCGGAAAAGTACAAATCTACCGACAGGTACAAACGCCGAGCGCAGTTTCAAATCCCGAAGGCTTTTAATTAATAATTAAAAAAATAAAATTACAATTATTTTATTTATAATATTTTACGAACATTTGATTTTATAAAATAAACAAAAGTGGATGTATTCCGTTCCACGACAACGAATACAATTATTTATGCTTAGCGGTATTCACGTCGTCTGTCTGTACCCGCGATACAGACATATTTTCTTTTCAGGACATAACCGATCTTGTCTCATGCCTACAGATAACGTGAGACAACAGACACTTTCTCGCAATTGTAATAAAAATAACTTCCTTGACTTCGAGTAATCGCAGTTTTATTATTCACTGTTTACTTTATTTTCTATTCAGTTCTGTTACAAAAAAAAACAGTTCCACGTAATTTACGAATAATGACATGTATTTTTCATACATCTTCATTATAAAAAAAATACCAAATTACCTTTCAAGCGGATGAACGAAACATAAATAATCAATATTATTTCTACTACTTCGATTTCCTGTTTCCGACTTAAAGGAAATTATACATAACTAATTGAATTTTCTCATTCATTTTTGTAGATTATAGACGCTCGACAACTTAGGTCATTAGCGTATCCTTTGGAATTTCAAAATATCTATGACACACAGCACATCGGCATTATCATTAATTTATTATTTTAAATAAACTTATTCTGTACATCACTACTATGAACTAGCCACCGACCTAAATGGGCTTGAGAATAGCCGAGAGTGTAGCAATGCTGTTGTTTACATGGCGTTGGTATGGTTCCTCTATTACAAGTCCCCAGTTCCCGGGTTCTAGCCCGAGAGCTGGTAAAAGTGTCAATTGGATTTTCAATTTATTATTAAAAAAAAAATAATAAATTAAAAATATGAATTGGTGCTAGGCCCAAATAACCTTAGCTGTTGGTGGTCTTTAAAACACAACACAACACAGACCTAAGTGGTTATGTAGCTGGCGCCCCTAGCGGTCAAGTTTGGCAGTCCTCATCCTCATAGCTCTTGATTACTATTTGGCCAAACCAAAATCTGCCCGAGCAAAGCCAAGCCCGAAATCTAATCGACACTTCTAGAAAACACGGATAAACATAAAAAAAATTTTAACAAAAAAAAAACCTCCTTCAAAAAGACACTAAAAAGAGGAAAATAATGAAATTTTGAGGTCTGGCCAATTAAAATATGAAGTTGGTTAAAAAAAAGAAGATATTAATCACTATATACTATACTTTTTAACCGACTTCATATTTTAATTGGCACAGATCTCAAAATTTCATTATTTTCCTTTTTTTAGTGCCTTTTTGAAGGAGGTTTTTTTTTGTTAAAAAGTTTTTTATTTTTTACTTTTTAGTGTCAAAAAAAGTAACATTTACCAGAATCACACGCCGTTACTTACTTTTATTAAAAAATCAGCCGAACTACTGAACCGATTTTGATGAAATTTCTATGGGACCAATCTGAAAGTATATCCTTTCAAATAAAAAAAACATTTTCAAAATCGGTTCATAAACGACGAAGTTATCCGCGAACATACATAAATCATAACCACATAAAAAATATATACGGTCGAATTGAGAAACCTCCTTTTTTTGAAGTCGGTTAAAAAACTCGCGCACTATATTGGATCGGTTTGGGACAGAATACATGAGTATCAAGACTCTGAAGGTACTAACTTTGCTAATACAAAATGCATTTTATGTCGTGATTCTGACTCATCACAAATAAAGCTAGGGTTTCAAGAAATATCTCTATGACTTCGTAGATGCGGTCTTCGTGGATGGGCAGACCTCCAAGCGACGTTAAAACCACAGAACACGTAAGAACTATCGTCTGTCAGCGTATTATTTACCTAATGGTTGACCACGAAGACCTGGTGGGCATTCATATCACTTTCGCATGTTCAATCAATTGAATTGAATTGTGGATTATAGACGCTCGACAACAGAGATGTTCAATCAAACTCACTACTGAGAAAACTAACGCAAATTACGAGAACAACAGATCTGGACAACGCATTACTTAGATTCGTTGGGTCAGACGCTAATGACCTCAGTTGTCGAGCGTCTATAATTTACAATTCTAGATTCGTTGGATAGCGTTCAACACTGTAAAAAATGGATGTAAAAATACTTTGAAAGTTAAGGTAGAATTCGCTCGATTTTCTAAGTGATTTTACATTATTATTTATTTTTACACAGAAAACTCCATAAAAACTTGGACCTTTACTGTAAAGTTAAACAAATTTGTGATTTTTTACATAAAGTAAATTAAAATTACATAATTTGTGTAATATTCCAATAAAGTGTGTAAAAATTACAAAATAAAATGTATAGTTACATATATAAAATGGATGAATACAAAACAAATTAATGTAAAATTAGTAACCACGCATGCGCAATGTGTTTTTATGGAATCTACGCGATGTGGCGATACCTGTTTGCGACGCCATTGTCTCTTTGTGTGCCTATTACCAGATTAATCGCTGGCTACAAATGGATCATCGATAATCTATGTAATCGGCCTTCTCATTTCTTACAGTGAAGTTCGGCCGAGGATGGCAGAACTGTACAGCTTTATCCACTAAAAAGTGTTCCAGATTTAGAATTACATGGAAGCACTGTTTACCGGACAGCTTTCAAGTTCGACCGCGGACGACGGCCGAACTGTATAACTTTTTATCTACTCACAAATATGTATTTCAGATTTATAATAACACGGAAACACTGTTTATTGGACAGCGTTCATGTTCGACCAACGACGGTCGAACTGTATAAGTCTATCCACTCAAAAACATGCGTTCCAAATTACACGGAATCATTGTTTGCCGGACGGCATTCGTACAGTTCGGCCAGGGACTTTTCCTATTCACAAACTTGCGTTCGACTCACCCTCAAGCTTTACCGAACGGAGTTCATACAGTTCGGCCATCGTCAGTCGACCTGTGTAACTTTATTGACTCAATAGCATGCGATCCATATACACTTTTAGATAAACAAATCATGAGAATAATGAAAAACTTTTCAACAAAAAAAAAGCTCCTTCAAAAAGGCACTAAAAAGAGGAAAATAATGAAATTTTGAGGTCTGTGCCAATTAAAATATGAAGTTGGTTAAAAAGAAGATATTAATCACTAATCACTATACTATACTTTTTAACCGACTTCATATTTTAATTGGCACAGACCTCAAAATTTCATTATTTTCCTCTTTTTAGTGCCTTTTTGAAGGAGGTTTTTTTTTTGTTGAAAAGTTTTTTATTTTTTACTTTTTTTTACTTTTTAGTGTCAAAAAGTAACATTTACCTTAAAGAATCACACGCCGTTACTTACTTTTACTAAAATCAGCCGAACTACTGAACCGATTTTGATGAAATTTCTATGAAACCAATCTGAAAGTATACCCTTTCAAATAAAAAAAAAATTTTCAAAATCGGTTCATAAACGCCGAGGTTATCCGCGAACACACATAAAACATAAAAAATATATACGGTCGAATTGAGAAACCTCCTTTTTTTGAAGTCGGTTAAAAACAGGTTAGATTAACATGTCACTGAGCAGAATCACAGTATCCCAGATGGCGTTCATATAGTACTGTAGATTCTAGACGCTCGACAACTAGCGCCATTAACAGTTCGTCCGCTGTCGGTCGAATTGTATAACCCACTCATAAACTTGTGTTCCACGTGTAAAAATGCAAATCAGTTAGGTCGAGAGCTAGGCGTAAATTTATATAGCTCATTTGTGACAGGATGAAATTTTCAGGGAAGGTAGAATCTAGTATGACAAAGAATAAGTGCTAGGGTTGCCTCGTCAAATCCTGGTGCGAAGGCCGGGAGGAGCTCACTTCCGGTGCAAAATACACATATTTCATTAGCTCATAATTATCTTTCGTCATTATATGACAGCATACAATTGACGCCATATTGTAGATCTCGAAGAGCTGTATTGAAATACATAGGGTTGCCTAAGGACATTTTGGGTAACACATTGAAAACTTATAAATTATATTTGTTTTTTTTGACATTTTTAAAGCTGTCAAATAACATTATGTATATATGTATACTTATATACTGTAACCGTTCTGAAATGAGTTATCGGCCTTGTGTTTGGCAAACATTCATACGTATGTCTAGTTATTTATAACTTTATGTTTTCAACGCATTTGGTTTCTAACTCATATCCGTATAATTACGCAGGAATTGCCTGAATCTGGTATTGACAATTTTCCCAAGAATTTATGTATTTTAGGGTAGCAATTTCTTATTTTTATTTTTCAA
Organism: Mongoloraphidia duomilia; assembly: GCA_039654895.1. Taxonomy (NCBI): domain Eukaryota; kingdom Metazoa; phylum Arthropoda; class Insecta; order Raphidioptera; family Raphidiidae; genus Mongoloraphidia; species Mongoloraphidia duomilia. The sequence goes on along the minus strand of CM077522.1, from coordinate 50,095,243 downwards.
CGTAATTCAACGTGCACCTCTTATATAAATTAGTATAAATTACTTACTTGAAGGTCGTAGTAACCTGTAATAAAAGTTTTAAAAAAGGTGGTTTGGAGTTTGTTTCGAAAAGAGAAAGAAGGTTGATTTTTGTTTGTGATTTTAAATTTGGTTTGACACTAAAAACTAATTGAAGCATTTGACTTTACTGAGCCTCGATTAATATTTTTTCTTGAAATTCAACATAATCAGACGCAGGTATAAAGTTAACTAAGCGAATATAAAACCAAAATAACTATAATGAAAAAATGGAAAATAATAATAATTTACTATAATAAAAGAAAAAGCCGATTGATTTGTGAGTCAGAATTGTCAATCTTTATTATGGCAACTTTTCAGCAACTATTTTGTTGCCTTCTTCAAGCCTAAAATTACATTATTAGAATTATGTAATTTTAGGCCTAAAGAAGGCAATGATTGACAATTCTGATTCACAAATCAACCGGTTTTTTAATTTTATTATATTACATACGTGAGTGATCGACATGAGTTTCAATATAGTTTACTATACATTAAACTTTTCAAAAATGTTCCGAACAAAGGCAATAACATTTTATGAATTATTATTAAATTACTTATTCTAAGCATACTTATATAAACGTGCTATTAAAATATTTTTTTTTTTTTTTTTACAATAAAATTATGTAAACATTTTTAAACAAAACGTAGTTTAAGGTAGTTGCTTTGAAAAAAAGTCAAGAAAATCATGAAATAAAAATTATATATATTTTTTTAATAAAGGTATCTCTTTATGCTAGTTAAATTAGAAAATAATGCGAGATATTTTTTGTTGAAAATTGAATTTTTTACATTTTCAATATAGGTAAGGTGCTAAAAAATATCACATTAATAATTTTTCAATAAGAAAAAAAACAATACATAATAATCTATCTGTTTTTTAATAAAAAAAAAAAAAAAAAAACGATGCATGACACATTACCGCTGATAATGTTAGTAAAAAAACTATAATTATTGACCACGTAGTTTCAAAATGCAATAACAAATGACATTTGGCGACGTTCCATTTAAACGACTTTACACCCGTACCTAAAGATGTTTCACATCAAAAATTTAAATTTTTGCATATACTGATACTACTTTACAAAATGTATAACTTTTCTTTTCCGTGATACAGGATTTAACTATTATATTTTATCCAATTTTGAGCAGTTATTAACAATTTATAATTTTCGAAATGTCATTTTCTTAAAAACTATGGTTACCATGCTGGACAAAGGGCCACTTTGTAATTTTGAGCTGTTTGAATTTATACATATATACATATACATATAAAAATTGACATTTTGCACCGGAAGTGGCTTATCCCGGCCGTCGCACCAGGATTTGACTAGGCAACCCTAGCGCTTTTTCTTTGTCATAATTAATACTACCTTCCCTGAAAATTTCATCCTGTCACAAATGAGCTTCATATATTAACGCCCGCCTCTTGGTCTAAGTGTTTGCAGAACAGCAAACGGATAGTTCGGCCGTCGAAAAAAACGAGTTCACTAGTTTATATTACAGACGTTGTTATAAAGCACGTTATACGTGGGCTATTTAATACGCTATCTGAATACATAATATTATGACATGTGTACTCTAGCCTACGTAAATAAACAATAGCTTCTTCATAAGAAATATTAGAAATACCTTGTGTCCGTCTTGTGACTTCATGTGTTGTTAACACGACGCGTTTCAGCAACGAGTTGCCATCTTCAGGTGTGGTTAATTTATCACCTGAAGATGGCAACTCGTTGCTGAAACGCGTCGTGTTAACAACACATGGAGTCACAAGACGGACACAAGGTATTTCTAATACTTCTTTATTTATTGTAGGTTATAGACGCGTCGACAACTTAGGTCGGGCTTGAGAATAGCCGAGAGTGTAGCGATGCTGTTGTTTACATGGCGTTGCTATGGTTCCTCTATTACAAGTCCCCAGTTCCCGGGTTCTAGCCCGAGAGCTGGTAAAAGTGTCAATTGGATTTTCAATTTATATTATTAAAAAAAAATAATGGATTGAAAATATGAACTGGTGCTAGGCCCAAATAACCTTAGCTGTTGGTGGTCTTTAAAACACACGACAACTTAGGTCATTAGCGTCTTGATTACATAATACATTAAATAACAATTAACTTAAAACTAAATGACATCACAAAACATCCATGAGCGGACGCGGGATTCGAATCCACGACAGTCTGATCCAGAGGCCGCGACGCTAACCACTGGACCACACTGTCCTCTCTAATACTTCTTATTATTCATATAGTGACTTGGAGACATAACACTCTAAAAATGTATCAAATAGCTTCTTGCATTACAAAAATCTGATATATAAACGGACATCGCGGTTCTGTAGTTCTATTGCTGGTGAACCTTTTCACATTTATACGTACCAAACTTTTTTAACAACTGTTTGGCGTGTCAATAAGCAACCAAATAAATTTAGTGGACAAAAAAATGAATTAAAATTACTTTAAATTGAGCGCCATAAAACGACCCCATTCTAATTCTCATATTAATAAACAACGAGGTCACCCAATAATTTCGTATTAATTCAATTACTTATCACAATTTTTAGCGTGCATTCATGTCAATTAATTAAAATTAATTGAAAGACATACAATCTTTATTTGTTCATTACGCGCGAAAAAACCTAATTAAATATTAACACTATAAAAATTAAGAACAATATCATATTTGAACACATTAATCCTTGATAATAATTAAAAATAAACAACTTGATTGCGTCACACAAACGAACATTCTCTGTTTAATAATTCTAGATCATTTAAAATGCACTTTAAAAATAGCATGGTCACGACTTTGTGCAAAAAAAAAACTGTTACAAGTTTCAATCTAGTTAAAGGTATATTGTTTCATAATAACGTGTCCAGGTACAATAAAGTCATCTACTTCTTTTAAAACATGCTTTTATTCTATGTGTTAATTTATCATTTAAATCGTGAGGTTGACATATTTGGGTTTCTTCAATAAACGTAATAATTATAGTATATTGTGCGACTAGTGGGAGAAAGAGGAGATTCCTCGAGTGTGGATTTTGCCGCATTTTGCCCACTCTATACGTCTCCAGGAGCGTGGGCGAAATGCTATTTCGCCCACTCTCTACGTCTACAGTCAGAGAATTCATTATTTCGCCCACTCTCAGTAGAGCCACGAAATTACATATTTCTTGCGGGTGTTGAACAATAATTATTATTTGCCAGGATTCATGCCACAACAACACACAATCTGTGAAAATTTCAACTAGCTACCTCTTACCGTTGGTGAGATAGAGCCTTGTGACAGACAGACGGATGGGCAGACAGATATCATAGGCAGAGTAATTGGGTTACCAACTGAGATACGGAACCCTAATAAAAATTTCCTCGTCAAGGTTTCTATAATGGGATTTTTGGATTTTTTTCACGTTGGACAATACGGCGGCTAGAGCCATAATAGAATATTCGCGACGTCATAACATCCTAGGACATTCGGAATCCGGAACTGAGAACCCAAACTCAAAACCAGTTCGGAAATTGAGGATGATCCTATACAGATTGTATCAAATTAAAGCTGTGCATAGAGCGTTCTGTGTGTAAGATAGAGATCAATATAAAGCAATAAGTAAGAACGAGATAAATGATCGCTAATATGAAGTTTCTGTAGTTACTGACTACTGAAATAAGAAATTATTGATAAAATCACAAAACAAAGATGACGCTATCAGGTTGTATGGGTTAGTATGGGTATTATTTACAGTAACTACAGAAACTTCCTATTAGCGATCATTTATCTCGTTCTTATTTACTGCTTTATATATCGATTTCTGTCTTACACACAGAACTCCCTATGCACAGCTTTAATTTGATACAATCTGTATATCGGAGACCCTAAACGCAATCGAAGCAGCTCTTGACTGAAGTAATAATATATACTTCAGTCAATGCAAAATGTCAGGAAGGTTGCCTGTTAGATGTCTTCGTTACACAAAGTCGCGGACAAAGAGCTTGTGTAAAAATAGTGTTCCAGATGAGATTACACATCCAGTCACAGTGGTAACAGGATGTGTATTCTCATAGAGTTGTGTAATCGATTAATGTTTCCTGCATTTAATTTTATAACAGGATATCATAAAGATTAAAAGTATGTATTGCCTTATTAATAAAATCAAGTGACCTTTTTATAGACAAAAGTCAAGCATGCATTCAAAGCTGTCAATTTGTATCAAAGAAATAAATAACCATTCTGAAGGTCATTAGTTCCCAATTACTTTACCGCAGTAAAATTTGAACCGAATTAAATTAGCAAATTATGTCCCAGGGCTTGGAAATTGTCGAGCGTTTAGCGATATCGTTGTTTATATGGCGGTTCCATAGCTCCTCTATTACAATCCGAGAATGGGGTCGTCCCAAAAAAATTTTTAGGGTTGGAATTTACGTTACAAATATATAAAAAAAAAATTTCTTTGAGAATTTTTCGGAAGCTTTTTCTAAAAGAAAAAAAATTTCAAAATTGCGTATTTTTCAATGTAATTTTAAACATAGAATTATACCGCCTCGAAATACGTTATTTTATCTTCTCTGATTGGCTGCTGTAGTTGAATAACGTTCACTGATCCATAGATAAAGAGAGAATATGGAGAGAATGTAGTACACTGATTTGTTTCTGTACAGTTTACAGGACGGCAGTTAGAACTTAGGTTAGGTTCTTCACGCGTTACGACCGACGAGGAAGTATTCCTCTCTTTTCATAGACATACCTCTCTTTATCTATGCGTGGACGTATGTCTGGCGTCATTAGCTCTGGCTTTGACGTCATCATATGGCGGTTAAGTTCAGCCGATTGAAATGAACACATTTTTTAATTCTTGTTTGCAATTAAGAGCAAGAATATAAAAAACTCGGGTCGCAGTGCCAAAACCCTGCCGACAATATAGTGTATTTGCTAATACAGGCATTGTGGCATTATTATGTAAACTTAAGTTTGTTTTTTGACAAAATAAAAAATTTAACCCCTTAATACAGCCCTTAAAATAATTAAATTTTTCTAAATTTCAATATTAGACATGGATTTCATCAATACACCCAATTAAATACACCCTTCCATATCTAAGTAAATCCGTATCAACAAACTAGTGTTTTCATAAAATTTGAAAGTCCGGTCCTGTCGGGCCGATTTTATTAAAATTTTAGCAGCACATTTTAATCTTTACTAAAGAGTTAAATTTCAATTTTGAAACGATTCTGACAAATTTTTCGGTATTTTTGGGCCCAAAAACTTTTTGGAACCCCTAAATACAACCCTGAAAATGGTCCGATCGGGCCCATTTTAAATAGGCTTCTTGCGGTGATGGGTTCCAATGTGTGTACCAAATTTCGTTTCAATCGATTAAGTCTGTCGAGAGTTATCGTGTACACACATATATATATAAATATATAAATATATATATATATACATACATATATATATAAACATTTTTAAAAATGGTGCCAAAGTGTTCAGGAGGCTATGAAACGTCGAGAAATTTCGGTCCGACCCCTAGGTCCCACCATCCGACCGACGCCAATAGTGTATGTGCCATATGGCAAATACACTAATAAGAACAAAAAAGTTGGTTTATATTTATTATTTGTTTATGTATGAGGAATAACACACACTGTTTAAAATTATCAACACGACCCTATGAGTAAAAGTGCCAACTGGATTCTCAATTTATTATTAAAAACATAATTAATTGAAAATATGAATATAGGTACTTGACCCAAATAACCCTTTACATTATTACGGTACTGCAGCAAAAGGGAGATGAGCAGTAAGCGAAAATAGAGATTTGTGCCTGGGAGAAGCCCGACAGGGCAGCTATAGTGTTTCATGCAAATTGCTAAAAACAAAACACTAACGGTATACTGTACACTACTCGTCTCGGTAGAGTTATTTTTTTAGGTTTTTATTGTTGTAATAAAATGTTTTACCTGACATGTTTTTACAATTTTTCGTACATAAAAAAATATTTTTATATCTCAGAACAATTACTGTATGGATTAGAAAACAATAATTTTTATTTCTTATCTAAAGATAAAAAATAATGATTCATTAATTAGTATTATGAATTTAAACAAAAAGATAAGTAAGGTATATTTACTTTTTGATAAAAAAAAGGTATTAGTCACTACTTAGTAATTTTTTAGTTAAAAATTGGACAATCTGTACTTAAGGCCACCAACAGCCAGGATTACTTGGGTCTAACATAATTTCACATTTTGCAATTTTTTATTTTTTAATCAATTGAAAAGCCATCTGATATTTTTACGAGTTCTTGGATTAAAACCTGGAAACTGGGGGCTTGGAAACGCAAATCCCTTGCTAAGACTTGGATATTTGTTTATTTCGCCAATAAAATATGGTCTAGCAAGCAATTTCGAATCTTAAGCTGAAACTTAAATTTTTATAAACAAAATATTTTTAACCACCGATTTTTTTTTAATCTTACGATGGTAATTTTCCCTTTGTTGCAGTACATCAAAATTTTTCGTAAATTTTGTTAAATTAAAAAAATATCGCTTCCTCGTTAAATCCATTGTGCATGCACTTTGCAGCAACCCATGTAAAACATCTAGAATTAGATAATTATTATAATGCACGCGGCCACCGAAGGGTTAAATCGTCATTATTTTAGCGAAAAGCAGGCATACACCATTTGCTTTGTGACCAGACATATGCATTATTCATTTCAACTGTCTTTTTTAGCGAATAAATGAACAAAAAATGCCGCTTAATGGTGACAAAAGAAGTTTTTAATTTTCTATTTTACAATGTTTATAAAAAAAACCGTCCTAAAATTTGCATTTAATAAATTTGAATGCTTTTACTGATTTTGCATTTCATTAATTCAAAGTTGCCTGAGACACTTTTATAATCGTTTAAACTGAATAATTTTAAAGTTAAACTTCAGATAAAATGTTCAATAAGAATAACTTATAGAAAGTTAATTAAAAGTCGAACGAAAAAAAATGAATAAATAAAAAAATTGCAATGGAGAACTACATTTTTAAATAATCCTGATTAGTGATGTAAATGTGTATAATACTTTGGTATAAAACGTTTGTATAAAACGGTATTATACGGTATGTAAAAAAAATAATATACCTCAGTTTTATACTAGGTATGATCAATACTGCCTATTTTACTATTTTATACAGCACGTATAAAACGTTTAACACCGTTTAAAACATTCGAACATTTCGATTGTAAAATCAAACTCCGAGTCGATTGTGGATTCGATTGTAAAAACATCTCGCATTCGCCAATCACTAAAGAAACTAATGTGGAACTAATACATAACTTGGTCTGTATTCCCTTTCGTGTGTACCTAAGTTGTGAAGAAAATAAATTAAAAAAATTCTCTGTATCTGTACACATACCTTCAAGATCCAATTCTAAGTCATCGTCCAAATTTTGGTCCAGATTCTTTTGTTTCATTTTCACGACCATATTTTATTATACACTTTCTCAAAACAAAACAAAAAAATAACACCGTGTTTCACAACGTCTGCATAACTAAAGACGAGTTCACTGACTAATATGCAACGCGGTCAAAAATATGCAAAAAGTACAAAAAATAAAATAAACAAGAATAAAACACTTGTTTCGCAAGTTTCTGCAAAACGCTAGCAAAGTTGACAATGCAAAGATATTATTTAAAATACAGTTATTATGTAACTTTGAATATTAAAATTTAAAATTAAACGTTAAAAGCACGCAGCCCTATAAAAAACGGGCACTAAAAAACTGTACCGTGAAAAATTACTTATTTATGAAAAACAATTCAAATTTTATACAAAAAAACACACAAAAACCACAAGAAAAATAGCTTCGCGATAAAAAAAGCGTTAGAACAGAAAACAAGAAAAAAATTATCCACACGAATAAAATACAGACTGTTCGATAAGAGGGAACAAGATAGAAGTGCACAGATATTTCTTTGTTTGGGGAACTACTTTTTCAAAGCCTGGTAAGCCGTTGCGATAAAATACGTCTATCCGTACTTATAAATCATTTTTGAAAACACAAAATGTTTATTCTGATGTTAACAGTTCCGCAACTAGTTCCAAACACCGACAGACGATTATAGACGGTCGACAACTAAGGTCTTAATATGTTAATCGAAAACACTGCACTTTCGAAAGGTGAAGTATGATAATAGTTCCACACAAAAATCACTTTTAAAGTGATTTTTAAAAACACAAAAATGAGAAAACAGTTGATTAAACAGTTCTGCAACTAGTTCCTTGAAAGTCGAAAACTGTAACCCACCCGAGAATGACTACACTTTAAAACATCGAATGTCAAAATAGTTCTATTATTAAATTGTTTGTGGGTTTTTTTAAAACGCAAAAATGATTTTATAACATCTCTAAATCAACAGTTGCACAACTAGTTCTCATAAAATCGAATACCGCAAATCACTAAAAAAATTTGCACTTCAAAATACCGAAAGTAATGCGTTAATAGTTCAATTGTTTTTCGATGTTTCTGAAAACACAAAAATGATTTTATAACGTCACTAAATCAACAGTTGCACAACTAGTTCTCATAAAATCGAATACCGCAAATCACTAAAAAAATTTGCACTTCAAAATATCGAAAGTAATGCGTTAATAGTTCAATTGTTTTTCGAGATTTCTGAAAACACAAAAATGATTATAACGTCTCTTAATCAACAGTTGCACAACTAGTTCTCATAAAATCAAATACCGTATATCACTAAAAAGTCTTTGCACTTCAAAATATCGAAAGTAATACGTTAGTAGTTCAATTGTTTTTCGAGATTTCTGAAAACACAAAAATTATAACGTCTCTAAATCAACAGTTGCACAACTAGTTCTTATTCCCAAATCACTAAAAAATCACAATATATTAATAGTTCTATCACTAAATTGTTAGTCGCTAAATCAACAGTTTCACTAACTAGTTCTTATAAAATCGAACTAGTCACTGCACTTTCAAAACAGTTCAAAATGCAGTTTTTCAAATTACACAGGTAAACGCGACCATACGTTGATTTTGAAAGAATGCATACAAATAACAGCACTCAACGTGAACAATAACAAAGAAGGTGAAAACAGGTCCTCCAGCATCTCAAACAGAGAACAGAAAGAGAATAATAATATAACACTGATCTATGACAAGAGTGCGATCGAGAATGCTCTACTGCAGACCGCGGTGGGGCCATTCACTTATTCAACTACACTACGTCCAGAGAGTCAGTTGTACGACTGCAAGCTAGTCAATGACTCGTCGACGATCAACGCTGCGGGCTCTCGTAAATAGAATATCGTCGCGGATAATTTGTCGTTGATAGCGTGGTGGGGACGCCACCCACAAACTCAGTTTTTTTAAAGGACTGTTGTCACGGTTAACCGGGCCTATTACAAATTCATACTATCTATTTTTTATCCAGATGTGCAAGCTTTCACGGCCGGCATTGTTCCTGCGGGCTCTCGTAAATAGAATACCGTCGCGGACAATTTGTCGTTGATAGCGTGGTGGGGACGCCACCCTCAAATTCAGTTTTTTTAAAGGACCGTTGTCACGGTTAACCGGGCCTATTACAAATTCATACTATCTATTTTTTATCCAGGTGTGCAAGCTTTCACGGCCGGCATTGTTCCAAGTCTTCATGGTTTCACACTGACCTGTAAGCAGCCAAGGAGGACACTTCGACCGCTGGCACATCACCAGTGAGAATGTCTACCGCAGTTGTAGACGAAACGTCAGGTAGAAATACCACCGGACCACGGCCTACAATCCCGGAAACCATGAAGACTATCTATTTTTTATTTATTGTAGATTATAGACGCGTCGACAACTCAGATCATCAGCGTCTTCAACACAATAAAATAATCCATTTGTGTATTAGAATCCGCCAGCCGGCATACACAAACCGACTGGTACGAGCTCGGGTCTCTGGGAGCGCTAATTCCCACAAAATAATGGAAAGTAAACTACATTCCAATGTTTCCCCTGAGGGAATTCATTTATACTATCAACTTTTTATTAATTTTAGCTTTTTTTTCATTTTTACCCCCTGAACTCTTCGTCTCAAATAATTCCCCTCGAGGATAGCTTGGTGTAATTGGTCAGCGTGTTGGCCTTTGGGGCAAGCTGTCGTGGGTTCGAGTCCCACCTCGCTCATGGATGTTTTGTGATGTCGTTTAGTTTGATTTTTTTTTATTTATTGTAAATTATAGACGCGTCGACAAATTACGTCATTAGCGTCTTGATTACATTAAATAACAACACAGTTAAACCTAAATGACATCACAAAACATCCATGAGCGGAGTCGAGATTCGAACCCATAACAGAGGCCGCGACGCTAACTACTGGACCACACTGTCCTCGGTTTAATTTAAAGTGATATGTTTTTAGATGTAATTAAGACGTTAATGACCTAAATTGTCGACGCGTCTATAATCTACAATAAATAAATAAAAATTCTTTCTCCTCACCCAAAAACGGTTATGGACCTCCCGACGCTATTTTTTAAAGCTAAAAGCTTCGGGTAAACGCCAAATGAAGGACCAAGAATCACACTAGAGATTCTGCAAGCGAAAAATTGATGAAAAAAATGCTTGGTAAAACTTACAACTTTTAATAAAATACGTAATCTTCCACACGTAGCCAAAACTTTTTTCAAAAAATTCGCAGTGCGATTCTTGCTACTTCAGTTGGCGTTTACCAGAGTCCTTTAGCTTTAAAAATAGCGTAGGGAGAGCCATAACCGCTCTAAACGAGAGGAAAGGATTTGAGGTGAAGGGTGCAGGGGATGGCTTCCGGTATCAAAACATATTTTGATAATTAATCGTGGATAGTGGGAGGTATTTCATCCATAAAACTCTTTTTATAGGCCAGCAATTGCCATGACGTTGCTAGTGCATTCCGAAAATGATTTGCTATAAACAGGTCTATTAGAGCGTATTTCAGATTCTTTATCGGCTTCGTTAGCGGCAGCTCAGCACACATCATAGTCGTCGGAAAAATTAAGTACAGTTCTGCCAGTTTATTATCAGATACGAACAGCTGTGTCATTAATACAGATAATGACGCATATAGACATAGATAAATACATAATCAATATCATCAGGACTATTATAAGAATAATTTTATGAGACAACATGTTGTTAAACAAGCGGTATCTGTCCGGCTTCGCCCGGGTGGTATGTAATTATATTTAGATTTTTTATGCCCAGTAATATAAAATCCTGTATATACAGGGTGCTGAATCGTTTTGCGAGTAATAGGGATTTAACCCGTAAAATCAAACTTTTGCGATATCCTGCTCCCCTAATTATTTTAGGAAAAATATCTTCGAATAAAAGTTTTAGAACATAAAATTCTGCATCTAAAACATTAAACAAAATTAATTTTGCATGCTTTGTAACGGCAGAAATTTGATATGAAAATGTCAAAATTAACTCAAAAACAGATAGCGATAGCCATGGAACTTGAACAAAATGATGAAGTTTTAGCTGTCAGAATAATTTCTAATCATTTTGTTCATGTTCCATGGCTATCACTATCTTTTTGAGGTAATTTTGACATTTTCATATCAAATTTCTACCGTTACAAAGAATGCAAAATTAATTTTGTTTAATGTTTTAGATGCAGAATTTTATGTTCTAAAACTATTATTTGAAGATATTTTTCCTAAATAATTAATTAATAAATGAATGCATAATGACTGCAAACAGTATATGCAAACACCTGCTGTAAAGAACAATGACGTAACACAACGCTGTAATCAGGAAAAATTCATTAATTCAAACCTATGCCACCGTAGGGATTTTAACCCTAAACTTTCCACTAACGCGGCGGACTTAGTTGACATTACTCACACAGTGACACATTTTCAAACGATCGACTTTCTCCCTTTAAAGCATTCTGTTACTGACTAAATAATTAGGGAAGCAGGAAATCGCGAAAGTTTGATTTTACGGATTAAATCCCCATGTGCAGCTGTTACGTTCACCACCCTGTATAAGTATTGATTAGATTAGATTATAGATGCTCGATAAATAAGACGATTATCGTCTATTTATATTAATAATTGATGTTATCAATCGAAAAGAACGCGAACGTTCGTCGAAGCGATTGTGAATCATTTTAAAAGATGACTGTTGAAGATAGTAATGCAGAAAAGTAGGCAACGAGTGTGAAAGTATCTCATACATTGTTTATTGCCGTATATATTAATAGTTTATTATTAATAAATTTATGTGGAAAGACAGTTTAGCAACAACGTGAGACCAACGGTAAATATCTAGCGATTGTTGTTAAAAACGTTAAGAAATATGCACCAAAACAATAAATTACTAATAAAAACAGATTTGCAGTTCATTAACATAGTTTGTGAAACAATTTGCCAGATCAAGCAGTCTGGATTTATGGAAATAAGCTGCGCAAAGCGTGATCATTACAGCGGATTAATAAAAAATGCCGATAATAAATCTGCAATGGCTTGGAAATCATAAACAACCTAACAAATGGTGTTCATAAATCAAACTCTCCCTCAAATCCAAATTGTATCGATTTAGACGGTAAGGAAATCTTTGACGGTCTTCAAATAGCCAATAACTTTAACGACTACTTTGCAAATATTACTGAAACCTTAAATCTGAAGGATCCTAATAGGAATGCAACCTTCCATTTGTCAAATAATGGATCAAGTTTATTTCTCTACCCATGTGATGATAGTGAGGTTACAAATGTAATCTATTCTCTAAATAACAAAAAATCAGTCGGCTGGGACGAGATTCCCACTTTCATTTTGAAATTGTTCGCGCAAAGATTAATAAAACCTTTATGTTACATCATTAACTTATGTTTTGTTCAGGGCATTTATCCAACTGTGCTCAAACTTGCCATTATCAAACCACTGTACAAAAAAGGTAATGAAAAAGTAATTGACAATTATCGGCCAATTGCACTTCTGTGTACGATTTCAAAAATTTTTGAACGCGTTTTACGGTCAAGAATAATAAATTACATAAGCAAATGGAATATCATTGATGACAGTCAACATGGCTTCAGAGCTGGCTACTCGACTGAATTGGCGATTTTCAAAGTTATTAATGCCATAAACACAAATTGGAATGTAAAAAAACCCTGTATTCTTGCATTATTCGATTTATCAAAGGCGTTCGACTGCGTTCATGTGGATTTGCTTTGTAGCAAATTGTATGAATATGGCATAAGAGGTGTTTCCTTAGATCTTATCAGGTCTTACTTATCAGGAAGAACACAAAAAGTACAATGGGTCACGAATGGCAGCGGTGAAATCAAAACTGTGTTATCAGATGAGCTTTTAATTACTAGAGGAGTTCCTCAGGGATCAATTCTTGGTCCTCTTTTGTTCATTTTATATCTAAATGACATTTCCAAGACAGTAGATGACGAAATGGTACTATTTGCTGATGACACAGCCGTTGTTTTTGAGAATACGGATAAAAATGCTTTAATAACTTCAATGCAATCCTCTATAAACAGCATCTCGTTCTGGTTTCAAGAAAACAGCTTAAAATTAAACCTGTTAAAATCTCAATATATAAAATTTGGAGAGTATAGTTTCTCTGACCAAAATTTATTACTGCCAGATCTTGGAGCAATCAATCTGTTGGATGTTGTGAAATTTTTGGGGATTTATATCGACAAACGTTTAACTTGGAAACAACATAGAATATCTATGTAAAACTATAAACAAATATGCTTACCTTCTACGTTCACTAAACAAAATTGTTCCTCGTAACATTTTGATAAATATATATTATTCGTATGTGCAGTCTAAACTGCGATATGGCATTGTCATTTGGGGTAATTCTGTATCTATGGATACCCTATTTAAAACCCAGAAAAGATGTATTCGTGCAATCTGTGATAAAGGTCCTCGAGTGCATTGTCGTCCATTATTTCATAATCTAAAAGTACTCACTGTCTATGACTTATACATACTGGATTGTGCTTTATTCGCGGTGAAATACCCGCAACTTTTCGCTGATAATACAATTAGACATACTTATGACACCAGAAGAAAAGAAAACCTTGTATTATCATTAACACACATATCCAGTGTCCTCAAGAGCCCACTGAACTCCATTATAAAAATATTTAACAAACTACCATATGATATAAAAAACCTTCCGCTAAAAATTTAAAAAAAAAAGCTTGTGACATTTTTAAATTCTCAAAATTTTTATAATATGAGTGAATACTTATTTACATCTACTCTTAAATCATAACATGTACACTATTTTTCATTTTTATGTATATTTTTTGTATTATTTTTTTTGACTTGTTCTATGTTGTTGTACAACTTACAGAATAAAAATTCTATTCTATTCTATTCTATTCTATTTATTTATTTATTGTAGATTATAGACGCGTCGACATCTCAGATCATTATCGTCTTTCAACTACACTAAATAACAACTAACGTAAAACTAAATAACATCACAAAACATCCATGAGCGCAGGTGGGATTCGAACCCACAGCAGTCCAGTCTAGAGGTTGCGGCGCCAAGCACGCTAACCACTAGGCTGTACTGCCCTCTAAACAGTCTTGATAACAAATGTTTTGTAAAACAAAAGAACTCAACAATCTGCCTTTTTAGGGTTCAGTGAGACTTCGTTGTCTGTTTATCTGTCTGTATGTCACAGTCGATTTTCTCAGGAACTACTTATGCTATTGACTCGAAATTCAGCATACTTATAAAGTTGTTGTGTCCGCACCTAGTTCCAAAAAATACGACCGAGTAGAGAACTCACCCCCACCACTACACACTGCGCAGTTGACCAATTACAGAGAGACGGACTACGACCGAACAGAGAACACACTGGTACTAGGCATAAAAGAAGGGAGGACACCAGTCACTGACACACTGACCTGTGAGCCGCCAAGGAGGACACTTCGACCGCCACATCGCCTTTGAGAATGTCTACCGCAGTTGTAGACGAAGCGTCAGGTAGACTACGGCCTACAAGCCCGGAAACCATGAAGACTAAGAACAATGCCGGCCGTGAAAGCTTGCACACCTGGATAAAATATTTTTTTTTGCCCATTTAGATGGGGGAGGAGGAGGATAAGAGAGTAATTTTTTTTCACCAGGTAAGAAAAAGAGAATAATCCCTAATCCATCATCTATCTATCATCCCTTGTTTGGCCGCCATGTTTGTTATGTTTGGCCGCCATGTTTGTTATGGCCACTGACGTAACATTTGGTTTCAGCCACTGAGGTAAAATCTATAGAGGACGCATAACGCAACTGCTTATACAAAATTGAAGCCAGGTTTGACGTCACAGGGCCCATCAAACATGGCGGTAAACACGGGATGGATTGAGAATATTATTCTTTTCTTCTTCTTCTCACATATAAAATGAGGGCCGAGTTATAATGGCGACTGGCTTCACTTTTAAATGCTTATAATCCCTCTATATCTTTTACCTCAGTGACTTCTTGTATTAGAAGATGTATACGTACAGCGCCTCTATACCCTCTATACTCAGTGACACGAGATTTAGAGGACAGTGTGGTCCAGTGGTTAGCGTCGCGGGCTCTGGATCAGAGTGTCGCGGGTTCGAATCTCGCCTCCGCTCATGGATGTTTTGTGATGTAATTTAGTTTTAGGTGTGTTGTTAACTTCCCATTGGAAGTTATTGTAATGGGTCCGAAAATCGAAATCAAAAAGGAAAAAAAAATTTTATGTATCAAGGTCACTACACTATTTTTACACTACTTTTAGAAAGATGTCTGTGTGTGTATGTGTGTGTACATACGTATGTATGTGTCCATTTCTTTCTAAGACGAAATCTCGAGAATGAAAAATGATATCGACTACGTTGGGGTGCCAATCGACGCGTATTAACGTAAATATGATCTGAAAGAAATTTTTTCAAAATCGGTTCAGCCGTTCTTTTTTCTTAACCAAATAACCTCCAAAAAAGTAGATTTTATACAATATCTCGCGAATAAAAAATTATATCGACTTCGTAAGGGTGTCAATCGAGGCGTGTTAACGTCATTTTAATCCGACATAAATTTTATAAAAATCGGTTCAGCCGTTTTTTTTTTTTTAATTATTGTTAAAAATAAATAATAATTATGTTTTAATGATTAAAATGATTACTTTTCTGTGTAATATCTAATTTAATTATTGTTATTAAATATTTATCAAACTGGGAAGTTCATCGTGTGGACCTCAAGGGTCGCACTTTAGTCCTAATAAACGACCCACCTCATGGCTTGTTATTTAATGTAATCAAGACGCTAATGACCTAAGTTGTCGACGCGTCTATAATTTACAATAAATATAATAAATAAATAAAAATAAAGACACGAGATTTGTTCCATGTGAACCTAGCTTAAGGTTCCGTAGTCATGCATCGCGCGCTCTATATGTTATACCGTAATCTCGTCAAGTAGCTGCAAGAAGATAACTGCAATAACAAGTGATTCGACAGCAGTGTTTAGTTCCAGCGTGAGCCAATGAGATAGCACCACATGTCTGTCGTACACATATAAAACAAAAATGGTTCGTTAAATGAGCTTTCGCTACGCCCGTTAACAGTGCTTAAAGCTCTACAACTCAACGTTAGCATTATCGCCACCCTGAACGATATTTAACTGTAAGTAAAGTTGCCAATGCGACTATAGGATTTATTTAATAGTACGCGAAACACATTGACTACGTAATTTCAAGATAAACTCGAGTGATATCTTTAAATAAAAAACAAGCCGTGAGGTGGGTCGTTTATTAGGACTAAAGTGCGACCCTTGAGGTCCACACGACGAACTTTTCAGTTTGATAAATATTTAATAATAATAATTAACTTAGATATTACACAGAAAAGTAATCATTAAAACATAATTATTATTTATTTTTAACAATAATTAAAAAAAAAAAACGGCTGAACCGATTTTTATAAAATTTATGTCGGATCAAAATGACGTTAACACGCCTCGATTGACACCCTTACGAAGTCGATATAATTTTTTATTCGCGAGATATTGTATAAAATCTACTTTTTTGGAGTCTATTTGGTTAGGAAAAAAGAACGGCTGAACCGATTTTGAAAAAATTTCTTTCAGATCATATTTACGTTAATACGCGTCGATTGGCACCGTAACGTAGTCGATATCAATTTTTATTCTCGAGATTTCGTCTTAGAAAGAAATGGACACATACGTACATACGTACACACACATACACACACACAGACATTTTTCTAAAAATAGTGTAGCGACCTTGAAACATAAAATTTGTTATACATTTTGATTTCGATTTTCGGACCCATTACAATAACTTCCAATGGGAAGTTAAAAATTGACTGTATGCCTCGCCCATATAAGCGCACGGTCGAAGTTATACTCCATATATTTTTCCTTAGAACACGTTCCGATGTAGTATTTTGTCATTTTTAATATTAACTATTTACTTATTTTTATTTTTGACATATTATGATAATAATAATTTATAAAAATTTTCTGAAGCCATGGGAAACATAAGTATCCAAAGCCAGCTTGCAATATTACACTATTCTGAAACGTCAAAAAATTGATTTTTTAAATTATAAAATCCAAAATAAAACGAATTTTTCCTGGGATGAGATTAATTTATAAAATTTTTCTTAATGCAGGGAAACATAAATATCCAAAGCCTGCTTGCTATTACACTATTCTGAAACGTCAAAAAATTGATTTTTTAAATTATAAAATCCAAAATAAAACGAATTTTTCCTGGGATGAGATGAGACCTAGCTAGATCGATTTTTTGCCCTCCAAAACCTCTTTTTCAGTAAATCTCATCCAAATCGTTACAGCAATTTTATCCCTGTCTGTGTTTCATTAATTTTTTAGTCGGTTTATTTAAAAAGTTTTTTTTACTAATATTTTTTCGTCTAGGCTTCTCAAAAAATACCACGACGTCAAAGTTCTCTGAATATAGTGAATTTAGTTGCGATAAAGTAATCTTATCATATTGATGATTAATAATTATCATTCTTAATGACGTAATTTGATGTAATTAGACAGCAACGACCTTAGTTGTCGAGCGTCTATAACTTACAATTAATAAAAAAAATACAAACTAGATACTATATTAAGTCGACCGAACTTAATTAAAAATCAATTTTCCCTCAGTGGACACATTGAAACGTAATTTGCATTCCAATATGTTTTGTGGGAATTAGCGCTTCCAGGGACCCGAGCTCGTACCAGTCGGTTTGTGTATGCCGGCTGGCAGATTCTAATACACAAATGGATTATTATTGTTGTGTTGAAGACGCTAATGACCTGAGTTGTCGTCGCATCTATAATCTACAATAAATAATAATTTATTGTTATTACATATTTAATCACCGTAATGTAGGCAAGCCAAGTTACACCAACGAGCGACCGCACGTTGCATACTTTCAGGCGAAAGAATGCAGATGTCATGTTGTTTATAAAGAACTGCTGCACGGTATACGTTCTATTCGAAAACATTCGACATCGACGCTGGAGCTGGGACGCTCGAGAGGCAATGGGGTGGAGAATGGTGGGCAATCGATCCAACAACTAAAGTAGGGTACCGTGGGACAGAACAGTAAGCACTGCAGTAGTTGCCATTGGTGCCGCGCCGCACCCGTGCCCCCAGTGCAGTCCTGCAACGCCCCAGTGTTTCCAAAGTCGGTCGCATATCAACTAAACACGTCTTTTTTTATCCTTCTATACGACAATCTCGCAATACTCAGTGGTCTATTGTTGTGTCTTTTGCGTCAACAACTCTTGAAGTTGTCGTCATATGACACTTGTTTTGATTTCTATCATCAATTGTTTTGATTTCTATCATCAATTGTTTTGATTTCTATCTTCAATTGTTTTGTTTTCTATCATCAATTGTTTTGTTTTCTATCATCAATTGTTTTGATTTCTATCATCAACTGTTTTGATTTCTATCATCAATTGTTTTGTTTTCTATCATCAATTGTTTTGTTTTCTATCATCAATTGTTTTGATTTCTATCGTCTGTGAGTATGAGCTTTGGAAATAAGCAAGTAGAACTTTAATTTTAAATCTGATTCGAATTAGTTTTATCCTTGATCTGATTGAATCAAATATTATTGCCCATATATTCAGAGTTAACCCTTAAGGTAAGTGATAAGGGTCCCTTCGCTGAGGGCCACTTAAGTGCTGAGGGCACCTTATTCAAAGGAGCGTTTCATAGTCATTTCCTTGAGTGAGTGAAGAATTATAGTAAACCTCCATGATTTTTTCCTTTAGAACAGTTGATCATACTGCAGACCGATTGTGTTTAGTTGTCATTTTTGATATAAATGCGTGTTTTTCATGTGTTTTACTTTTTCGACACTTAAGGGACATACTATCCACCCCTAAGGTGAGGGTGATGTAAGGGCCCTGACAGACGTTAATTTTGACTATGAAACGCATATTCGATTTGAGGGTATGAGTAAGTGTCCCTTACTACTTAAGGGTTAACTATGAATACGGCCGTATCTCTTTTAGTTCGATTTTACATAAAAATAATAATTTAAAAACTTCTCAAATCAATGAGGGCTAGCATATTTTTACAAACTTTTATTTAACTTGCAATGTATGTTAGTTAGTTACTTAGTTTGTGTGTTTGTTTAGGTCAAAACTTGCAAGTCAATTTTGAACGACATCCACGTATCCGATCGATTTGAAATTTTGTACACATATGTATTCCCGATGTCAATACATGAATAAATCGTTTTTAGAAATAAATTCAATCCCTAAGGGGTTCAAATGAGGATGTAGGGGTTTTTTTGACTAATCAACGCCCAGGTCAAATCGCTGAAGCTAGAAACTTGAAATTTGGACAATTGTTTTTCTCCTGTAGTAGCAAAGATAATAGAGTAAATCAAAAAACAAAATGTTATGAAAAGATAAGGCTACAGTTTGATTTCAATTTTTATTTGATATTGTAATTGTTGAACTCCACAGGTTATTACGAATTTTATGAAAAAAAACACGTCATGATTGATACACTCGCTATTTATAAAAAATAGGTTTCAATGCGAATACAGTAGTACACTAACTTTCTGAAAGAGACAACCTGTCGTTCAAAAAAAAATCATCCAAATCGAACCAGTAGTTTTGACGAAAAATTACTTTAAACTTTTACTTACTTTTTTAATGATAATAAATTGAAAATCCAATTGGCATTTTTAACAGTTTTCGAATTGGAAATTGGGAACTGGGGGCTTGTAATAGAGGAGCGACGGTAATGCCATATATGACAACGATAACACGCTCGGCTCTTCTCAAGCCTTGTGAATGAATTTCGCTCGACTCGTTGTTTAAGACACTCGTTTATTATAGTAAGAAGGTGCCACAAGTTTTTTTTTTAACGGAATGGCATTCGCTTTGACCAGCAATTAGCCAGTGCGGGGTCTCAAGTTATGTTTGTCAATGTGTGACCAGCCCTTTCAACGATTTACTACAACGCCCTTCGCATGCATCTCAATACCCACAACGGAACACAAATTACGCCTCCATAGAATATATACTCCTACATAAGTACATCAGTACGCATGTAAATGTGTATTTTGGATGTTCAGAACTATACCACTCTCAAACACTATTTTTTTTTTTGTAAATTATAGACGCGTCGACAACTTAGGTCATTAGCGTCTTGATTACATTAAATAACAACTCACTTAAAACTAAATGACATCACAAAACATCCATGAGCGGAGGTGAGATTCGAACCCACGACAGTCTGATCCAAAGGCCGCGACGCTAACCACTGGACCACATTGTCCTCTCAAACACTATTAATTGCTACTTTACATTAAGTCGATAAAATTCTTTGTTTTCGAGAAATGCGAGACGAGAAACATTTTACAACAATTTTACAGCAGCTTTTTTGTTATAAACAAAAAACCGATAATTGAAATTTCCTGCAAACATAATCAGGTGTTCATTATGTAATTATGTGTCGAATGAAATTAGTCCGGAGTCGATTTCATTATTTGTTCTTGAGATATGCGATCCGAAAAAAAGTTCACCAACGTACGAACAAACGAACGAGAAAGAGAGAGTCAGCTCTCTAAAAATAGTAAATTCGGACTCTAGGGACCACCAAAACGTGCAGCAGATATTATGTCCAAATTTTTCATTTGCAAAAGCTAATAAAACTATCTTTTATTAAAATAATGTACAAATTTCATTTGTTTACAAATTAGCTCTATTTTGGCTAACATATTGTTTTAAGGTAAATAATAGTTTTATACGGCTGAAATGCAATTGAAAAATATTTTCGTTAGAGAGCAGTCAATTATATAATTGTTTCGAAACATATTGGAAAAAATAATTTTACCAGCCAGTGGTCATAGTCAGGATTCTAACCTGAACCTTTCCACTTTCGCGGCGGAATGAGCTTACAATACTCAACCGTGACATGATTGCTAAATTAACATTCTCCTTATATGCTTCAGAATCAATAGATTTTCACTACATGCGAGTGTCAATTCATATGTGTTAATTCAATAGCTATGATATGAAGTGAATCCTCGTACCAGCGAGAGCCCAACATGAAAGTGAAAATTATTTCGAACACCCTTTAATGGGATATATTAATAAATACCTAGATATATCAATGCTATAAATGGTATTATATTGTTTTAAAGTTCCCGAAATCTCCAGTTACATGTGCACCGCTGTTCATTACAACGAAGCTTGCCTCAGGGTCATTTAGAACGAAAAAGTTCTGTTCTATAAAACGAGAAAAACTGCAAGGAACTCGCGTTTCCTTCGACCAACGTTAAAAAGTATGCGATACGAGACGAAAGAAAAGAAGGTAATCAACCGAAACAGGCCCGCATCCTGGGGACATTTCGATGGCAGATTTTGGAATTTATGGTTTTAACTCCAGAGCGTATTTAGCTGAAACATGTTTGTCCCGCCCGACTTCGCCCGGGTGCTAAGAATTTATATATAACAAAGATTAAACACCCGTCCCTCCGCCATATATATACGTACTTCCACCATGCACGGTAATTTAGCGGTCCCGCCCGGGTGCTAAGAATATATGAACCTACAGAAACCTTCTCGGTAGTGAGCACAACAACTCACCAAAATTTCATGGCAATCGGATGAATGAAACAAAGATTCATTTCATATTATTAACTTCCCACTGGAAGTTATTGTAATGGGTCCGAAAATCGAAATCAAAAAGGAAAAAAAATTTTTATGTTTCAAGGTCACTACACTATTTTTACACTACTTTTAGAAAGATGTCTGTGTGTGTGTGTGTGTGTGTACGTACGTACGTACGTACGTATGTGTACATTTCTTTCAAAGACGAAATCTCGAGAACGAAAAATGATATCGACTACGTTAGGGTGCCAATTGACGCGTATTAACGTAAATATGATCTGAAAGAAATTTTTTCAAAATCGGTTCAGCCGTTCTTTTTTCTTAACCAAATAACCTCCAAAAAAGTAGATTTTACACAATATCTCACGAATAAAAAATTATATCGACTTCGTAAGGGTGTCAATCGAGGCGTGTTAACGTCATTTTGATCCGACATAAATTTTATAAAAATCGGTTCAGCCGTTTTTTTTTAAATTATTGATTATTTAATGATTGAAATGATTACTTTTCTGTGTAATATCTAATTTAATTATTATTATTAAATATTTATCAAACTGGGAAGTTCGTCGTGTGGACCTCAAGGGTCGCACTTTAGTCCTAATAAACGACCCACCTCACGGCTTGTTATATTTCATATTAGCGGCCCCGTGCGGCTTCGCCCGGGTGCAATAAACTACTCACTCACTTCGCTCGTTCGCTTGAATATTATAATTACATTACTCATTCGCTTCGCTCTATTATTTTTTTATAATATACAAATATATTATTATAATATATAAATATACTCCTATTATTCAATATGGAATAATCTTTTGGGGCAATTCGGTCTGGGCACAAAAAATTTTTCTAATACAAAAAAAATGTATTCGTATCATAGCGGCTGTGGCACCTAGAGAGCATTGTAAAAATTTATTTATTCAGTACAACATCCTAACACTAATAGATCTTTATATCCTAAATTGTGCAAATTTTGTACAATTTTATCCATCTTTGTTTAATGAAAATCAAAATAATCACGAATACACTACAAGATACAAAAATAATTTAAAAACTACTAATTGTACACTTGCGGTGACTCACAAGGGTGTCCGCAACGCTTTGATACGAATACACAATAATATACCTACGGAGATCAAAACTGCAAATTCCAATCAACAGTTTAGGAATAATTTAAAAAAATATTTATTATCTAAAGCTCACTACAAATTGAACGAGTTTTTATAATTTTTTTTCTGTTTGACAGTTGACACTATTTATGTACATTTGTACTAATCAAATAAAGACATCTATCTATCTATCTATATATATAAACCTTCCGTGAAAAATTATCTAACTGATGGTGAAAACCGCATCAAAATGCGTTGCGTGGTTTAGGAATTACATTACTCACTCGCTTCGCTCGTTCGCTATATATATAAACCTTCCGGGAACAATTCCGTCATACATGATTTTTGCGTAACTTTAACCGTTTACGCAGCGCACGCAACGGAAGCTCTCAAATGGAATAATTTTTCCCGTTTTTGCAACATTTTTCATTCATACTTCGCTCCTATTGGTCGTAGCGTGATATTATATAGCCTATAGCCTTCCTCGATAAATGGACTATCCAACACAAAAATAATTTTTCAATTCGAACCAGTAGTTCCTGAGATTAGCGCGTTCAACCAAACAAACAAACAAACTCCAAGTGTGCAAGCTTTCACGGCCGGCATTGTTCCAAGTCTTCGTGGTTTCCGGGCTTGTAGGCCGTGGTCCGGTGGTATTTCTACCTGACGTTTCGTCTATAACTGCGGTAGACATTCCCAAAGGCGATGTGGCAGCGGTCGAAGTGTCCTTGGCGGCTCACAGGTCACACTGACCTGTGAGTCGCCAAGGAGGACAGGTAGAAATACCACCGGACCACGGCCTACAAGCCCGGAAACCATGAAGACTTGAAACAAACAAACTTTTCAGCTTTATATTAATAATATAGATTATTAATATTGATAAGTCCGACTCTGTGTCTACAACAATCCTTCCGCCGCGCCGTTCAGTCATAATATAAAAAAATATCAAGTTCGCTCTCTTTCAAGTATTCTGAATTGCCTGAAATGTTTTATTTCCAAATGGGTCAACATTTGACAGAATCTGCCATTTTCTTTTTGTACTGAAAACATTTCCGGCTAATATAAATCTGTTTGACAAAAACCTATCAAGATTTTACGACCCAATAGCGTAAAACTTGGCGATTGCTTGTATGACATAATACACAATATTAACATTCTAATACAGTGATCACAAAACTGTTAATTTTGTGATAAACCATCACATATTTTAAAGTTTGACGATCAAAAAACATTATTCGTAAATTCTTTTCAGTCTTTAGCGAGGGTAATGAATTGGAATAATCTCGACTCAAAAATTACTGACTCAAAAATTATTGAAACGCTGACAGGGATAAAAAAGCTGTAACGTTTTGGATGAAATTTACTGAAAAGCGGTTTTGGAGGGCAAAAAATCGATCTAGCTAGGTCTCATCCCAGGAAGAATTCGTTTTCGTATAGAACTTATAATTCTAAAAATTTTTTGACGTTTCAAAATAGTGTATTATTCTAAGCAGGCTTTGGAAACACGTATTTTATTAATGATAATTATAATTATTTATTAATTTTAAAAATACTGAGAGGGGAAAAGCAAAAATGTAAATGTAAGAAGTCTAACTTCGACCGTGCGCTTATGTGGGAGAGGCACATACCCTTCTATTTTAATCACCCGACGATAGTCTCATTTAGGTCAAAAACATTGATTTTAAAGTTTTTATATTATCTTATTTAACTGTTTATACAAGCTTTTATTTAACTTGCAATGTTTGTATGTTAGTTAGTTTGTTTGTGTGTTTGTTTGATTAGGTCAAATCTTGCAAGTCAATTTTGAACAACTTCCACGTATCCGATCGATTTGAAATTTTGTACATATATGATATATGTCTTTCCAATGACAATACATGAATAAATCGTTTTTAGAATTAAATTCAACCCCTGAGGGGTTCAAATGAGGGTGTAGGGTTTTTTTGACTAATCAACGTCCAGGCCAAATCGCTGAAGCTAGAAACTTGAAATTTGGATAGTAGATTCCTTTTCTGACGTAAGTATCCACTGAGAAGAGATTTCTCGAAATTCAGCCCCGAGGGGGATCAAAAGGGGGTAAAATTTTGAAAGACTAAAATGAACAAAATAAAATATTAGTAAAAAAAAACTTTTTAGAGACAAGATTTTATTGAAATGTACTAAAAAGGAAAAATAATGTTGTTTCATAATTATTATAAAAGCGAGGGTTGTAATCTCTATGATAGTTTATTAGTCGCAACCCCCGCTTTTATAATAATTATGAATCAACATTATTAAATATTATTTTTTCCTTTTTAGTACATTTCAATAAAAGCTTGTCTCTAAAAAAATTTTTTTACGAACATTTAGTTTACATAACGACATACGACTTCACATAAATTTTACTTGATAAACCCTTTCTTTTTGATACCCCATATCAAGGGGGTTGTGAAGAAAAAATAATCAGCCATTTTGCCGAGTCCGCCATATTGAATTTATAATACAAATGTTGATTACAATTTACAACATTTTTCCCGAACAACAACAACTATAACGACAACAACAGAGAAAGTAAGTTAATAAAAGCGTTGCAATATATAAAAAGTTTTAGAAGCGCTATTCTAGTGACAGACATGACAAGTTTGTGTCTAATTGAAAATTCCGACCCGGCAAAGAGATATGATTCCGCGACCTTCCCATCTCGGCCTTAATTCCGTACAATGTTATAGCTAGCGAAAACGCCATCGTGATTCGTGACGTCATATCACCGCGCAATGGAGTCACAAGTCAACTGATATAACATATTTGCCCCCCCGCCCATTCTTTAATTTAGTTCGCACTGCGCACATCGGCGTTGTCTCCTTGAACTAGACTCGACATAAAAACCAGCGACACAAAATGTGCAGACAGTGCCAGAGGCCAGAGGCGTAACGGAACTCACTCAAAAACTGGTAATTTTTTTATATTTTTTCCTGAATCTATACATATTTTTTATAAATCGATTTTTTGTTGTGAATTAAAAAAAAAAACTTATGTATTTTTAGTGTATTTGCCATATGGCACATACACTATTGGCGTCGGTCGGATGGCGGGACCTAGGGGTCGGACCAAAATTTCTCGACGTTTCATAGCCTCCTGAACAATTTGGCACCATTTTTGGAAATGTCTATTTATATATATGTGTGTGTGTGTGCGGGCTATAACTTTCGAAAGAGTTAATTGATTTTGACAAAATTTTGTAGGCACGTTGAAATCCCTCACCGCACGAAGCCTATTTAAAATGGGCCCAATCGGACCATTTTAAGGGTGGTTTTTAGGGGTTAAAAAATGTTTTTGGGCCCAAATATACCGAAAAAATTTTCAGAATTGTTTCAAAATTGAAATTTAACCCTTCAGTGAAGATCAAAATGTGCTGCTAAAATTTTAATAACATCGGCCCGACAGAACCGAACTTACACATTTTATGAAAACACTAGTTTGCGGATAGTGATTTGCTTACTGAAGGGTGTATTTAATTTGGTACAGAGGTTGTATTGATAATAATATTGAAATTAAGAAAAAAAATATTATTTTAAGGGATGTATTAAGTGGTTAAATTTTTTATTTTGTCCAAAAACAAACTTAAGTTCACGTATTAAAGCCACAAGGCAGCTGTATTAGCAAATACACTACATTGTCGGCAGGGTTTTGGCACTGCGACACGAGTTTTTTATATTTTTTATTGCTTTTAAAAAACAGTTTTAAATAACCGTAATATTCCATTCTTAATCATTTATAATAATTTTTGCCATACCCACTACAAAATAGCTACTTTCGATGTATGTATAGCGGCCTTTAATGAGTCATTTAACAGGCAGGCATGTGCGGAAAATGTTTTATTTTCGCTCTATACGGCTGTCATTACTTACTTGCACGAACTTCGCGACACACTGTGGAAGGAAAGATGGCGACGCAAATGAACTATCAGATTTTTTTGAAAATGACGTGAAAAGTATAGGTACTTTGTAGTGGGTATGACAAAAAATACCGTAATATATGTCTCGTACGTGTGTCGCTCGTTTTACATACTTCCATCGCTTGCCGTAATATGCCCCGTTACGTATCTATAGACATTCAATCTACTATTCTATATACTCAACATTATATAAACAAGGAAAAATGTCAAGTTTAAATCAAAGAGATTAAAATAAAGGAGCTTCCATCGCTAAAACTATTAAACCCACCGTTCACAATCACTCTTATTTCTTACCTCTTCAGTTTAAATACCCAGCAATATCTAAAGATCGGACCCTGCATCGACCCTTTACTACCACCATCAGATATAACTATAACGACCCTGCGCTTCCACCACTTGGTGTTATTATCACTCTTTCAAAGATGCATTTAAGGACATTTCTCTACACGGATAATTTCTAAGAAAACACCTGCTAAAGCTTTCCGTTTTAATGTTGTAACACAAAAATCGAAGAGTTTTTACACGGGATATTTTAAAAAGCTCGACCCGACCCTTCCACCACTGAACTGAGTGATGCACGCATTTATAAACAGTCGACGGTCGCAACAGCGATCGTCGACTGTTGATAAGTACGTCATACAGAACATGTATGCGGTATTCACTCTGTATATTAAATTTATTACTTTGTTTTCTTCAATTCGATACACGCGAATCATTCTAATTTAATTCGGCTAAAATCGCGCTCCTGTCGTAGATCGATATCGTTTAAAAATATAATATCTGGATGACCGAGCTTTGCTCGGATGAGTTCAAAAAAAATAGTACTTAAAGTTCCCATTTCATCAAAATCGTTAGTCGTTTTTAAGAAAAAAAATTCAATACCTATAAGTAGATAATATTATTATACGTCATACTACCTAACGTATGTACCTACATATTTTCAAATAATTACTGATTAGTAGAATGAAAATAGTACCACACTAAATTTGCTTCCAGAACAAGATATAAAACTCTTTATTTAATAAAAAGAGATGGACGACATGTTTCGAGAGCTTAAGCTCTCATCATCAGGTCAATTTAAAAACAAGATTTTACAATAATTGAAAATTGTGTGAAATTGTGTGAAAGTTCTTTGTTACTTTAAGCATCTTGTGGTAGTAAATTTAAAATCAAAAAATGGTGACATTCTGAAGTAAAAATTAAACGCACTTCAGAATGTCACCATTTTTTGATTTTAAATTTACTACCACAAGATGCTTAAAGTAACAAAGAACTTTCACACAATTTCACACAATTTTCAATTATTGTAAAATCTTGTTTTTAAATTGACCTGATGATGAGAGCTTAAGCTCTCGAAACATGTCGTCCATCTCTTTTTATTAAATAAAGAGTTTTATATCTTGTTCTGGAAGCAAATTTAGTGTTGTACTATTTTCATTCTACTAAGTATTGAACAAGAAGCAAAAAACGAAGTCTCACTATACACAATTACTGATTATTTTAATAAGTTAAAGATTGACTGTCAGAGTAATTTGACATAAATAATGAAAATAGTTTGTTTTTTCCAAAGCCTACTCACCATACGACACTGTTTTATAACGTTAAAAAAACTGTTTTTTAAAATGATAAAATCAATAAGAAAACGAATGTTTCCGGGGATGAGACCTAGCTAGATCGATTTTTTGCCCCCCAAAACCCCTTTTCAGTAAATTTCATCCAAATCGTTAGGGTCGTTTTCGAGAAAATATTTATATAGGTACATATATATACAAGATTTGCTCGTTTAATAATATAGGGATAATTTGTTTTTTTAATTTAAGCTTTTTTAACATTTTTCTAAAAAATCTCTCAAAAATCCCCCCACACTATCTCGAAAAATATGGCTCAGAAAAATTTGAAAAAAGTCAAGCATATAAAAGATTATAAAATAAAAAGTTTTTTGTATTAAAAAGAATATCTATAGGTATAATGAGGTGTACATTGAATGAAAATTATTTTTTTATGTACAATTTTTGTAACATTTTTCCTAAAAAATTTTTAAAACTGCTGTTCCCCTGCAGTCTATCGAAAAATATGTAAAATCTTTGAAAAATCAAGAATATTATGGTAATGAGGTGTACATTGAATGAAAATTATTTTTTTATGTACATTTTTTTTAACATTTTTCCAAAAAATTTTTTAAAACTGCTGTTCCCCAGTCTATCGAAAAATATGTAAAATCTTTGAAAAATCAAGAATATTATGGTAATGAATTGTACATTGAATGAAAAGTATCAGAATTGCATTATTTTTTAATGTACAATTTTTTTAACATTTTTTCAAAAAATCTCTTTTAAAACTGCTGTTCCCCACTCTATCGAAAAATATGTCTCAGAAAAATCTTTAAAAAATCAAAAATATTGGTAATGAGGTCTATTTGGACAATAATTATCAGCATTATTTTTGGTATAAAAAAAAATTGAAAAATCTGAATAGTATAAGATACACTTGGCCCGTTTTTTTTCAATTTTGTAGCTGTTTTTCCCACGAAGACGGGGCGGGCCGCAAAAAAACACGTCGCGGGCCATCAGTTTTACACCCCTGCTATAGACGTTTATCCATAGTTACATGGAATCATAATATAATAAAACACTGTCGTGATAGGTTAGTTGGTGAAAAAATCGGTAGGTGTAACAAAGCAAGGTCATTATTATTGGCGGTCATTCATTGTTCCGGTCGTAAAATCAAATTAATTACCGGCGTTTCACGTTCAACCGCACAGAAACTAATTAAAAATTACTTTTAAAAATATAATTCTGTTGCAAAACGATTACTGCATAATTTATTATATTATTCGAATATGTTTTATTTTGTAGCATTATAATCAACTTGTACAAAACGGGTGACCACAAATATTTTTCCAAGACGCTTATGGCCTCTGTTGTCGAGCGTCTATAATCTACAAAATTTACAATATCCATCTACCAAAGTTTCCCAATATACAGGGTGACACATCTTAAATAATGCAGTGAAATATCTCGTAAACGGTACAAACCATAAAAAAAATGTTTTATACAAAAGTTATAGAGTGTCAAGGGGGACAGAAGACTGTTATCTCAGATTTAACATAGGTGGTGCTGTGAAGGTCAGGCGAAGGTCAGCTTCGATTTTTTAATTGTAACAGTGCATTTTTATTCCAGAATACGATACAGTATTTAATAGTGAACAGTAAATTATTAAAGTACATATGAGCTAAAGTTAATAAATATTGGGATATTTAGAAATTAAATAACGGCCAAAATGAACGGAAGTCGTTCAATATTGACTTGCAAGCTTTGACATTGTTGTGTCATTTTGAGTCAACATAATACTCTACATTGTCGACACAACATTGTTTTGTTTTGGCAGTTTCTATTAGCTACTCTTTTGAAACAAACAAGTAATTCAAAATTATAATTTCGTTGTGATCAGACCTATTTCAAACTCGTCTTGATTAAATCAAATTTTATTGTGTTTTATTTATTTATTTATAATTTTATATAAGGATCTACGATAATAATAAATCAAGTCAAAAAGATCTTTATAATTGGTGACCCCTGACAAGTGAGCATTACTTATATTTTTTCAAAATATTATATCATGGACAGAAGCTTTAGAAGAAACATAAATTATATATTAAAATGGAGAATTTAATTGGAAAAACGGATAAAAAGTGACATTTTTAATTTTTCTTTTTCGCAAACGCTTCATTTATTTTTAAGTACAATAAATTTATTTACTTATTTTCCTAAGTTACTTTTTCAGATTATTATCCATAGTAACTTACTTTATTGATAATTTTTTCATTTTGACATTTATATCTTTTAATATTTTTATGCTTTTCTTGCTCTTTTATCATATATTTATATCTATTCACATTACATTTCACAACATTATATCAAACAACTCAAATCTATATTTGCACTAATTGCATTAACACTACGAATTTTGATATTTGGTATTTGTAATTATTCAGTATTTAACATTTTTTATGTTGTCTATCAAATATTTACTTTTTTGATTTAGACATGGGTTTGCTGCCTTATTTTCCTCCGTGCAACGGATTAGCGACATGCTACCGTCATTTTTACGAAGCGAACAACTAGTTCTTATTCGTTATATTCTTTCAGGTTACTCCTGCTGAGGTCGATACACTCCTATATATGTTTGTACACTTCCAGGATATTACCTGTTCTCCCTGTGTTTTTTTACGCAAGCTCAAAGCAGAATGATGTTCAGCTGATTTAATTATTATTTACCATTATTTTTCATCAATTCGTAGACTTATTTTACTTCAATTATTTACGTCTTCACGAACTTCACTAGTGGACTCCTGCTTTTGTCACGCCTTCTACAACGTGCCTAGCTGTCCATTTATGGTTCTCAGACGAAGATCATCATGATATATTGATTTTTTTTATCATAACAAACACTAGTATGTAATTACTAATGCGTAATAAACTATACATCTACTCTTTGGTTCCTTCCTGTGGGTTTTGCAGTTAGTTTTGAAAACTGGCCACTTTCATTTGTAATTTTCCCATGCGAAGGGGGGTGTTATGTTGTGTCATTTTGAGTCAACATAATACTCTACATTGTCGACACAACATTGTTTTGTTTTGGCAGTTTCTATTAGCTACGCTTTTGAAACAAACAAGTAATTCAAAATTATAATTTCGTTGTGATCAGACCTATTTCAAACTCGTCTTGATTAAATCAAATTTTATTGTGTTTTATTTATTAACTTCCCATTGGAAGTTATTGTAATGGGTCCGAAAATCGAAATCAAAAAGGAAAAAAAAATTTTATATTTCAAGGTCACTACACTATTTTTACACTACTTTTAGAAAGATGTCTGTGTGTGTGTATGTGTGTGTGTGTGTGTGTGTACGTACGTACGTACGTACGTATGTGTCCATTTCTTTCTAAGACGAAATCTCGAGAATGAAAAATGATATCGACTACGTTAGGGTGCCAATCGACGCGTATTAACGTAAATATGATCTGAAAGAAATTTTTTCAAAATCGGTTCAGCCGTTCTTTTTTCTTAACCAAATAACCTCCAAAAAAGTAGATTTTACACAATATCTCGCGAATAAAAAATTATATTGACTTCGTAAGGGTGTCAATCGAGGCGTGTTAACGTCATTTTGATCCGACATAAATTTTATAAAAATCGGTTCAGCCGTTTTTTTTTTTTTTTTTTTTTTTAATTATTGTTAAAAATAAATAATAATTATGTTTTAATGATTAAAATGATTACTTTTCTGTGTAATATCTAATTTAATTATTATTATTAAATATTTATCAAACTGGGAAGTTCGTCGTGTGGACCTCAAGGGTCGCACTTTAGTCCTAACAAACGACCCACCTCACGGCTTGTTTATTTATAATTTTATATAAGGATCTACGATAATAATAAATCAAGTCAAAAAGATCTTTATAACATAAACAAACACACAAACCAACAAACACACAAACTAACTAACATACATTGCAACTTGCAAGTTAAATAAAAGCTTGTAAAAAAAGACTGAGACACAAAAAATCTTGGGCAGTAATGTCAAATAAAATGAGATGGAAAAAATGGCTGTCCGGAGCCTGGTCCCAATTGCCATTAAAAAAATTTCTGACGTAAAAAACGGCTGTCCATACCCTATTCTCAACAACTATTTAAAAAAAATGTTCGACGTAACGTGGCCATAGTTTTGTAACCGTAAAATGGCAAACATATGCAAGGTTATTAGAGTACAGGTTGCCTCATTCCATCTGACCAATCAGCGTAAGCGCGGGAATGACGTCAGCTAGAATTTAGTTTAAATCAAGTACAAAAATTGTTGAAGATTATGCTTATTTATATTAGGTGCTTCGTGCAGACTTTTTTCTTAAAATTGGCAGAAGACAATAAATAGCAGAATAGATGTTAAAAAATAGGATAATTTTTATTTTTATTACAAAATTTAGGTTTTAATATCTATAATATAAACAAACAAAAAATTAAATAATGCTCAAGAAATGGCAGATCTTGTTAATTACCTATTTTTTAAATTTAAGAAGCGAATAAAATTAACTAACAAATTGATAAATTAATTATTTTATCTTTTATATTCACAAAATATTAAAAATAACCACAAAACACCATAACACTTAACTGCTATCGCAAAATTGACAACTTATCATATTTTTTTCACTAACAGAAGAATCATGTTTCTATTAGGTATTGAAAAAACATATCACACTACCATGGTTACTGTGATTTTTATTTCCAAAAATTAGCAGCGTCCATCGTCTGATCTTTTCTATTGAAGTGAGCAAGCATGGTATATTCTGAGTGACGTCATCCCCCCACTACTATCTATCGTAATGAGGCAACCTATACTCTACTAACCTTGAAACATATGAATGTATATTCAGATATGGTAAATTTACATTTAATATAAGATATTCAAAAAAATATTTGAATGCAGATATTTTTATGAAAAAAAATATATTTCGAGGCAACTGTTCTAAAGATAAGCCGCATCATGTGCCGCAATATAGCAGTGCTATTTCACTTACACATACCATCCGCGTTATAATATACTACCCTAAACTTACTCTACACAATCTACGGTCAAAAAACAACACCTCGTATGTCTTTTCCGTATTTCAGAAAGAGTTATTTAAACTGTATGTCAAATCGGCCAGAGACAGAAAAAAACAAATTGTAAATATATTATATGTATTTACAATTTGTTTTTTTCTGTTTTTTTGGTAATATTTTCTGCTTTCAGATATTATCTTTGCTAATTACATTTATACAATTATACAATATTTTCTGTTTTCAGATAATATCTGAAAACAGAAAATGTTACCAAAAATTGCAGAAAATGTAATTAAAAATTCGACATACGATATTTTCCCTTCTAGTGATGTAAATGCGTATAATACTCTGGTATAAAACGTTTGTATAAAACGGTATTATACGGTATGTAAAAAAATAATATACCTCAGTTTTATACTAGGTATAAACACTGCCTATATTACTATTTTATACAGCACGTATAAAACGTTTAAAACGGTTTAATATCGTTTAAAACGCTTTAATACCAAAATGAGAACAGGAACTTTTCCCATTATGCAGTTGGCAATACTGATTAATGCACCGTAACCGTAGTGTGAAAAAGTAAAAAACCGTTTTATACTGAAAAAATACGGTATTATCAATAACCATGGGTTTAATACACAAAATAGTTATTTTCGATACGTGTGCGTAAAGTGAGATATCTCACGGACGTATCGAACATAATTTTTTATAACGACTGCTTCTAAAGTTTAATAGAGAGAAAAAAAAATTATGAAAACGGAAAATTCGCTCTTCTAGTCCTTAGAACTTTACAATTACAGACTAAGTTACGATTTAGTTTATTTTTATTAAAGTTATTAACTTCTGTATAAATCATTAAAAACATGACTCTCTCATGATGTGGACTTTGTATGCGCGATACTATATATAGGAACACATGAAAAAGTGAAAAACCGTTTTATACTGAAAAAATACGGTATTATACCATGGGTTTAACACACAAAAAAGTTTCATACCGTATTTTTACATCACTACTTCTATCCACAGATATGTAGAAAACATTATACGGAAAATATTATAAAAAATTTGACTTAAGCGGTCTTGTCTTTCGGCCATAGATATATGCATAGGTATAGGAGAAGCGTAGATAATATAACTTCTGCAACTCGGGACTCAAAGAGCTATCTACATTTATTATACATGTTTAAAGACATGCGCGTCCCGAGCCCTTTTTAGGGTTGCGTATCTCAGAATGAGAAAAAAAATAAGATCACTTTGTTGTCTGTCTGTACGTCAAGACCCTTTTTCTTAGGAACGGCTAGAGGTATCAAGTTGAAATTAATATTCTACAACCCCATAGTCCTGTAAAAAATTCAAACATCTAACTCAATGCAATAAAAAGATACGAACTTGATACTGACTAACTCATCAAGACCTATAGGGTACTTCCCATTAATTAGAACCTTGAAATTTGGCACGAAGGAAGGTCTCATAGCACTAAGTAAAGGAAAAACAATGATTAATTTCCAATTCTATGTGGAATTGAGTTTTTGAATGATTTTTTTTTTTACTTAAATGGAAAGACAACATACAAGTTTTATAGCAAAACTGTTTTTATTTAATTTTTTTGTTTACTAATTAAAAAGTTATATTTAAATAAAAATTTTTAAAC
This sequence comes from Mongoloraphidia duomilia, assembly GCA_039654895.1. NCBI lineage: Eukaryota > Metazoa > Arthropoda > Insecta > Raphidioptera > Raphidiidae > Mongoloraphidia > Mongoloraphidia duomilia. Next base: position 50,059,733 of record CM077522.1, on the reverse strand, counting down.
TCAGTTCCGATGACGCGCCAAAAGAATCCGAACGCGTGTGACGTCATTATGTTATCTATGGTCTTTGTATCCATGGTTACCAAGTTAAAAATTTATTATTTTTGATAGTATGTGTAATACATATACACAAAACCAACAAATGCACACAAATTTTAATATAACGACGTCACAAACATTCCTGGCGCGTTTTGAAGTCACGTGATGTTTTTTTAAATTTTTATACATTTTAATTAATTTGTAGTAATTTATCTATGGCTTCAAAAAAAATTTTCTTTTCGTTTTTCAATATTATTTATGGTAAATTATTAGAAAAAATTAAAATATTAATATATTTTTTTTAAATTTAAATACCTAATTATTACGTGACAAACTTAATTTTTATTAAATTATTTTAACGGTACGGAACCCTCGGGGCACGAGTGCCAATCAAAAACTCCTCGGTCCACTTTATGAAAGAGCTATCTCTTTATAACAGTTCAGGGTAGCCATATTTGAAGAAAAAAATCCCTAGCTCTTACAAGCTTACCCAGTACCTAAAACGCTATTTTTCATTGAATTTGGTGAATATTGATGAAAAAAGTTATTATGAAATATATTTATGTACGTGTGAGATAAAGTCAAAAATTACTTTCACAATAGGTTTATCTAAGTTCACAATTCGAAAAGTGACAGTCCATAATTTATTGCACCGACATTTATATGCATTAGAAACATTAAACAGATAACATTCAATTGTCAATTTATTGTTAATTATCTCATTACATGTAAATTTACTTACGGTGTACATGCAAAGAAAAAAATGAACACCGCTAATAGAAACACTTGAACGTCAAACAACGTCCGAACCGGCTGTGCTTAGAAACAAAAGATTACAAAAATGTAGTAAAACTTCATCTTAACTCAATATTATCAATTTCATTTGTTTTTATAAAGTTTACAACCGTAAATAACTTTCTCAACTTTATTTCGCAAGTTCACGGAAGAATGTTAAGATAAAGAAGTTTCTATGTTTTTAAAAATCGACAAAAAATTATGTCGATTTTTAAAGACAGAAACTTCTTTATTTTTAACCGACTTCAAAAAAAGGAGGTTTCTCAATTCGACCGTATATATTTTTTATGTGGTTATGTTTTATGTATGTTCGCGGATAACTTCGTCGTTTATGAACCGATTTTGAAAAATTTTTTATTTGAAAGGGTATACTTTCAGATTGGTTCCATAGAAACTTCATCAAAATCGGTTCAGTAGTTCGGCTGATTTTAATAAAAGTAAGTAACGGCGTGTGATTCTTTTAAGGTAAATGTTACTTTTTGACACTAAAAAGTAAAAAATAAAAAACTTTTTAACAAAAAAAAAACCTCCTTCAAAAAGGCACTAAAAGAGGAAAATAATGAAATTTTGAGGTCTGTGTCAATTAAAATATGAAGTCGGTTAAAAAGTATAGTATAGTGATTAAAATCTTCTTTTTAACCAACTTCATATTTTAATTGGCACAGACCTCAAAATTTCATTATTTTCCTCTTTTTAGTGTCTTTTTGAAGTTTTTTTTTTGTTAAAAAGTTTTTTTTAGTGGCATTTTTTGAAGGAAGTGTTTTTTTTTTATAATTTAACGAAATTGATCGGATTCTTTCGAATCTTTTTTTTTTAAATGGACACTCGGTAATGCAGCGGTCTGTATTTTACGGTACATCAATAAATTACGACCGCTCACAATACAAGACATTCTTCTAGCGACAACACATTTTATTTGATTTTTTTGTATTTTTCAACATAAAATATGAGCACGTTCGAACATAGTGGACAATCGTGTTCAGTTGTTTAATCCTACGCAAGTTATAGAAAGTAAATTTATGTACCTACGTATATATGCATGTGGGAAACACCGCCTGGTTTAGACACTTGCGTGCTTTAAGGGGGTTTACGTCTCAGCTAAATGTTAAAATTATAATTTTTAACTTGCAATGTATGTTAGTTTGTTTGTTTAGGTCAAATCTTGCAAGTAAATTTTGAACGACTTCCACGTATCCGATCAATTTGAAATTTTGTACACATATGTTATTCCCGATGACAATACATGAATAAATCGTTTTTAGAAATAAATTCAACCCCTAAGGGGTTCAAACGGGGATGTAGGGTTTTTTTGACTAATCAACGCCCAGGCCAAATCGCTAAAGCTAGAGACTTGAAATTTGGACACTTGGTTCCTTTTCTGATGTAAGCAATCACTAAGAAAGGATTTCTCGAAATTCAACCCCTACAAGGGGGGCAAAATTTTAAAAGACTAAAATGAACAAAATAAATATTAGTAAAAAAGCTTTTTAGAGACAAGCTTTTATTTAAATGCACTAAAAAGGAAAAAATAATTTTTAATAATTTAGTAAAATTAAGCAAAATCGCAGGATAGTGGACAAAATAATTTGATTTATTAAATTAAATGTACGACGTTTCGTCTATAGATTTAGACTTTTTCAAGTACATACATAAATAATTTTATTATAATCACGATGGACACGATTTCTAATATAAATTTAATAATTTAGGTTCATAATTATAAAAGCGTGGGTCGTGACTAATAAGCTATCATAGAGTTCACGACCCACACTTTTATTAATTATAAACCTAAATTATTTTTTCCTTTTTAGTGCATTTCAATAAAAGCTTGTCCCTAAAAAGTTTTTTTTACTAATATTTATTTTTTACCATTTTATTTGCGGCATTACATCTATGCGTCGCCGTTTTTAGCTAAAAATAAGGACACTTGTGGCCAGTTTATCGTACATTTTAATCACGACGTTTTTTTAATCACACTGTTAAATGAAGGGTTGCTATGGTAACGGAACGCAGCAACCAATGAACACGCAGCTATGAAAATTTAACAGTGATAAAAAAACATCGTGATTAAAATGTACGATAAATCGGTCACAAGACAGTAAGGCATACACATATTAAATACGAAAAAGAGGCTTGGTGTGTGGGTAAAACCACACTGCTAACTTCCCATTGAGTGCCTTAGAGGTTAGAGACCAGTCTACCATAGAGAAACTATTTGCAACAAACATTTTACAACAATTTTACAGTAGTTTTTTTTTTGTTATAAAAAAAACCGCAAATCCAAATTTTTTGCAAACTTTATCAGGTTTTCATTATGTAATCATGCGTACGGAACCCTAAAATCTGTTAAATGTTTTATTTTTTTATTGTAAATTATAGACGCGTCGACAACTTAGGTCATTAGCGTCTTGGTTACATTAAATAACATGACTCTTAAAACTAAATGACATCACAAAACATCCATGAGCGGTGGCGGGATTCGAACCAACGACAGTCTGATCCAGAGTCCGCGACGCTAACCACTGGACCACACTGTCATCTCTGTTGAATGTTGAAGTAGATACTGTAACAAAACCCCAGAAACTACGCCACTGTTACCAACAGAACATTCCAGACTGAAGCGATTGTCTGTTTGTTATAACACAGTAGTGGAATAGTATTGAAGATTCCGGACGTTTCTATAGACAACGAGAACGCGTGCCGCTCTATATAAAGCCGCGAGTACAAGCGGTTGGGGATCAGTCATTCCGCGTCGTGTTGAGTCAGTCAATCGGTGATTTGTGAAAATAAATGGGAAATAAATAAAACAGTATTCTGTGAACATAGCTGTTAAAATAAATATCCTTGTATTGTTAAGTGTTATAATTACCGTTTTAGTGTTTCATTGTTTAGAATTGACATTTTCGTTATTGTTATTATTGTGTTTATAATTATTATAATTAATTATTGTAAATAGACATTGTACATAAATCCTAATAAATAAATAATTTAATTCCGCCAAATTAAAAACAGTTTTGTTATAATACAAATTCCCCTTAAGCTCCGCACATACTGACTACCGTATATATTAGCAAATAAATTACATATTTATGAGTGTGTGAGCGGCAGTTATTATTCAAGAATTAGAATCGGCATTTACTTGTAAATTCGCTACATGAATAGTCAAATGATTTCAGTTCTCGAGCGTCTATAATCTACAATAGTTAAATATGAACCGTTAAAATACGCACTTAAAAAGATTTACGTAAAATTTAAGTCGTCAAATAGATCCCATTGACCCAAACCAACCACAAATTAATGCTGTAGCGCCGATATCTCGTGTTTGTGTTTTAAAGACCACCAACAGCTAAGGTTATTTGGGCCTAGTACCAATTCATATTTTCAATTCATCATTTTTTAATAATAAATTGAAAATCCAATTGACACTTTTACCAGCTCTCGGGTTAGAACCCGGGAACTGGGGACTTGTAATAGAGGAACCATAGCAACGCCATGTAAACAACAGCATTGCTAAACGCTCGGCTATTCTCAAACCCTACCGATATCTCGTACATAGTCGTTATGTTTGTCACGCTATTAACGTAAATAACGTCCTGTCTCATACTGGGGTGGCATTTTTGAAATATTAGATGTAACGGAAATAGTCGGAAGTGGTTGACATGTGAAACAAAACAGCATGTATAACTATGTTAAGGTCCAGACACAGTAAGTAAATAAATAAGTACCTAAGTAATCTTTATTGTAGACAATACGACTGTATAATGGCCGTATCGAAAAGTACGAGTCTACCGACCGGTTCAAACACCAAGCCCAGGTTAGAATCCCGAAGGCTTTAATTTTTTTATGAAAATATAATATCGGTATTGGACAACACTTTAAAATAGAGCACATCCGCTCGTAGTCTAGCGGTATGTGTAATATAAAAAAATAAAATTACAATTATTTTATTTTATTTATTATATTTTACGAACATCTGATTTTATATAAATTAATAGATTTATACGGCTGAATTGCAATTGAAAATTTTTCGTTGGAAAGCAGTCAATTGGGTTATTAAATGAATTTTTTTTTTACTTAAATGGAAGGACCACATACAAGTTTCATAGCAAAACTTTTTTTTTTATTTTTTTTGCTTACTAATTCAAAAGTTATATTTAAATAAAAATTAATTTTTAAACTCAGTTCCGATAACGCGCCGAAAGAATCCGAACGCGTGTGACGTCATTATGTTATCTGTGGTCTTTGTATCCATGGTTACCAAGTTAAAAATTTATTATTTTTGATAGTATGTGTAATACATATACACAAATACCAACAAATGCAGACACATTTTAACATAACGACGTCACAAACATTCCTGGCGCGTTTTAAAGTCACGTGATATTTTTTAAATTTTTATACATTTTAATTAATTTTTAGTAATTTATCTATAGCTTTAAAAACTTTTTTCTTTTCGATTTTCAATATTATTTATGTTAAATTATTAGAAAAAATTAAAAAATTAATAATTTTTTTTAAACTTCAATACCTAATTATATAATTGATTCGAAACATATTGAAAAAAATCATTTTACCAACCATAGTCACAGTCAGGACTCTAACCTGAACCCGAGCCTAAACCTTTCCACTTTCGCGGCGGAATGAGCTTACATTTACTCAACCGTGACAAGGTTACTAATCTAACATTCCCCTTATATGCTTCGGAATTAACTGATTTTCACTACATGCGAGAGTTAATTTATTATAGCTAGGTAGTAGGTGTGAATCTTCATTATAGCGATGATGAGCTCTCCCTAGAACGAAGATTCACACCTACTACCTAGCTATAATAAATTAACTCTCGCATGTAGTGAAAATCACTTGATTCCGAAGCATATAAGGGGAATGTTAGATTAGTAACCTTATCACAGTTGAGTTAACGTAAGCTCATTCCGCCGCGAAAGTGGAAAGGTTCAGGTTAGAGTCCCGACTGTGACTATGGTTGGTAAAATGATTTTTTCCAATATGTTTCGAATTAATTATATAATTGGCTGCTTTCCAACGAAAAATTTTCATTTGATTTTATATGATAAATAAAAGTGGATGTATTTCTTTCCATGACAACGAATACAATTCTTTGTGTTCAATGGTATTCACGTCATCTGTCTGTACCCGCGATACAGACATACCCATTTTTTTTGTATCATTTGTGCTACCGCAATCCGAACTCTCTCGGTTTATATTAGTTCGAATTAGTGTGCGTGAACTGTATTTCATTCATAAATTTAATTTTAGAATTGACGATGGATCATAAAATTTATAATTTACATGTTTATCAGTACTAATAAAATTATTTTTAAATGAATTGAAAAATGGTAGTATAATCGTTCATTTATATTTATAACTCAAATAATGACCAGCTGTTCTTAGTTATTTACTATAATAAAACATGGTTCAATTATGCCAAGTCGCAGCGATTATATTATGATAAAAAACAAACGCGATGAATAACAAGAAAAACCTATAAAACAGAGAATTATACAGGGAATTTATTAAGTTCCCACTGGAATTTATTGTAATGGGTCCGAAAATTGAAATCAAAATGTATAACAAATTTTTATGTTTCAAGGTCACCACACTATTTTTAGAAAGATGTCTGTGTATGTGTGTGTGTACGTATGTACGTACGTACGTATGTGTCCATTTCTTTCTAAGACGAAATCTCGAGAATGAAAAATGATATCGACTACGTTTGGGTGCCAATCGACGCGTATTAACGTAAATATGATCTGAAAGAAATTTTTTCAAAATCGGTTCAGCCGTTCTTTTTTCTTAACCAAATAGACTCCAAAAAAGTAGATTTTACACAATATCTCGCGAATAAAAAATTACATCGACTTCGTAAGGGTGTCAATCGAGGCGTGTTAACGTCATTTTGATCCGACATAAATTTTATAAAAATCGGTTCAGCCGTTTTTTTTTTAATTATTGTTAAAAATAAATAATAATTATGTTTTAATGATTAAAATGATTACTTTTCTGTGTAATATATAATTTAATTATTATTATTAAATATTTATCAAACTGGGAAGCTCGTCGTGTGGACCTCAAGGGTCGCACTTTAGTCCTAATAAACGACCCACCTCACGGCTTGTTTGTTACATATTGGGGGCGGTCTGCATCCCTCACCGCTATCTAGCAAAATCCCTTACTCAGGGTATTTTAATGTGCCTCCCTCAACATCTTCACAAAAATAAGGCCTTGAATAAATAACACCAAAAAATTGTCACTAGCTCTCACTCTATAAACACCAATTTCCATATTTCTAACTTATAGCTATAGGCTCAATAAAATATGAAATAAGAAAAGTACTCACTTCGGTTTTTGCAACAACTGGTAGGTCTCAGTTTGCGACCTCTTTTTATTGAGTCCAGAAGTTGTTCTCGCGCCGACGGCTGACGCCTCAATGGAGCCAATTTCCTGTCCGAAGCCTGAAACAATAAAAAGATGTATTTAGTGACATCAATCAATCAAATAAACAAGCCGTGAGGTGGGTCGTTTATTAGGACCAGGGCGACCAGGGCCGGTTTTTGGGGCGGGCAAACTGAGCAGCTGCCCAGGGCGCCATCGAAATAGGGGCGGCACTGATGACCCACAAAAAATTGATAAGAAGTTTTGCAGAGAAAAAACCTCACAGAATTCATTTTTGAAGCAAATAATTGGACATATTTTTCTAAAACATCGGTGCAATACTTGGAATAAGGCTTCGAATGTTATAAGAACTGAAAAAGATGAAAAAAAAAACAATTTACGTAAAACCCCGTGGAAATTTTTTTAATATTAATGATAGGAAATTGTGCACACGTTTTATTGAAACAAAAATATAGGCGGGGGTGGGGGGCGCAAAGAAATGGTTTGCCCAGGGCGCCAAATAGGCTCGCGTCGGCCCCGAGTGCGACCCTTAGTTACTCTGCCTACTTACTCTAACATAAATCAAGAAGGGGATGACGAAGCGTACATCCAAATTTACCTTGCACAATAAACTGTGTAAATTCAGAACTCGCCCGTCGGAAAGTGACGGACAGAGAAGTGTACTTTCTATTTCATAGTTTTGCAATATCTGTTCTTATCGAGTGTTTTTATTTGATTTCGATTTTTAAAAGCTTCTAATTCTGTTTACAAAATAATACAATATTGTTATCTAGTGTCGTCAATTATTAATATCACAGATAATAACGCTGCATATATTCAATATCAATTTGCTTTATCATGTGATGCAAAATCACGTACTGAAAACTCGTTTTGTTAATTATCATGATGATAGCTGATGTCACATGATTGTTATGCAACTTCGCTTCAGAAACGTCGATATGAAGTTATTTAATTTGAATTTTAATTTGGCATATATTAACATTGAAAACAAAAATGCAACATCTCTACTAATATTATAAATGTTAAAATTTGTGTGTATGTGTGTGTGTTTGTTACCACTCAGCTCCGTAACGTAATGAGTACAAAAAAGTATTTTATATAATTCCTGCTTCTAAAGTTCAATATTCGAGCACTGTGAGGCGGGCGTAAAGAGGCGTATTTTAGTCACCGTGCGTGAAAGTCCAAAGCGTGCATAAAAGTACCGTCACCGTGCGTAAAAGTCCAAAGCGTGCGTAAAAGTACAATCTCTACATCTTATAAATTCGAAATTTCCGCACTTTGTACAATACAAGCACTATTTGCTGGCTATCTATCGATGTGTTACTATATATAGTCACGCGTCTACAAAGTCCACATCATGAGAGAGTCATGTTTTTAATGATTTATACAGAAGTTAATAACTTTAATAAAAATAAACTAAATCGTAACTTAGTCTGTAATTGTAAAGTTTTAAGGACTAGAAGAGCCAATTTTCCGTTTTCATAATTTTTTTATTCTCTCTATTAAACTTTAGAAGCAGTCGTTATAAAAAATTATGTTCGATACGTCCGCTTAAAGTGAGATATCTAGTAGGCTTAAATTGAGGCACTCGCTAAAGGGACTATACACAACGAGATCTCGTTGTGTATGCGTCAGTCCCTTTAGCGAGTGCCTCAATTTAAGCCTACTAGAATACCCCACTTCACGCACACGTATCGAAAATAACTATTTATACCAATTTTTTTTTGGCCTCATGCATTTGCTCGATTTCCCTCGGATCTTATTCAGGCCTGGAAAACACTCCTGCATTACTATTATTAGATAGATATTGTAAATTATAGACGCTCGACAATATTATGACTATTATTTAGACACGCATTTTATACGGACAATAAACAAATGATATGCCAATTTATGCAATCCGTAATCAAAAGAGCGTTAAACATGTTGCAGAATATTTTAATTATCATAATTAAACCTGTTCATGTTCCGACATAATAAAATATAGTGTAGATTGCATTTTATAAAAAGCGATATTAAACGCACAACGGCTTGGGAAACGGTCCACTTGGAAGGACACACGGGGATTTCAAAAAAAAAATACACGTCTCGTTGCAAAGGAAGCATTAATTCCAAAACGTTTATCTATCAAAAATATCAGAAAAAATGTTTGTTTTTGAAGTTATATTTCCTTATAGACCGAGAGCTAGTGACATTTTTTTGGTGTTATTTATTCAAGGCCTTATTTTTGTGAAGATGTTGAGGGAGGCATATTAAAGTGCCCTGTGTAAGGAATTTTGTTAGATAGCGGTATGGAAGAGATGCAGACCGCCCCCAATATGTAACAAAAAAAATTGTCACAATTATTATTGCTTCAAGGCTGAAATTGTTTGTATAGCTTGTCGGTGACCCAATAATGCCATTATAATATTTGCAGATCGATTGGACAGTATTAAAGGGGTGGCAGATCACCCTAAACGTGTCATGTACCCGACGAAATGTATATTGTTAGTTCAAGGTTCAAATTTTAATATGTTGTTACGGCGACTGTTTTAAGCATATATTTCAATTTGCAGACTAAAATGTCGGTATTAACCCTCTCTCGTAGAGGGAAACTTGCTCAAATAGGTGTATATATCGTTCTGCAAGGGGGTTAATACCGACATTTTCGTCTACAAATTGAAATATACGCTTAAAACAGTCGCCGTAACAACATATTAAAATTTGAACCTTGAACTAATAATATAAATTTCATCGGGTACATGACACGTTTAGGATGATCTTCCACCCCTTTAATACTGACCAATCGATCTGAAAATATTATAATGGCATTATTGGGTCACCGACAAGCTATACAAACAATTTCAGCTTTGAAGCAATAATAATTGTGACCATTTTTTTTTGTTACATGTTGGAGGCGGCCTGCATGCCTCCCATACCGCTATCTAGCAAAATCCTTTACACAGGGCACTTTAATATGCCTCCCTCAACATCTTCACAAAAATAAGGCCTTGAATAAATAACACCAAAAAAATGTCACTAGCTCTCGGTCTATTAGGCGCGGTATGAAAAAATGATGAGAATGATTTTTCAAGAACTGTGACATCAAAATTAACAGGATTGATTTCCAAAGTTACCATTTAAACAAATCTTGTCTTATTTTATTTCAATAAATTATTTGCATGCAAATTAAAATGTAGTTTTTAATCACGCAAAAGAAGTATAACTTCTAACGCGCGTACTACACGCACCGACTTTGTTAAATAATAATTAAAGAGCAGTAGCCCAAAGGTTGACATTAACGCAAAGTAAAAATTTACGACAATTTCCAAGAAATTAAATTTTAAAATGATAATATTAAAAAACGTATCTACAAAAAAAAACAAGCATTACGAATTATATTGTTTAGTTAAAATGTATTTTTTATTGTTTCACTTTTACTTCTGGGAAGTTATGGTGAATCATTATTTTATTTTACATCATAATTAAAAATAAATTAACTCGATTACATGACCTTACAAGGACGACTTCAATCTTTTTAAAAACAAATTTCTTCATTCGTTATCTAGTTTAAAAATTTATGATATGAATTATCTCAAATGAACGAACTGGTGCAAAAACAAATATTTTTTGGTTACGCGATACCATTTTGATTAATTCAAATTAAAACAAGCCGTGAGGTGGGTCGTTTATTAAGACTAAAGTGTGACCCTTGAGGTCCACACAACGAACTTCCCAGTTTGATAAATATTTAATAATAATAATTAAATTAGATATTACACAGAAAAGTAATCATTTTAATCATTAAAACATAATTATTATTTATTTTTACCAATAATTAAAAAAAAAGGCTAAACCGATTTTTATAAAATTTATGTCGGATCAAAATGACGTTAACACGCCTCGATTGACACCCTTACGAAGTCGATATAATTTTTTATTCGCGAGATATTGTGTAAAATCTACTTTTTTCGAGGTTATTTGGTTAAGAAAAAAGAACGGCTGAACCGATTTTGAAAAAATTTCTTTCAGATCATATTTACGTTATTACGCGTCGATTGGCATCCTAATGTAGTCGATATCATTTTTCATTCTCGATTCGTCTTAGAAAGAAATGGACACACGTACGTACACACACACACACACACACACAGAGATATCTTTCTAAAAATAGTGTAGTGACCTTGAAACATAAAATTTTTTTCTCCATTTTGATTTCGATTTTCGGACCCATTACAATAACTTCCAATGGGAAGTTAAAAATTTAAAATGCGCGCCAGATGTATAATATAATTCTTGAAACTTGGAAACTAGAAATTTCTACTTGATAAAATAACTGGACCGTGGTGAACACCACAAACTGGACAATGATTCTTGGCACGGAGTGGGTCTCCATCCATAATTTCCAAAGAAATTCTGCCATAACATATTATGGTACACTAAAGGCCGGTTCTCACGGGGCGATTTTAGTTGATCAACTTTAGTTGATCAACTAAAATTGAACTTAAATTGAACAACTTTTCGTTCCCACGTTTCAATGAAAATTGATTGACTGTTTCAACTTCAAAATGGCGCCAAATGCAGTTTTCCGTGCAGGTCTAGGAATAATAGCCACTTTAAGGGACGAACTAAAAAAAATTTAATGAAAATGACGAAACAACGCAAAAAACGTCGTTTTTGGGTTAGACGGTGGATTTCGAGAAGATATCAAATTTAATTTTATTTTTAATGTCCGCTATAGACAGGTCTTCTAACCTCATTTCACTCTTTATAATATGTAATGCATTTTCTCGGCAATCTTTATTTCTGTATGAGTCTAATTTGTGATTCCACAAACAATCGTGTTTTTGATACAACTCTAAGAAATTTATAGTTAATTTTTTTGACCACTTCATTATTATAAATAATAATATAACACTTCGGGACACCAGACATGGACAGTACTCATACTGACAGACGAATGAACTGAAGTTGACTGACAATACAATAGTTCGCAGTTCACACGCTTCAATCGTGTTTCAAATAGCAGTTTCAACTAGTTTGAAGTTGAATATGACTCATACTTGAACGATAAAGTTAGACTCAGTCCAACTTTTGTGGAACCGACTAAAATTGATCAACAAAAGTTGAAATATAGGTTCTCACGCTCATTTTCATTCGATTTTAGTTGATCAACTAAAGTTAATCAATTAAAATCGCCCCGTGAGAACCGGCCTTAACTTCCAAATTCGGTCAATTTTAAGAGACACAACAAATTGCGTTTCGTAAAAATTGGTCCAGCTGTTTTTAGGTGATTCCCGAAAAAACAGACACACTTCTTTATAATTTGTTTTTATTATAGGAAATATTAAATTTTTATTATTTTGAAATTAAATTTTCAAATTTAAACCTTGTAACACGGTAAACATACGTCTCATTATTTTTTCTAAAAAAAAAATAACGTGAACAGTGGCGGAGTCAAGTTGCAATTGTTAGGAGGGCACAAAAAAAAACAAGGATAATCGTTCTTTGAAACAGTATTATTTTAATAATAAAAGTATTAGAAATACCTTGTGTCCGTCTTGTGATTTCATGTGTTGTTAACACGACAGCAACGAGTTGCCATCTTCAGGTGTGGTTAATTAACCACACTTGAAGATGGCAACTCGTTGCTGAAACGCGTTGTGTTAACAACACATGAAGTCACAAGACGAACACAAGGTATTTCTAATACTTCTTATTATTCATATAGTGACTTGGAGCCTAAAACTCTAAAAATATAACAGTATTATTTTGCTTTGAATTTTTTGAACCGAGTGGACAATCGAAAGAGCATTTCATAATTCATGGGAGACACGTGCCCTCATAGAATTCCCCTTGGCGCCGCCACTGAAAACGAAACAATCATGGTCACATTCTGTGAACTAGATAGATGACATTGCCGGAGTTTTTTCACATTGATTGATGGATGCGGGCGACATTGCAATTAAAATTCCAAGGTTTTGAGTTCCGCTTTGTTCTAAAAATACACGCTGTTTACGGAAGTAGAAATAATACTTCCATTTTAAAACAATTGAAGCAATAACGCGGGTCATTATTGATAGGTTTATTTCTCGTCAGAACTGTGTTATTATGCAAAAAAAATAGCTGAAATGTAGAAATTATGCAAAGTTCCTTGCCTACACGTTATTTTCGAGCATGGCTTCCCTTACAATTTCTATTCATATTTAGGTGCAGAATTGAAAAAACAAATAAAAACAGGGTGCTCTAGGTAAAAAAAAATAACTTTGATCTGCCACGCTTAAATGGGACAGGCTGTATATAATTGAAAATATTTTTAGGTTATACACCATTCAAATTTATACAACTTTTGTATATAAACTTTTTTTCTATCTTCACCCAAAATCAATATATCGGCCGACAACGCAAGTCTTGGACACCCTGTATAATCACAATCTAAGGTCATCGTCAAATTATATTTTCTGGCAATGCTTTCTGCAACTCAACAGTGAGTTTTATACGAGTGTAGTATAAACTACTGACCTTTCTGAGCGGTGGCCTAGATCTAATGAACTCCAAGATAACGGCGTGTGCATCCTTTTTGACTCTATGTGGAATATCACCATCCACCATGATCTTTCTTAATTTGTATCGACGCGACCTGATGTCGTCCATCAGGATCTCGTACGGCGTCAGTTCGTACTCGATCGGCGTTCTGTTGAAGTCCACCTTCTTTAATTTGACGCCCATTCGTAACTCGCCGATCACTTGGACCCAAAATCGAGCCTAAATACAAACAGAAAAATACAATAATTGAATTAGAAGCTGTATACAGAATGTTTCGCTTATTTTGCTAAATAGGATAATAACATTAAGATGTTCACACAAGTCGATTAAGAGTATTCACCCCCTGCACTCTTGATCTCAAATTTTGATCTCTAGTCCCCTCGCCTAAAAACGGTTACAGCTCTCCCGACGCTATTTTTAAAGCTAAAAGGTTCGGGTAAACTCCAAATGAAGGACCAAGAATCACACTACGGATCCTAAAGACAAATTTTTTGAAAAAAAAAAAATTTTCAAAGATGGCGTAATTTTTAAAAAATCCAGGGAAATATTTTCAATTTTTGGCCTGTAGGGTCTGCAGTGTGATTCTTGGTACTTTATTTGGCGTTTACCCAAACTCTTTAGCTTTAAAAATAGAGTCGGGAGAGCGGTAACCGTTTTTAGGCGAGAGGAAAGGATTTGAGATGAAGGGTAACTTCAGGTAGAAAATATTCTTAAAAACAAATAAGTCTAATTTTTCTACGAATTTGGTGACGTGTTATACAGGTAGGTAAACTAGTTAACAGATTGGAAAGAAATTAGAAACACAAGCAACACAAAAGAAAAACTTTTTTTTTTTTGAAAAAAAAAATAATTTTCAGATTACAAGCTATAGAATTTTGAAATGAAAAGATGAGAGAAAATTGAAACAGAAGTATGATCAAAACACAAAATACACATTGATTTTATTAAAAAGCCTTCGGTGTGACATTTATTTTGCGTATTGACATATATAAATTCCTCATCCAAAAAACAATTGCTAACCGTAAAAGAATACGTTCCGGAATTTTGGGTTGTTGATTTTTTGACTAGAATATTGAGCTGCTATGACTCGTACGTCCAAGAAATATTTTTTTATTTTTTTTTCACAAACCAATTGACTCCTTGAAGAAAGAAGCTATTGCTCAGTTTGGCCCATCTTTCAACCCTACCAAAATTTACAAACTTCGAGGTTAACTTTAATTAGGTATTCTTTTCTTTTTAATTTTATAAAAATCAATACTAAAATATTTTTATATTTTTTTTCAGAAACCAATTGACTCCTTTAAGAAGGAAGATATTGCTCAATTTGGCCCATCTTTCAACCCTACCAAAATTTACAAACTTCGAGGTTAACTTAAATTAGGTATTCTTATGTTTTTAATTTTATCAAAATCAATACTACTATAAATATAAAATTGTAGCGCAACCTTTGACTGAAATTTCGTTTTCTTGGGTTTTTTTTTGAAATTTTTGGATATTTAGTACAACACATACATGAGATAAAGTGTTTCCGAAAATTTCGTCTATCTGTTTATACCAGCATCGCTCGAGAAGAATAACTGGACTGATTCTGATGAAATTTGGCATCCGAATTTAACATAAAACTTTTTATTCGACTACGATTGGGTTAAGATAAGGTTTCTATCAAAACCGACATCGAAGTATAAACACAGTATTACAGTCAGTGGCTGCTGTAGGTCAGGAATAATTTAACGCTATTTACATACTACTTTATTGATCGTCTTATAGATGTCACCGCTATGATCAGGTAAGATAAAATGTCTGTCAAAACCAACATTTACGCGAATAATAAAAATAATAAATATATTAGCCTTATTAAGATCATGAAGGGGCTTGGAAGGTTCGTCATAATTGTAGAAGCCGCCAGTAATAGCTACAATTGAGATGTAGACGTTCGACAGCTCAGGACATCAGCGTGCAAACCCGAATCTAGGAGGAGCGTGAGGGTTCACCTATACCGGCCGGCAAACTTACGGGGCGGCAGAATAGGCTTTGATTTTTTAAAGAATAACAATGAAAAAAAAGTCTATGGAGGTTACAATACTAATTATCTCCGTTTTTGAACCTCTACATATTATAATATAATGAGTCTACTATCTATGGTCTATATTCTATACTATAGCAAAGTACTGAAAATTTTCTTAAAAAATCTACCAGGGTAAGGGTTGGCAATCGAGATCTTTGCCTTCCCCCCCCCCCCAGCAAAAGTCTAGATCCGAGACTTATTAGCGTTGGGCTCGAATTGATATAAAATTAGACAAGATAAAAAAAATTATTGAACTAGATACATATAATATAATATGTAATATGTATATTATACAGGGTGTCTCAAAATTGCTGGGACATAGAGCTACCACGTGTAGTAGAGGTCAAAACAAGTCGATTGAACCCAATTTATTTATATACCAAAATGTACCGTTTGCCCGTGAGAAGAGTTCAAAGTTTACATAAAATTTTGTATTACAATTAAACTTGTACTAGGAATATCTGTTAGCATTATTTAAGAAAACATTTTTTTCCGTCGGAACTATGCGGAATACGAAATTTTTACAAGAGTAACAAAATGAAGATAATTAATCAGTCTTCTCGCTAAAAAAATTTGAGAACCGTATTACCACCCCTAAGAAAGTTCTGAAAAAAATGTCACGGGGTGAGGGTGGTTTTAACTCTTCTACAATTTCTTTTGGGTTTCTTTGATTACCGAAAGGAGAGTAATCCTCTAAAATGCACGTTTGTCAAATTTCATTCAATTTGTTTCACTCATTTCTGAACAGCATACAAAAATGTGTTTTTTTTTATGTAAACTTTGAACTCTTCTCACGGGCAAACGGTACATTTTTGTATATAAATAAATTGGGTCCAATCGACTTATTTTGACCTCTACTACACGTGGTAGCTCTGTGTCCCAGCAATTTTGGGACACCTGTATATAGGTATTACATAATTTTTGTTAGTGCTGGTACCATTTACTACCCAGGACACTTATGCTGATTTTATCGTACAATTTTAACAGGTTGTTTTTTTTAACCCCGCTGTTAAATTTTGATTGTTACGTGTTCATTGGTTGCTGCGTTTTCATTTTGGCAAATTGGTGATCGTTACCATAGCAACCATTTAACAGCGTGATTAAAAAATAAAATTGTACGATAAACCCAGCATTAATGTTTCTTAATTTATGATAAATAATAGTTTTATACGGCTGAAATGCAATTGAAAAATATTTTTTCGTTGGAGAGCAGCCAATTATATAATTGTTTCGAAACATATTGGAAAAAATCATTTTACCAACCAGTGGTCACAGTCAGGATTCTAACTAAGGTTCAGGTTAGAATCCTGAATATAAATTAAGAAAAATGTTTTTTCGTTGGAGAGCAGCCAATTATATAATTGTTTCGAAACATATTGGAAAAAATCATTTTACCAACCAGTGGTCACAGTCAGGATTCTAACTAAGGTTCAGGTTAGAATTCTGAATATAAATTAAGAAAAATGTTTTTTCGTTGGAGAGCAGCCAATTATATAATTGTTTCGAAACATATTGGAAAAAATCATTTTACCAACCAGTGGTCAGTCAGGATTCTAACCTGAACCTTAGTTAGAATCTTGACTGTGACCACTGGTTGGTAAAATGATTTTTTCCAATATGTTTCGAAACAATTATATAATTGGCTGCTCTCCAACGAAAAAACATTTTTCTTAATTTATATTTACACATAATGATAAAACTTGTCTAAACACTTGTTTTTATTTATATGGGAAAAACTCGCAAAAAACCCATCCTTCATAGCAGGTAAATATGACATTAGCATAATATATTATGTCAATACGCAATATGACGCCACACAGTCTTAAAGTCTTTGAAAATGGCTTTTTAACAGAGCAAATATTCGATCAACAAGCACAAACTTTATTTACATACTTGCAGAGCTCGCCAAATCCTACGGTTTGACTAAAAAAAGGAGAAAAAAGCTTTGTATAACAGGTGGTTTACAAATAATGTACATTGGTGAATGCAAAATTTCATATAACTCGTCGTAAATGTCTTTCAGTTGTTCGACAGGGTTTCTTTTCACTGCACCGAAAAACAGACGGCGTTGTCCCCGAGACATCATTATCGAGAGAAGAATTTTTTAACCGAGACAAGAAACAGCTTCCGATAAATTTTGGAATGTCAAAATAAGTTTCCTTTTGGTATTTTGACCAATTATTGTGGGTTTTTAATATTGGAACACATGATGTCAACCAATTTTTAATTAACGCTAATCAACAATTCGTTCTCATGATACTCGGAAAAAATCCAACCGGTGTTTGCCCCTAAATAAATTTACGCATACAAGGTACGGCCCCAATTAGTGTTGCCGTCTAGATCTAGACTTGTCTAGATTTTCAAGACAAGACAAGACTTGCTTTATCTAGATCAAGACTCTTGCCAAAACTCTAGACAATTTTCAAGAGTCTAGATAAACTAAGTAGTAGTATGTAAAGGTTTACTTTATCTACTACTACTAATCTAGACTCTTGAAAATAATCTAGAGTCTTGATATTAGACAAGACAAGAGTTTGTTAATCTAGACTTAGACTTAGTGAAGTCTTGATATTTCAAGACAAGACTTAAGTGAAGTCTTGTCTTGATATTTCAAGACAAAACTTAAGTGAAATCTTGTCTTGATATTTCAATACAAGACAAGACTTTGAAAGTCTTGTCTTGTCTAGACGGCAACACTAGCCCCAATTATCTGGGTTTGCAATTTTATAATAAACTGTTGCCGGAGACAAAAGCGTTACCCATTCAGAAATTTAAAAGACATATAACAGCGTATCTCGCTATAAATTGTTTTTATGATTACCAACATTTTTTAAATATTACATTTAATTATTGTACACTTTTGACTTGTATTTGACCGCTACACGGTGTAGCCAATACAAATAAATTTTACATTTACTGAAGATGATTACTAGGTTAATCGAAACGATTGTCAATTAAATAAAGATCAGCTGGTGTTGCCCTGATTCGGGTCTATAGGCCGTCGTTGGTTGGAATTGCTTCCTAACGTTTCGCCAGCACGAGTGGCGAGCTTCTTCAGAGACCCTTTCTACATCCAGCATCGGAGATGGAAGGACCTCTGAAGAAGCTCGCCACTCGTGCTAGCGAAACGTTAGGAAGCAATTCCAACTAACGACGGCCTATAGACCCGAATCAGGACAACACCAGCTCATCAACTGGCCGCGAAAGCCTCAACCAATTTCCCTAAATAAAGATCTTTATGAATTTTTGGATTTGGTCTACATTTTTAAACTAATAATAATAAAGTTATCATTGGTTTTCATACAAAAGCGTGCGAGAAATTAAGTTTCTTCCCTTCTGATAGGATGCAACCACCTCTTTTCAGTTCCGGATCCTTTGCAAATACAAAACCTTTATGATTTGAAGATTGGTAAACACAGCACATCGGGGCGTTGTCAACGATTTAATATTTTAAATAAACTTATTCTGTACATACTACTATAAACTGCCCACAAACCGAGGTGTTTATCGGAAATTCGATATTATCTTCTAGACTCTAGAGCAGAGGTTCCCAAGCTTTTTTTTCTCATAGACCACTTTAAAAATTTTGCTGGTTCCGGTGGACCCCCTGTAGCTACATTTCTACCATATTCCCAAAACTCGACAAAAAATGTGAAGATTAGATCTAACTATGGAAATTTGCATTGCGGCTGAGTTCTAACCATGAATTAACAGTTTTCGAAAAAAAAAGTGAGAATTGATTGGTTAATTAATTAATTCATTGTGCTGTGAGTGGATGTCAAAAAAGTAAAGTTGGCCAATCACAAAAGTGATTCCATCCAACTTTACTTTTTTGACATCTACTCACAGCACAAGAAACCAATCAATTCTCACTTATTTTATTTAGAAAACGCCACATTTGGAGTGGTAAAAATAAAAAGAAAAATAGTTTAATTTCTTGTGTTGTATTTATTCAAATAAAATGTGGCAAAAATAAAAAGAAAAATAGTTTAATTTCTTGTGTTGTATTTATTCAAATATGTAATTATTACACTATTAATTATTATTGTTATCATATTACTGAATTACTGAATATGGAATATGCAAGTTTTTACAAGTAACAGTCGCTGAGCTTCTTAAAATATTATCTGCCTACATTGATAGGTGAAGTCAAGCCAACATTTTAGTTCTTCACTATCGAAATCAGACAAATTTTCGTGAACCCCCGCTTACGAATTGTGAACCCCCATTTTTTTGTCACGCCAACGTAGACCTCTGGGGGTCCACCTGGACCACTTTGGGAATCAATGCTCTAGAGCAATTGAATTAATTTATGGGTCAACCCCAACATCCAGCATTTTAGAAGAAAAGAACGATACGATTTATTGAACTGAATCGTATCAACCATCTCTTTTCATTAACATTTAACCAAATGCAATTAGTGGGATGGAACGTCGAATGTTTGGTTGGTGGAAACTAGATAAACCATAATGTAAATGTAAATTGAATTTGCTTCACCGACCGACAACTCCAGTATTCTACAATGCAAAGAGACATCGCCCCCATCATCATCGCTGCTCGAATCTATTTACTTATGGTCCACAGCCTACCACAAAATTGTAAATGTTCTCGATGTTATTTGCCCTATAGTCCAGTAATTTTAGATTTCCAGTACAGAATAATTCCCAGTTAGCTGATTTTTTTTTATATACCTTCGTTATGGTGTTTTAAAAAACGTGTAAAAAGTCCCCATCGATATCGTGCCGGCGTTGCCAGATATTCGAGGTTCAAGTTCACGATAGACGGTTTTTTGCGAATTTCTCGGTTCCGTTCCATCTTTGGTAAAAAATGGTTATTATCAATCTTGTAGAGAACAAAATTTTCTACAACTTTTATATAAACATTTTTACTTCCCACCTCTACTATGGTAGGGAAGTAATGGATTTAGTCCGAAAAAAATATTTCGAGATTTTTACAGATCTTCACGTTTTGAGACCCTAGCAATCGTTTAAGATCATTTTCAGACTGATGTCTGTATATGTGTGTGTGTGTGTGTGTATGTGTGTGTGTATGTGGTCAATTTTTCGCCTTCGATATCTCAAGAACGGAACAACATACGGGCATGCCGATTGTTCTATTGTGTTTATCAGTCTTTAACTTAGATCTGATTAGATTTTGAGTCAAATCGGTTCAGTGGATCCTGAGATATTCAAAAAAACGTTCTCAATGTCACGTATTAACATAGGTAAAAAAATATATAAATGAATTCTAGATGTTATAATATGAAAAAAATGTAAATATTTTTTTTCTCTAAAATGTATAGTTTTCGAGAAAAAAAATATTTTACTAAAAAAAATAAAAATTTAACGTAAATCAAGGTAACCATGATTTTTGCTATATTAAGCTAGCCATCAGTAGATCACTAAACAAAAAAGAGGGCCATGCTTTTTTCAAAGAATAAAAATTAAATTGTGTTTTAAAGACCACCAACAGCTAACGTTATTTGGGCCTAGTCAAAGAAAAAAAAAAAAAAGAGTGTTTATTTTTTGCAAATATTTACTAGGTGGGAAGTATAGGACTGGTCATCAGTCGAATTTTTTTTATATACCTTCGTTATGGTGTTTTAAAAAACGTGTAAAAAGTCCCCATCGATATCGTGCCGGCGTTGCCAGATATTCGAGGTTCAAGTTCACGATAGACGGTTTTTTGCGAATTTCTCGGTTCCGTTCCATCTTTGGTAAAAAATGGTTATTATCAATCTTGTAGAGAACAAAATTTTCTACAACTTTTATATAAACATTTTTTGTCTACGATTTATAGTTTTTCTTATTTAAGTACCCGTGGCTTCCTCCCCCTTGATTTTTCATAATGGTATTATGCTGCTTCCCGTGGACCTAACATAATGATTTGTACCTTTATTTTAAGTTGAACTTATAAAGCTAACGATTAATTATAATTTTATAGAAATTAATGCAGTAGCTCTCTATTTATAAGCAACCAAACATACAAATCGACAGCAGTGAAACAGACAGATTGAGAGAATGCGATTTAAGTACAAAATTGATAATTATCATTTTTTACAAAAAATAGAACGGAACCGAGAAATTCGCAAAAATCCGTCTACCGTGAACTTGAACCTCGAATATCTGGCAACGCCGGCACGATATCGATGAGGACTTTTTACACGTTTTATAAAACACCTTAACGAAGGTATATAAAAAAAAATCAGCTAACTGGGAATTATTCTGCAGATGGGTCGTTCTAACGTCTAAAATTACTGGAGTACTATGTTTGCGGTAAAAGCGTTTACACCCTGTTCAATAAACTTCCGCAGCGTTATCTTTTTTCAATGCAGCGAAAAAGCGACAGAGGTATGACCTACGCACCCCGTCGAGAAATAAAACGTTCTTTACACAAAATATAGTTAAAAAATTGTTTCTGAAGAACTAAACTAGCTACCTCTTACCGATTGTGACAGACGGACGGACGGTTCAGTAATAAGGTTCCGTTCGGAGGTACGGAACCCCAAATTCGACTTCCGCCCATTTCATTGAGACAGAATAAATATACAAAGAAATGATAAGTACAGTTTAAGATAAATTAAATCGACTTACCCAATCGGAAAAATTTAATTTGTCGAGATGTGAACACGATTCAGGATCGGCATCCACTCGAAGGTCCCTCGTGCCTGACGATGAGACTTTTTGCAAGAAGGTGGACAGCTCCAGGGTTTCAGTGACTAGTGCCCTGCATACTGCGCGATAGTGGGCGTCCGCTTGCTGCCATTTTGTGATTCCCACGTGTCTGGCACAAAGCTGCAAATATAACATTTTCAAATAAAAATAGCATAAAATTTAACAATGCAATGAGCACCGAAACGTAAGCTTATAAATGCAAATTTAATCATCTGTATTGCAAATTTTATTTGATCCTTTTGCCACTGAGTTTTTTCTCTCCTAATTTCTACATCATCTACGGATCACCATCTCTCTATATCATAGAGTTCTTCAACATAAAATTTAACAAATTAGAATTTTCTATGGACACCCCGCTGAAACCATGTTGTGATTGAAAAAAAATCTATATGGAAGCAGAGCTGCATTTTTCGTAATATAATCAGAGAAAAATGTCATTTGGCTATTAAAAAATCTCGAAAGAAAAATGGTACATTTTAAGCAAAAACGATCGAAGAATGGACCAATCTCTTGAAATAAGAGCGAGTGACCGTTATTGCTTGTTCTGCAAGAATAAGAGAGAAAAAATATGTTTGTGCACGCATACCGTGTCCTGCCACCTAGCCAGTAGCAGTCAATGACAAACGATATAGACAGATTATTTGCCTATTTACAGGATCATCTGTGAACACTGTATGCACCCGCAATCCAGGTAAAACAAGACACGTGGATTCCCGGGACTTCCCAACAAAATGTACATAGAATTGCCTTGAGAATAACCGAGCATGTACCCAAGCCGTTGTTTATTAAGTGTTTCCATTACAAGCCCCCAGTTCCCAGGTTTTATTCTGAAAACTGATAAACATATCAATTCCAATCTATTGGTAATTGAATCGAACTATAGGTGTTCGAAGCTGGACGATCACCTCCTTATTTGAAGGGAATGTGGAAAAAACAAGTTATGTCCTTCTGACAAATGGCTGAGTAAATTGAATTTAAAGTTAATTACATTCCTTGTTCTCTTCCCATCCAATAATTTTTAGTTTTAAAATACACGGTGATCTACCTATTTCTTTTACCCCACAATTTACCCAGTTACGATGGCACTTACAGCTCAAAAATCAAAAAAATGTGACATACCCTGTTCTTTCCCCATTCCCTTCATTTTAACTAAGTTAATTTCAACACCCCGTATCTCAGAAAGAAAGCGGTTATGGACCATAGTTTATATGAACTTTTTTTCTTAAAATCCTTCGGGGAATAAGATCTTCAAGTATCGGAATCTTATTCCGAAACATCCTGTATAAATCTGCACTATCAGTAATCAAACCCACATATAATCAGTCACATGTCGGCGATGCCTTAAATGTAAATGGAACGAAACATATGACGGTGAGAGAACGCAGCAAGTAAACAAACCGCCCGCGGTTTGAAGCCCCATAAATGTTGACTTGCATCGACCTACGAATTATTATAGTTACGTAAACTACAAATAATAAATTATACGCCTGTCGTTGAGTCAATACTGAAATAATCGAGAATCTATTGAAGCTATTAATAGAAGTGAACACTTTTCTGTAACAGATGGACGCGCACAATCGAGTTCAAGTTGCTGAATCAAGTGCTTCAATGCCATCACTCTTAAGGTACGTGTAGTACGCAGCTGGGATTCTAGATGGTAGCATGTATGGTAGATGGTGGCTGAAATTATAAGGGCTTATAGGTTTCCACAACGAAGCTTTGATACTAGCATTGATACAAGCTTAAATCGCGTTTGAAATGTCAGATAGCGAAGACGAATATTTGTGTTCTTCTGCTACATATTTTAATTTTTTAAATATAAATTTGGGTAAGAGCTATCATGTCCACCCTATTAATAGAAAACGATCTAAACATAGCGAATTTCATCATTTATACCAAGAATTAAAATTTTACCCAAACCGGTTTTTTTATATTTACGTATGGAACCTAACACTTTTAAATACGTCTTAGAAAAAACTCAAAACAAATTAAATAAAAACTGGCAAAATTTCATTTATTAAACTAGTCACATCCATTGCGAAACTTGTAACGGCCATTTGACAGTTGTCACACGTTGTTTGTAGTAGTCAGCGCGTTGAAAGAATGGTGAGATACATTCTTGAATCTAGCAGCTCTTGTAACAGCGCTTATACCTGCTACACTCACTGCTTCGTTGTGTAAGGTCGCATATATAACAATGCATTAATTTAAGCAAGCCCTGCTATGATCAACGCTACCATCTAGAATCCTAGCTTCATACTGCACGTATCTTTAGGTGGCTCCACACTCTATCTATGATATCGCTATGACATTTTCCCCTTCAGCGCAGTGTTTTGTTTTTGATTACAAAAGGAAGTCCTCCCGAAATGTACACCCAATAACAAAATTTAAGTTCAGAAGTGACTAAATTTTTGGTTTAACTGACAAGTGAAGTTAAATAAAAAATATTGTAAAAACCTAGAATTAACTCACCTCAAGAACATCGACTAGTTTTGGATCGGTGTGGATATTGAGGGATGATGGTCCGGCATGATCAGAATCACATTCTCCAGAATCTCGCTCGATGCCCTCATCGTCCGTTTCCTGGTGGCGATCTGTTTCGGAGTCATCGTTCTCTGCAACAACGAAAACAGCACATTTTAACCATATTTAAAACATTTTAACTATTTACTATTTTAACACAATCAACACTTGATTTGCAAGAATTATTTTGATGCAATCAATATTTTACCTTTTTTACGATATTTTAAACTTCACAATGATTTGTCTAATGATTTTAAAGATTTGTCTTTTAATAAATTTCAAAAGAAACTTAAGAAATCATTGATTACATAATATCTAATATCATGTAGATGACTGTACTGTTTAATAGTCTGACGAATTCGACTCTTGTAGTCTTTTGCTTGATAATGCTTTATAGATTAGATTATTGATTATAGATGCTTGACATCTAAGGTCATTAGCGTGTAATTAATGGCGATGCCATAATACTTTTACTGCGCTCGCGCTGTGTTAAAGTTAGATTTTGAGTTTTTCCATACGTTTCCCGTAGTACATCCCACATTCGAAAATAAGAGATAAATAAGTTTAACCAAACACCGAACAAGATTATTTTAGATATGCAGAAAATATAATCAAAAAACTATACACTAATTAATGTGATCCACCAGCGTTTCAATTCACGAATGAATTAAAATAAACTAACAAAGATCTAATAATTACGCAATAACTTATTGATTGTATAACAGGCTTCTGTGTTCGTCCGAGTGTATAAAGGCTGTTCCAAAAGTATAGTTCAAAATTAATACGGTGGATTCGAGTTCAAAAATAGTGTGATAACTTCTTACATTTTTTTTTTGGAAAACTGCTTATTGAGAAAGCTGCCGCTTTTGAAAAATAACAACAAAATGGGTATTTTTTCTAAAGTAACATGTGACCGACGTATGATGGCTCAAATTTTGGATGATTATTTTGCCACATTCTATACAATTTATTAATATCCAAGAAACATCTGAGGCCTGGTTAGGTCATGTTTGTGGTTATTTATGTACTGTCGGAATTTACACAAATTTTGAATTCGACATTTGATTTTTACGATTTTCTATAATTAGTTATAGACGCTCGACAGGTCAATTAGCGACTAAGTTTTTCGAAAATGCATTCTACTTCGATATTGTGTAAAGCTAGCCAGTTCCGCAAAAATTGAGTCCAAACTTTTGCTTACACTCAAATCTAACTTAATACAAAAATAATTTTTGATGTGAAACATCTTATGTCGGGCTGTGAACAGCCGCGTGAGGGGAAATATGCAACGAAAGATCAATGCAACGAAATGTTTCTCCTTCGCTGCTGTTCTCCCCACCACTGCGGCACTTATATTGTACTGGATAAATAATTTATAAATTAATTGTCCGGGTATATTAAGTTATACATATATCAGTAACAACGGCTGTCTAGACAAGTTCATCCGCAGAGTAATGATTTTAGCCTTCTATGCATGGGGACTTGGGTTCGGAAAT
Source organism: Mongoloraphidia duomilia (assembly GCA_039654895.1). NCBI lineage: Eukaryota > Metazoa > Arthropoda > Insecta > Raphidioptera > Raphidiidae > Mongoloraphidia > Mongoloraphidia duomilia. The sequence goes on along the minus strand of CM077522.1, from coordinate 50,033,208 downwards.
TCATGGCATCGTACAATTTTTGACGTTTTTTTTTCTAAATCCTACGTGATATTTATTTATAAAATTTTTTATTTTTGTTATATTCTTTCTTTGACAATAATTATAATTTTTTAAAATTTCATGACACCAAAAATTATTTTTTTTTGTTTTTTTTAAAAAACGAAAATTTTGGTAAATTAGGGTATTTAGGGTAAATTAGAGTAAATTAGGGCAAATTAGAGTAAATTAGGGTAATTAGGGAAAACTAGGGTAAATTCAAGAAATTAGGGTATACTAGGGTAAATTTGGGTAAACGAGGAAAAATTAGGGTAAATTGTGTTAAATTGTAAATTCTTATCTCTCGAACTACTGAACCGATTCTAAAAATTCTTTCACTTATTATCTTCGCAGGGGGAGAATGTCTCGCGGCGTTGTAATAAATCATAAATTATTATATCTGGAACTATTGAACCGATTTAAAAAATTCTTTTACTAATAGAAAGCTACACTATCCCTAAGTGATATAGGCTAGATTTTATTTTGATAAATTTGTCAAGTTCAATAAATAAAAGATTCAAGCTATAAAAATGTTTCACATCTGCCAGGCGTCCCGCGACGGCTCACATTTTTTTTATTAAATGGCCCTTTGACAGGAAAATATTTAGCATCGCTGATATATATGAAAGTCAATATAATATACTGGCCAACCTTCATACTCTAACTGTCTAACAAATGAAGAACGAATACAAAACACCATTTCAATTGCATTGTTGCAGAGCATTTTCAATTGTTTTTGTTCCATTTGGTTACATATTCATCTTAATCAAATAATGCAATAGAACGATTTTCTTGCAAATATCTTTAAATTTAAATATTATAATTCTACTTTTGATTAAGAAAGTCAATTGTTTGCCTTGTTGAATAGATAATAATGCATTGTTGCATGTGCAACAGTGCATTGGTTATTTCTCGTTGAGTGAATCGGTACTTCCAGTGACTCAAAATATTATTACAATCCTCGATCTAAAGCAGAGATGAACTATAATTACTATTAGTGATTGATTAAATATTTATCATTTTGAAATCAAGTGTGTGATCCCGATTCACCACTTTTGTGTCATAAAAATAAATAATTTATTTTGTCACGGATATTATACAAGATGTCCAAGATAAGCATGGAGATTTCCTAAACGGTAAGAGACTTGAAATCTTCATAAAAAATTTTTCTTACTTAATAAGCAAGTTATAAATAAAAAACGAAAATGGGAAAATCTCGTTTTTCAACTGTCTGTCGCAAGCCAAGCAAAATATGGAAAGTTTGACTGCGCAGGGTAGTAGAACTGGAGATTCTGCACATTTTCTCTCGTTTAACCAAATTTCTATATCTCTTACCGTTTAGGAAATCTCCATGCATTCCACCCTTATCTTGAACACCCCGTATATCCTGACACGTTTACATTTAAATGTACAAAAAATAATAAAATTGATAATTAATAGTTTAAAATTAAATTTAATTAGGTAATTAAAAGCTGTAGTCTGAAAACTCTTCTATACGGAATAAAAGGCTTCAGTTATTAAAAAAAAATTTTAAACAAGCCGTGAGGTGGGTCGTTTATTAGGACTAAAGTGCGACCCTTGAGGTCCACACGACGAACTTCCCAGTTTGATAAATAATTAATAATAATAATTAAATTAGATATTACACAGAAAACTAATCATTTTAATCATTAAAACATAATTATTATTTATTTTTAACAATAATTAAAAAAAAAAAAACGGCAACGGATTTTTATAAAATTTATGTCGGATTAAAATGACGTTAACACGCCTCGATTGACACCCTTACGAAGTCGATATAATTTTTTATTCGCGAGATATTGTGTAAAATCTAATTTTTTGGAGTCTATTTGGTTAAGAAAAAAGAACGGCTGAATCGATTTTAAAAAAATTCCTTTCAGATCATATTTACGTTAATACGCGTCGATTGGCACTCCAACGTAGTCGATATCATTTTTCGTTCTCGAGATTTCGTCTTAGAAAGAAATGGACACATACGTACGTACGTACGTACGTATGTGTCCATTTCTTTCTAAGACGAAATCTCGCGTACACACGTACACACACACACACACACACACACAGACATCTTTCTAAAAGTAGTGTAAAAATAGTGTAGTGACCTTGAAACATAAAAATTTTTTTTCCTTTTTGATTTCGATTTTCGGACCCATTACAATAACTTCCAATGGGAAGTTAAAAATTTTCCTTTTTGATTTCGATTTTCGGACCCATTACAATAACCAATGGGAAGTTAATAATTTTTAAAATTATTATTTGACAAAATCTTCCAATCATTTGGCAATTTATTATATAATTTTTTTCCCAGATGAAATTTTTTACTTTTGTTAAGTTAGTTAACTTGTACGACAAACTGTCAAAGCAGCTAACTAACCCAGTATGAGATTGACTTTGTGATCGTTTTTTTGCACGCACTGACAAAAATACGGTGTCTCGATTGTTTGTTTTTTTCCCAGACAAATCTGGCAATCCTTCTCTTTCGTGTGACTCTGAATCTTACGTCTCAATAACATTTTCATCTTCAGCGCAGCCAGTGTTTTGTTTTTGATTACAAAAGGAAGTGTCTATCCAATGCCTACTATAATCTAACCGGCGATATTGCATTCCTATTTAGATCGTTTCCTTTCACTGCGTAGTAACTGCATAGACTAGCTATTTACCTGCGGAAATTTTGCAATAGAGATAGACAGTGCAATGGCGTACCTAAGTAGGTCTCGTATCAAAGATTGCCAAGTGGGATCGTCATCGCGAATCAGGAGGGGATTATGGAATATTTTACAGTCCGAGTAGATTTTCATTACTTACAATATTATAAACATTTGGAAACACTAGTTAACTAACAAAATGATTGGAGTTTCATGCTTTCACGGCCGGTAGAAAACTTGGTAGCAAATGTTTCCGGGCTAAGTAGCCGTGATCCAATGGATTTTACTCCGTACGTTTCGCCCAAAGCTCCGTTGGGCATCTTCAGTGGAGTAAAATCCATTGGACCACGGCTACTTAGCCCGGAAACATTTGCTACCAAGATAATAAAATGATCATCTGGTGTTGTCCTGATTCGGGTCTATAGGCCGTCGTTGGTTGGAATTGCTTCCTAACGTTTTGACAGATTGGTTGAGGCTTTCGCGGCCAGTTGATGAGCTGGTGTTGTCCTGATTCGGGTCTATAGGCCGTCGTTGGTTGGAATTGCTTCCTAACGTTTCGCTAGCACGAGTGGCGAGCTTCTTCAGAGGTCCTTTCTACATCCAGCATCGGAGATGGAAGGACCTCTGAAGAAGCTCGCCACTCGTGCTAGCGAAACGTTAGGCAGCAATTCCAACTAACGACGGCCTATAGACCCGAATCAGGACAACACCAGCTCATCAACTGGCCGCGAAAGCCTCAACCAATTTGTCAAAGTGATCATCGCCAAAAAATTCTGTCTACAAATGAAGATAATAAGATGTTATGTCTTCCCTGTTCTGTACTATAATAATATGGACACCTGAACTAGTGATGCGCGATTACGAGATGTTTTAATCGATGATCTCGATTGTTCAAACATCTCGATGACTTGATGGTTTTCACTTGGACTCGATTGTTGTTGTTTCATTCTTCACCGAGACCGAGTCGCATAGTACTGAATCGTACACTGTCGAGAGTCACATAATATACAATCGTTCATCACTCAACAACTGTGGTCGAGTCGATTGTGCAGTAATCGCGTAATACGAATTCAATAGCGAAGAGATCACAGAGTAGTGAGCACCCGGGCGAAGCCGGACGGGTACCGCTAGTCATTCATATAAATGTTTCGTGTCTGCTAAACAGTGAAGAGATTTTTTTTGATGTGAAACATCTTATGTCGGGCTGTGAACAGCCGCGTGAGGGGAAATATGCAACGAAATTTATGGTCCGCTCCTTCGCTGCTGTTCTCCCCACCACTGCGGCACTCTTTCTCTCTCTCGGCTTCCGCGCGCTCGGGCACGGGAAGACAACCGCGTGTGTTACAGTGCAGTATATAGGATTACGTCAGCATAACAGTTAGTTGCTGCTTTTGAAAAAATATATACTACTACATAGAGAATACCACCGAGTTCAAGAACGTTTTCTTTGATGTTTCACATCTGTCGTGGGTCCCGAGACCCACACCCTTTTTTTCAAATTGGTTCAATAGTTTCTGGAATTACACACACACCAAAAAAATGTTATCACGTTATTTCGGCCTATAGCACCAATTAATGTTTTCAATTTATTGTTTTGTAATAATAAACTGAAAATTGGGTTTTTAAATGAATTTTTTTTTTACTTAAATGGAAGGACCACATACAAGTTTTATAGCAAAATTTTTTTTTTATTTTTTTTGCTTACTAATTAAAACGTTACATTTAAATAAAAATTAATTTTTAAACTCAGTTCCGATAACGCGCCGAAAGAATCCGAACGCGTGTGACGTCATTATGTTATCTGTGGTCTTTGTATCCATGGTTACCAAGTTAAAAATTTATTATTTTTGATAGTATGTGTAATACATATACACAAATACCAACAAATGCAGACACATTTTAACATAACGACGTCACAAACATTCCTGGCGCGTTTTGAAGTCACGTGATAGTTTTTAAATTTTTATACATTTTAATTAATTTTTAGTAATTTATCTATAGCTTTAAAAACTTTTTTCTTTTCGATTTTCAATATTATTTATGTTAAATTATTCGAAAAAATTAAAAAATTAATAATTTTTTTTAAACTTAAATACCTAAATCAGTTGACACTTTTATCAGTTCCCGGAACTGGGGGCTTGTAAAAGAGCAGACGTCATGGAAACAACGGCATCTCTACACACTCGAGTAATAATTCTCAAGCCCCTACACCTGATACAGCGGTATCTACGCCACTGGATAGAGCAATATTGTTATCGCAATAACGAACACTAATTCTGTACTCGTTTATTATTATCTCATAATTAATAACAATGTTTAATCCGACTAGCTTCCCGAAAATAGACAAAAATAATAGTTTGCGATAATTGAAGACTCACGGATTTGTAATTTTGTATGATACAAAAAAAAAACTGATTACATGTATAATCAGAAGTTGTCCAAATGTTACTTAATTCTACGAAAATAATTTTTAGTTTTTGATAGGTACTCTTATGTTATTGAATTTGGGGTAAGTTGGGGTTAGTTGACATTATTTTTTCTTTTTCTTTTTGATTGCTGAAATCTAATGAAAATTACACCAAATTATAACCGAACCTTTGTTCATATAATTTCGTTTTCATTAGTTAAATATAATATTTGTATCTAGACCGTAGTAAATAAAAAAAATTAGGTACTTAATTCATTTAAAAACAAGCCGTGAGGTGGGTCGTTTATTAGGACTAAAGGGCGACCCTTGAGGACCACACGACGAACTTCCCAGTTTGATAAATATTTAATAATAATAATTAAATTAGATATTACACAGAAAAGTAATCATTTTAATCATTAAAACATAATTATTATTTATTTTTAACAATAATTAAAAAAAAAACGGCAGAACCGATTTTTATAAAATTTATGTCGGATCAAAATGACGTTAACACGCCTCGATTGACACCCTTACGAAGTCGATATAATTTTTTATTCGCGAGATATTGTGTAAAATCTACTTTTTTGGAGTCTATTTGGTTAAGAAAAAAGAACGGCTGAACCGATTTTGAAAACATTTCTTTCAGATCATATTTACGTTAATACGCGTTGATTGGCACCCTAACGTAGTCGATATCATTTTTCATTCTCGAGATTTCGTCTTAGAAAGAAATGGACACATATACGTACACACATACACACACACACAGACATCTTTCTAAAAATAGTGTAAAAAAATAGTGTAGTGACCTTGAAACAAAAATTTGTTATACATTTTGATTTCGATTTTCGAACCCATTACAATAAATTCCAATGGGAAGTTAAAAATATTTGTTTTGGTAATTTGTATGGAAAAAGTGTTTCCAGAATTTTTGTCTGTTTATACCAGCATCAGTCGAGAATTGGGGGACCAATATTGATATAACTTGGTATACTTTGACTAAGGTATAGGTAATAATATACCTACAGCCTATGAATTTCTTAATATATCTTTCATAATAAAAACATTGGCCTTGATATAATATTTATCTACTTCATAAAATTAAGCAAAATCGCAGGATAGTGGACAAAATAATTTGATTTATTAAATTAAATGTACGACGTTTCGTCTATAGATTATACTTTTTCAAGTACAATCATAAAAATAACAATATTTATGAAAATTTTCATAAATATTGTTATTTTTATGATTGTACTTGAAAAAGTCTAAATCTATAGACGAAACGTCGTACATTTAATTTAATAAATCAAATTATTTTGTCCACTATCCTGCGATTTTGCTTAATTTTATTATAATCACGATGGACACGATTTCTAATATAAATTTATCTACTTCGTTGCCTTAGTAACCATATTTCATTATAGCATCGAAAAGCGTTTCATAATGGATCATGACGTCACCAGTCGATAAACGGACATTTAAGATCCACTTTACAGACACGAGAAACCACTAAAAGCGTGCATGTGTTAAATAAAGTTTTTTTACAATTTTATTAATTAGTAAGTATTTAGAACAGGTTATTTGTTGTTGAATTATAATAATTTTATCATTTTCTCTTTAGCGTTGAGAACCTCGCACATAATAATATAGCATTAAATCATTAAATATAAATCTATTAAAGGCACCCAATGACATAGCGTGATCTTAGAATTTCACTAATAATGAAAAAAAACTGGAAGAACTTCTAAATGTTTTTTTTCATTAGGTACAGAAATAAAGTATCTATTTTTAATAATTTTAACTTTAAAATGAACAATTCTGTTACAAAGAATCAATTTGATACAAATGTCACATTATAATTTTAAATTAGAATTGAAAATGTTTTGCCTCCAAGCAAACCATCACTTGAACATAATATTATCATACTTAATTATAAAGAGAAATTCGCTCCGCATTTTTATAAATTTTCTGACAACAAAAAAACAGTTGGCGCCATGCGTATAATATATCACAGTAGATTTATAATACAAGATAATCGATTTAAACGGTTTCAATTTTTAATTTACTAATCCAGGGGTTCCCAATCTTTTCTTTACTGCGACTCCCTTTACAGGTTGCAATTTTTCGCGACGCCCTTCTCAAAAAGAAGATACCTGTGTGTAGCTCTAGCAGACTATACAATTACTTTATTATTCAAAGAAAACTCCAAAGAACATAGAATCTTAATTATTATTTATTAGATTCTAATTCTAATAATTAGAAAACATAAAAAACTACAAACAATACAATTAATGAGCAGGATGAGCTTGCTTTTTTGAGCATAACTTCTCAAATCGGGACTGAAGTTCTGAAATTGCGACTCCCAGGGCGTCGCGACGCACAATTAGGGAACCTCTGTACTAATCAATATCAATATTCAACAGGGTTGGATTTCTGCATTTATTTATTGTAAATTATAGACAACTTAGGTCATTAGCATCTTGATAACATTAAATAACAACTCACATAAAACTAAATTACATCACAAAACATTCATGAGCGGAGGCGGGATTCGAACTCACGACAGTCTGATCCAGAAACCGCGATTCTAACCACGGGACCACTGGATTTCTGCATCTTGTATTTAAACATTAAAATCAAACTTGAAACTATATGGATATATCATCTACATTGTTTACATGGCGTTGCTATGGTTCCTCTATTACAAGTCTCCAGTTCCCGTGTTCTAGCCCGATAGCTGGTAAAAGTGTCAATTGGATTTTCAATTTATTATTAAAAAAAAATAATGAATTAAAAATATGAATTGGTGCTAGGCCCAAATAACCTTAGCTGTTGGTGGTCTTTTAAACACAATTTAATTTTAATTTTTTATATTATCTACAATACAGTAAATATGTCTAGATACGTAATACCATTACGTACGAGACATAAATATGGTATTTTTTGCCATCCCCACTACAAAATACCTACTTTTCACGTCATTTTTAAAAAATTCTGACAGTTCATTTCCGTCGCCATCTTTCTTTCCACAGTGTGACGCGAAGTTCGTGCAAGTAAGTAATGACAGGCGCACGCATAGGCGTATAGAGCGAATAAACAGAAATTGCTAGGGCAACCGTTATTTTCTGCGCAAGTGCGGAAAATAAAACATTTTCCGCACACCTGTCTGTTAAATGAATCACTAAAGGCCGCTATACATACATCGAAAGTAGCTATTTTGTAGTGGGTATGGCAAAAAAATGTTTTTCATTCTCTGATTTCATATCGCAATTCTTCAAAAACGTCGCTCGCCCACGTAATGTAGAATTTGTCTATAAATTTGGATCGAGAAGGCTTCAAAATTTTATTTCTCAAATATTATCAACCGATCTTCAACGAAAATTTACTTTAAAGTCAATTCTGTATTATCACTTGAAACAAGTACATATTAAAAAAATTAAAATACAAACACTTGAAAAATTCTACACATTTATTCATCTCAACGATCGTTTCGGGTTCCTAGCCCATCATCAGGTAGTTTACATTAAAACTAAAATCTAAAAAGTCTACAAACATTATATATAGTAACCCAGGAAAGACTGGGGTGTCAATTATTAATAATTGACACCCCAGTCTTCCCTGGGTTACTATGTATAATGTTTGTAGACTTTTTAGATTTTAGTTTTAATGTAAACTCCTGATGATGGGTTAGGAACCCGAAACGATCGTTGAGATGAATAAATGTGTAGAATTTTTCAAGTGCTTGTTAATTAATTTTTATTCAATCATGTTCTACCAAGTGCCTAGCGATAATTCTATAGAATTTACAAGTACATATTATTTACAACAAATGAATTATAGACGGTGATCGCAGATATGAATCAAATATACGAAAGTTAAATCGAACATCCGAAAGGTGACAAAAAGACAAATTGATGTTGATAATTTTGCTTCCTGACTTGTATTAAAATTATTCTGAACTAAAGATTTACCGTACTACGTGTGTTGCAATAAGATTATTGTAAACAAACTAATCAATTTTCTATACTTTCAAAAATATTTGAACGCTTCAACTACTTAAATTATTAAACATTTGATTTATTAACTACTTAATCAAGAAATAATATTTTCACCGATGAAAATTCATATCCACACACTGTAAAAAATGGATGTAAAAATACTTTGAAAGTTAAGGTAGAATTCGCTCGATTTTCTAAGTGATTTTACATTATTATTTATTTTTACACAGAAAACTTCATAAAAACTTGGACTTTTACTGTAAAGTTAAACAAATTTGTGATTTTTACATAAAGTAAATTAAAATTACATAATTTGTGTAATATTCCAATAAAGTGTGTAAAAATTACAAAATAAAATGTATAGTTACATATATAAAATGGATGAATACAAAACAAATTAATGTAAAATTAATAACCACGCATGCGCAATGTGTTTTTATGGAATCTACGCGATGTGCAGGCGATACCTGTTTGCGACGCCATTGTCTTTAAATTTTATTAACTAAGAATTCAAATATAAATATTGAAATAAATAATTTTGCAAAAACAAACAAAAACAAAACAAATCTCAAATGAAGAATAAAGAGATATTTGAACAGAGACGAGACAAAACCAAAGTAAAACAAATTACAGATGAATAAACAACTGTCTCAAGTTGGTATTGAACAGAGACAAACGTAATAAAGTGCTTAATGCGCATGTCAGTTTTACAGTTTCATTTTGGTTTCATGGCTAGACCATGTACCGAAATGATCGTTTGGAAACCGTTCACAAACGATAATAAATCGGTTGGAACGCTTTAAGAATCGTTCACAAACGATCACGAGTTCGGTTGGAACGCATTCTATCCACTGCGCATGAGCGTGGCGGTAATATTACGGTATTCAGAGTGATTGGAACAAAGCTTACGAAAGCACACGACTGTTCAAGGACTTACATCGGTCTATTGAAAGCGCAAAAGGATTCCTGCTGTTCTTAAAGCAATCATATTATACTAAAGAATGTCTAAACAAGGTTAGTAAAGTGTAAAAAAAGACATTATGCCGTTATATCTTGCAGATGCAGGTATTCAGATTAGTTATATGCATTTATATCCAACTCCAACTAATCGATCATCCCAGACATCTTAACGTCAATTCATTTGTATTCCCAACGAGAAGTGAATCTCATTCATTATTACTTAACTAGAAGACATGCGCGTGAATGTTACATGCAATTTAAATATTTATACGGCGTTAATTTGTAGGTTAACTATTAATATAATCCAATTAATTAATAAACCTTTTGAACAGACGTATTTACCGTTAAAAATCACACTTGGAAGTCGTAATAATAATATCATGAGAGTGTTGCTTCAGTTATGATGACGGGAAATGACAGAAGTTTTTGTTGTTTTCGGGTCTCTTATTCCGGTGTTTAATGTTGACAAAATCACCGTGTGAGAACAAAAGATTGCACAGTTATTTTACGTATTCCAAAAACCAATATTCGTCCTGACTATTAAGGCTATACGAGGAATGTATTTATCGACAATCTGAAATTTGAGTATGCCAGTCTGTTTGGAGGTATGCATATTTTTAATTGATTCGTGTTCTAAGCCATGCCTTACGATGAGACATCCATAACAAAAAAATTCGACTGATGACCAGTCCTATACTTCCCACCTAATAAATAATTGCAAAAAATAAACACTCGATTCTTATTCTTTGAAAAAAAGCATGGCCCTCTTTTTTGTTTGGTGATCTACTGATGTCTAGTAATATAGCAAAAATCATGGTTACCTTGAATTACGTACAATTTTTTTTTTTAGTAAAATATTTTTTTCTCGAAAACTATACCTACATTTTAGAGAAAAAAAATATTTACATTTTTTTCATATTATAACATCTAGAATTCATTTATATTTTTTTACCTATGTTATTACGTGACATTGAGAACATTTTTTTTAATATCTCAGGATCCACTGAACCGATTTGACTCAAAATCTAATCAGATCTAAGTTAAAGGCTGATAAATACAATAGAACAATCGGCATGGCCGTATGTTGTTCCGTTTTTACTTCAGATTGAACTGAAACTTTGCACTTATCAAGAACCGATGACAATACAATAATTCAATAAGCTTGTACCATTATCCTAACCAGGATATCCAGGACTAAAAAGCAAAAATAAATTACAATTTAAAAAAACTAAAAAACACGATTTAATAGTAAACTGAACTAAAAAGTAAAAAATAATTTTTATTGTAAAAAAGCGTGGGGTGCTCGATATCAGAAAATATGATACAAAGCATCCCACGCTTTTTTACAATAAAAATTATTTTTTACTTTTTAGTACAGTTTACCATTAAAGCGTGTTTTTTAGTTTTTTTAAATTATAATTTATTTTTGCTTTTTAGTCCTGGATATCCTGGTCAGGATAATGGGACAAACTTATTGAATTATTGTATTGTCATCGGTCCTTGATAAGTGTGCAAAGTTTCAGTTCAATCTGAAGTTTTGAAGTGGGTGAAAATCGCGTTCAAATAATCCGTTACTTACATACATACATACAGGTGGAACTAATATAAGCGTGTTAAAAATGACATCTAACCAACGGCTTTCAAAGTAATATATAAATATCGAAATTACGACTGCTATCTTGGCAGTGTACTTGATAAAATACAACTATAGGTACTTGACAGTCACAAATTCTGAAATTTATCCAATATACCATCCAAAATATCCAAATAAACCCGCAATAAAACGAAATTACAGACAAAGGTCCCGTTACAATTTTATACATTATTATTGATCAGCGGCGAATGCAATGCAATGTTTTCGGTACGAACTACGATGGTAATTACAATTAACGCTTATCAGAAATAAGGTACTCAACTCTATTGAAATTGCACTGTACCTACTGTTGCAAATCACATTATTATACTGTAGCAAAACCCCAGATGATACGCCGCTGGCGACAATAGAAGCATCGAGAATAAGTAACAATGTGTAGCAAAACCCCAGATGATACGCCACTGGCGACAATCGAAGCATCCAGAACAAATAACAATGGTGGGGCGTGGCATTATATCGAAGACACAGGTAATCACCAGAAGGATCTGGAAAGTGCGCGAGCGTGGTGGGAGTCAAGCTGCACCATTATATAAGCAAGAACAGTCACCGGAAAAAACAACGAATTAGACAACGAGTGACAGTTGAAATAAATACAGTGCTATTGAAGTGTTTTCACTTTGTTTGAGAAATACTGATCGTGTAAGCAGTGTTGACTGTTGAAATTGACTTTTCATTGTTACGAATTATTGTATATTGTTGTTTACATTTTTAATTATTGTAAATAAATAATTTATTCCACCCACGTAAGAAAACAGTTTTGTTACAATACTTTTGATCCTTTTTACAGATTTTACATATCGCTGACGGCTTTTACCTAATCGAATTGAAAATCATGATGGCCTCTTTAACCTGTAGATCGATATTACCGTCTAGTTAGTTATACGACACAGAAATTTAGTGGCAAAACGCCTACATAATAAATAGTAATATTTACAATACAATATTTCTACCGTTCCCGTTGTAGACCGAGAGCTAGAGACAATTTTTTGGTGTTATTTATTCAAGGCCTTATTTTTGTGAAGATGTTGAGGGAGGCATATTAAAGTGCCCTGAGTAAGGGATTTTGCTCGATAGCGGTATAGGAGGGATGCAAACCGCCCCCAAAGTGTAACAAAAAAAATGGTCACAATGATTATTGCTTCAAGGCTGAAATTGTTTGTATAACTTGTCGTTGACCCAATAACGCCATTATAATAGTAGAAAAGATCGGGCTCGGTTCCCGACTGCGACAGGTTGTAAAATGATTTTTTCTTTCCAAAAATCCAGAAATTGATTATGACTGGTCTATTGGCTGCTTATCCAATCACCCTCTATTAATATGATTTATAATCAACGTAAAAATGAATTGCATGAATAAATATTTATTGCATAAAAGAAATACATTTTATATAATATACAGGGTGTCCAAACATGGGAGCCATGAAAACGCCGTCACCATACAGATTGTATCAAATTAAACCTGTGCATAGGGCATTCTGTGTGTAAGAGAGAGATTGATACATAAAGCAATAAGAAAGAATGAGATAAATGATCGCTAATAGGAAGTTACTGTGGTTACTGTAAATAAATACCGAACAACCTGATAGCGTCATCGTTGTTTTCTACAGTAAAAATAGTCACTACTGAAATTATTGATAAAATGGCAATTTATATTGTTCGGGAAAAAATTCAAATAATTAAATGGTTTTACCTGGCGGTAATTGAGGCACCGCCGCACATCGCGAGATCCAAAATCTCATTTCGTAGCGTGGCCTTTGACAAATAGACCGTCTCCTTCTGTCACAACAACTTCGCAATGTCATAGCAGAATTTAATCAAACTGGCTTGCCTATCTCCGAAATATGTATGGTTTAGTTGCTTTAGTTGGTCACAACTGCGTAAAAGTCCGTTTAGTGAGTTTTCTGAGCATCATAGAAGGAGCGAAAAAACTAGAAGATCGACGCTATTCAGGTTGTAATGCAATATTATTTATTTACAATAACCACAGTAACAGTCCTATTAGCGACTGATTTATCTCATTCTTACTTAATGACTTTCATATATCGATCTCTGTCTTACACACAGAATGCTCTATGCACAGGGTGTCCTAACTTTGAGCCTGCAACGCCTCCCTGTATAATCAACGACATGATCGCTACAAGCTAGGCAAATCTCAAGCCCAGGGTTATTTTAAAGGACTTGCGTCATGGGATCGCTAGAATTATAGTCGGGGCGTTGAGGGCACGGAATAGCATGTGCGGCGTGTACAACCATAAATGGTCTCAATAAAACTAGTCCATATAATCAAAAGATCGATTACAATTGATTTATAGATAAACCGTGATCGCACTCTTTCTGTGTCAAAATCGTGTTCACAGACCATATTGACGTTTATCTCTATTGTAAATTATAGACGCTCGACAACAGAGGTCATTAGTGATGTTTATCTCTAGTAGGTAGGTAAGTAATAATGAGATGTCTTTAAAATTCACTTCTTTCCGTCTTTGCGAAATAACTTAACATCTAGACCATTTTAAAATCTAACAAACAGAAGTAATCATGATTTAGCTACTGTAATGGAAGTTAAAAAAGTTTTTGCAATACTCACTATAACATAGATACTTAACATGCATGTAGGTATGTAGATATGCAAAGTGACTTTTGATGGGCCGGTGTGCGGGAACGTATCTTTTCCACACTAGTGTGGGAAAGCAAGCCATTTCCATAGTGATTTATGTTTATTCGCCCTGATCCGCCCGGCTATTACCTACACTGACAGCTGTTCTCGGTCTACTATAGAAGTGAAGTTGGCGACATAAATGAACTGTCAAAACTTTTTTAATATACTGAAAATGAAGTGAAAAGCAGCTATTTATAGTGGGTATGGCAAAAAATACCATATGTATATTTTGTGCGTAATAATATTATGACTCGTGTGACTGTTAACGTATTGTCTCTATTTATTTTTTATTTATTTATTGTAAATTATAGACGCGTCGTCAGCTTAGATCATTAGCGTCTTGATTACATTAAATAACAGTTAACTTAAAACTAAATGTCATCACAAAACATCCATGAGCGAAGGCAGGATTCGAACCCACGACAGTCTGATCCAGAGGTCACGACGCTAACCACTGGACCACACTGTCCTCTTAACATAGTGTCACTTACTCATCAGTAATATATTATGTCACTACCCAACTTGATATATACAATTATTATTATATATTTATGCTGGGCTTTGTCAGGTAGCTACGATTATCTAAAATAGCCTCATTTATGTTTTTGAATATATTTTTACTTATAGATTTTAAGTTTACATGAGGACAGTGTGGTCTAATGGTTAGCGTAGCGACCTATTAGATCAGAGTGTCGTGGGTTCGAATTCCACCTCCGCTCATGGATGGTCTGTGATGTCATTTATATTTAAGTAGGTAATTTGTTATTTAATGTTATTAAGACGCTAATGACCTTAGATGTCGACGTGTCTATAATCTACAATAAATAAATAAAAATTAAGTTTATATTTTCTGCCCCCGGAAAAAAAATCGAAAACCTAAACTTTCCCTAAGAACTGAGCTACCAATTGGTAAGAATTGCATTCAAATCGGTTCAGCATAGCGGAATTATTCCGATTTTCAGCCGGGCAGCTAAATGGCTATGGCAAAAAAACTTAAAAAAAAAAATCTCTTTCAAAAAACCACTAAAAAGATGAAAATAATGAAATTTTGAGGTCTGTGCCAATTTAATAAAATATGAAATCGGTTAAAAAGTATAGTATAGTGGTTAATATCTTCTTTTTAACCAACTTCATATTTTATTTAATTGGTACAGACCTCAAAATTTCAGTATTTTCCTCTTTTTAGTGTTTTTTTGAAGGAGGTTTTTTTTTTGTAAAAAAGTTTTTTATTTTTTACTTTTTAGTGACATTTACCTTAAGAGAATCACACGCCATTACTTACTTTTATTAAACCGACTTTCTTACGCTTTCTGATGTCAAAAAGTGACATTTACCTTAAAGAATCACACGCCGTTACTCACTTTTATTAAGATCAAGCCGAACTACTGAACCGATTTTGATGAAATTTCTATGGGACCAATCTGAAAGTACATTCTTTCAAATAAAAAAAAAATTTCAAAATCGGTTTATAAATGACTGAGTTATGAGGTAACAAACATAAAAAAAAAATACAACCGAATTGAGAATCACCTCCTTTTTTTGAAGTCGGTTAAAAAATATCTTAGAAAAAGTAAAATTACAAAGAAATTAAATGAGAACAAAATACGATAACAAAAATCTAAATATAGTAATTTCAATTTCACCTTGATTAATAATAAAACATGCAAAAAAATCAACGTAAACAACCGTTTTGTTATCGCAATGCTACTTTGTTAAACTCATGAATTACTTAGTGCGGCGGACGTGAGATGTTACAAATAAATCTTCTTCCTCGTGATAAATATGCAAAAAAAATCTGCAAGTATAAAAAATGTTGCCAAACTTGTTTTTGCACTCGGCGATAATCTGTTAAGTTGTTGGCTACCAGTGTATTTCAACATTGCGTGTTGTAATTTGCAAATGAATAATTATCAGTTTTTGTTTCGAGAAAAAAAAGATGCATAAATGATTTGTAAAACTATAATAAAACACGCTCTAGGAAGTCTATATTATGCTGTCAATGTCAAATCAATGATTTTTTTAACGGACTTCAAAAAAAGGAGGTGGTTCTCAATTCGGTTGTATTTTTTTTTTTATAATGTTTGTTACCTCAGAACTCCGTCATTTAAAAACCGATTTGGAAATTTTTTTTTTATTTAAAAGGATATACTTTCAGATTGGTCTCATACAAATTTCATCAAAATCGGTTCAGTAGTTCGGCTGATTTTAATAAAAGTTAGTAACGGCGTGTGATTCCTTTAAGGTAAATGTCACTTTTTGACACTAAAAAGTAAAAAATAAAAAACTTTTTAACAAAAAAAAAACCTCCTTCTAAAAGCCACTAAAAAGAGGAAAGTAACGAAATTTTGAGATCTGCGCCAATTTAATAAAATATGAAGTTGGTTAAAAAGAAGATATTAATCACTATACTATACTTTTTAATCGACTTCATATTTTATTAAATTGGCGCAGACCTCAAAATTTCATTATTTTCCTCTTTTTAGTGGCTTTTTGAAGGAGGTTTTTTTTTGTTAAAAAGTTTTTTGTAATTCTATATAAATGGGTCTTACCTGTAGAGAATAAATCTATTATTATTATTAAATAGAATTCCCATCAAAGCCAACATTAACACACGGTCGTGAATATGCGTTCAAAATCGACACTCACGCGAGCGAAGTCGCAGAACAAAGCCATAGTTATTTTAAAATGACACCACAACTTGTTCTTTTACGATCATAAATTATTGTAAAAGCAAGTGTCTGAACGGTTTATTATTACGACTAAGAGATCATCGTAAACTCAAATAATTTTATATTTAATATATAATACGCCTTCTTCTCAGTTCTTTGTATTTAGATTTACGCAAGTGTTATTTATGAATCTTAGAGCTGCTTTTATTGGTACTTTTTCCCAATAACATAAATCAAACTGAAATATATACAAATGAAATGCCAATGACTTTATAACCTAAATCGGAATAAAAAACGCAACAGCTGCTGTCCCATTTAACTTTTTCACGATCTTAAAAAACAATAAGTCAATATGTCATAATAAGAAGTATTATAGAAATACCTTATATTTTGGTGTCCGTCTTGTGACTTCATGTGTTGTTAACACGATTCGTTTCAGCAACGAGTTGCCATCTTCAGGTGTGGTTAATTTTTTATATTATAAAACACACATTGAGTATTCGTATTTTATTTTTATTTATTGTAGATTATAGACGCGTCGACATCTAAGGTCATTAGCGTCTTTCAACTACACTAAATAACAACTTACTTAAAATTAAATAACATCACAAAACATCCATGAGCGCAGGTGGGATTCGAACCCACGGCAGTCCAGTCTAGAGGTTGCGGTGCCAAGCATGCTAACCACTAGGCTATACTGCCCCCTGATTTGAGTATCCGTAACACGTTATAATATTATGATGCTAATTTCTAAGCACATGTCTAGTATGTTGTGGATTGTGAAGTACTGATTTAAATTTCGAGATTTTGTGATTTATATAGTAGGTAGATGAAATATAAATCATAAAATCTCGAAATTTAAATCAGTACCTCACAATCCACAATATAATAGACATGCGTTTAGCAACATAATATTATAACGTGTTACGAATACTCAATGTGTGTTTTATAATATAAAAAATTAACCACACCTGAAGATGGCAACTCGTTGCTGAAACGCGTCGTGTTAACAACACATGAAGTCACAAGACGGACACAAGGTATTTCTAATACTTCTTATTATTCATATATAGTGACTTCGAGACCAAACACTCTAAAAATGTATCAATATGTCATATATTATAGAATTCAAATAAATATACCATACTAGCGGCCCGTCGCGGTTACGCCCGGGCGGTATGAAATTATGTTTAGAAGTAAGCGGAGAAACAGACAGAGGCAGACAGCGACTTTGTTTTATACTATTTAGAGATAGAGAAACAGTTTTTTTTTTGACAAAACACCGTCATAGTTCAGCCATTTTGTACAAAATGTTTACAAATTATACGAGTATACATAAACCTTTCTCGTTTATTGCTCTTTCTATTAGTGAAAACCGTTTCAAAATCCGTTGCGGGGTTTAGAAGAAGTAAGCGGAGAAACAGACAGGCAGACAGCGACTTTGTTTTATACTATTTAGAGAAGAAAAGCCCAATAAAATTGATAATAATAAAATTCAGCTCCATTTTCTTTATCTTATAAATGAAAATTTTCGTTCAGTTGCATCGATCGCAAATTTTCTTTCGTAAATTATATCATTTCTAGATTTTCCTAGACTCCTATATTCGCTCGAAAGTAAAAAATGCTTTTTTTACACCACATAAATTTGTCAAGGACTTGAAAATAGCACAGTTCCAAATTCCATGGTTCCTCTATCACAAATTCTCAGTTCCCATGTTCCAGTCTGAGAGCCTACAAAAGTATCAGTAAGATTTAAGTAGTAGTGTTGACCCAATGAATGTTAATAATTGAAGGAAGGTTTGGTTGAGGGTCTTCATTATTTTGACCCTCAACCAAACCTTCCTTCAATTAGTAAGATTTAAGTACAATAACAAATTGAAAATATATGAATTGGTATCAGGCCTCTGTAGTTGGTGGTTTTAAGAAAATAAGTGAAATTATCCAAACTTATCACGTATAAAATATATTCATTAATAGAATAATATGTTTTTTTATCATGTGACCGATACATGAAAATATGAAACTTTAGATTAAAATATTACAAAGTATTGTAAAAATATTTACTTAATGAATACAAAATGTTATCAACTAGATAGTTTTTAGATTAAAAAATGTTATCAATTAAAAATAATGATAAATATTGAATTATGCTAAATTAAACTCACTCATCCAGGCGAGATAATTAGATAGTGTAGATCATAGACACTCGACAAAATTCATTCAGGAAAAAAAACTGGGTAGGTGTAAATTATTACCTCTCTGTATCTCTGTACCACGCGTCTGAAGTTAAACTTCACAGGTAAACATTTGTAACCAAGTAAACACCAAACAGAAAGGGGCGTGTCGATTGAGTTCCCCCCTCAACGCATGCGTATACCTATACCCGCCAGCCAATCGGTTTCGAATCCCCGCTAACATTGTAACCAAGTAAACACTAAACAGAAAGGGGCGTGTCGATCGAGTTTCCCTCAACGCATGCGTATACCTATACCCGCCAGCCAATCGGTTTCGAATCCCCGCTAGTAGCTTATTTTCCCCACTCCCGACGGTGCCGTTTTTCGTTACGATGTTGAACGAAATTACTCTCTTCAATCGCGGCTAAAGAAGTTGCACTTTAAGAACCAGTTCTCAGATAGACCTCGCGCGGCGAAAGATGAAGCCACCGCGTCATAGTAACGTGAATGCATTGCGCCCGCCTTCTAGCTTGCTATTGGCTGTTTATTGCCATGAATAGCAGTTTGCCAAAATTGTACCTAACGTCATAAAACCCAATGTGCAGTTTTGTGTACACGGCACTGTCTGCGGGCAAGCAGGCGTTCACTAGCATATTATTGATGACGTACCTGGCTTCATCTCTCACCGCGGGCACTCTAACAACTTGGGAACTGAGGAGTTTGTTAAAGTGATCTACAAAAAGCGAAATTCTCCGAGCTCGCCTGTTCTCAAACAGAATTCCAATAAATAAATATCGATCTTTTATAGCTGTAAATATTGAGAAGCACTGGTTTTTTTCTCTTCAATGTGAGATAACAGTTTAAACATGTTATTTAATGTATTAAGTAACTTGCATATATTTCAGTTATTTATACTTTTTAGGTCAGTAAGGTAAGATATTTTAAACACTTGATCGTCTATCGATTTATCTTAGGTACGCTCAATCGGATGTTACAAATTATAGCGATCAACGGAAGTATTACCTAACCTTTATAAATACATATTTTGATAATGGCGTTCTCAAATTATTATAATTAATTTACAATTAATCTTTTAAGCAATTTACAAAAAATTAATAGTGTGTAGAAATTGCTTTGAAAATAAAAATGTGCCCGAGGGTACAAATAAGCCAGCTGTTAATTTTTGCAAAATACACTGTAAAAAATGGATGTAAAAATACTTTGAAAGTTAAGGTAGAATTCGCTCGATTTTCTAAGTGATTTTACATTATTATTTATTTTTACACAGAAAACTTCATAAAAACTTGGACTTTTACTGTAAAGTTAAACAAATTTGTGATTTGTGATATTCCAATAAAGTGTGTAAAAATTACAAAATAAAATGTATAGTTACATATATAAAATGGATGTATACAAAACAAATTAATGTAAAATTAGTAACCACGCATGCGCAATGTGTTTTTATGGAATCTACGCGATGTGCAGGCGATACCTGTTTGCGACGCTATTGTCTCTGTGTGTGCCTATTACCAGATTAATCGCTGGCTACAAATGGACCATCGATAATCTATGTAATCGGCCTTCTTATTTTTTACAGTGTATATAGACGTCCGATTTTTTTGTTTTTTGTTTTTTGCAATAAATTATTGTCTCTATTTGATACCAATGTGGGCTACTATTTTTATTCGTCAGATTGCGCGAATGGCAAGTGTTTACATTATTATTCGTCAGATGGCGCTAGTTACAAGTAAGGTATATGTCAAACGTTTAGAGATTGTGTTCAGTCATTCTTCATTTATCCATTATTAAGAAATAATTAATTAAATAACTGTGTAACTGCGAATTACCCGTTAAATGATGTGTCATAAACAATACTGACATTTGAATGCCAGATAACTCACTTGCTAGTTGCCCTATCAGGTGGCAGAAAAAAGTCTGGTAACCCTTATTATAGTCATTAATCTATACTGTCGCTATAAAAATTAGCCAATGCAGCTTAATCTGTCAGAATAGCCGAGCATGTAGCAATGTCGCTGTTACAAGCCCCCGGCTACCCAGGTTCTATTCCGAGAATTGGTAAAAGTGTCAACTGGATTTTCAATTGATTATTAAAAAAATAATAAATTGAAAATATGAATTGGCCCTAAGCCCACATAACTCTAACTGTTGGTGACCTTAAACAAAAAACAAACAAAACAAAAAAAAGGGTGTGGGTCTCGGGACCCCCGACAGATGTGAAACATCAAAGAAAACGTTATTGAACTCGGTGGTATTCTCTATGTATAGTAGTATATATTTTTTCAAAAGCAGCAACTAACTGTTATGCTGACGTAATCCTATATACTGCACTGTAACACACGCGGTTGCGGCGTTTGAGCACGCCTGAGCCAGAAACGCAACTAAATACACAGCGAAGTATCTATACTACATACCTACACGTGTATACATATACTTTTGCTTTACAGTACGTTTGTATGTATACTCTCTCTCTCTCTCTAGTCTCTCTTCCCGTGCCCGAGCGCGCGGAAGCCGAGAGAGAGAAAGAATGCCGCAGTGGTGGGGAGAACAGCAGCGAAGGAGCGGACCATAAATTTCGTTGCATATTTCCCCTCACGCGGCTGTTCACAGCCCGACATAAGATGTTTCACATCAAAAATGTCTACACGATAACAAAACAATGCAAAGCATTAACCGAAGTCAACAAAAAGCTTCAGTATAGCAATGACCTATATTTCAAACAATAAAATGTGCGACTCAAGGTCAGTTGGCCCCTGAAGCTCTACAAACCGGCTAACGGCGTTGCATGTTTTATCGGTTCTCCGCTTTTTCAGTCCAGACAACGGAGATCTGTTGGAACGCTCTGTGAGAAGTTATTTTTAACACGTTGCACAAGCTGACCTATATTTTATACAGCAAACCTGCAGACGAGGTGGCTTTTTACCATTCGAAAGCTTATTTCTTGATGAAGGTTTAGGTCAATATCTACTAGCTGCCCGGTCCGGCTTCGCCCGAGTGCAAATAGAATTGATGCCAAGTTGGATTGAAATCACGTTTTTGTCAAAAATAATATTATATGCCCAATAATAATCAAATATCTAAGTCGTTGGCAGTTAATTAATAATTTGAGCAGAGGACAGTGTACTGTAAGAAATGAGAAGGCCGATTACATAGATTATCGATGGTCCATTTGTAGCCAGCGATTAATCTGGTAATAGGCACACAAAGAGACAATGGCGTCGCCGCAAACAGGCATCGCCTGCACATCGCGTAGATTCCATAAAAACACACTGCGCATGCATGGTTACTAATTTAACATTAATTTGTTTTGTATTCATCCATTTTATATATGTAACTATACATTTTATTTTGTAATTTTTACACACTTTATTGGAATATTACACAAATTATGTAATTTTAATTAACTTTATGTAAAAATCACAAATTTGTTTAACTTTACAGTAAAGTCCAAGTTTTTATGAACTTTTCTGTGTAAAAATAAATAATAATGTAAAATCACTTAGAAAATCGAGCGAATTCTACCTTAACTTTCAAAGTATTTTTACATCCATTTTTTACAGTGTGTGGTCCAGTCGTTAGCGTCGCGACCTCTGGATCAGACTGTCGTGGGTTCGAATCTCGCCTCCGCTCATGGATGTTTTGTGATGTCATTTAGTTTTAAGTGAATTGTTATTTAATGTAATCAAGACGCTAATGACCTAAGTTATCAACGCGTCTATAATTTACAATAAATATAAATAAATAATTCGAGCAAACGAGCAAAGTGAGTAGCGTATTAATTAATTATAGCTCAAGTGCACCCGGGCGAAGCCGGACCCGGTATCTAGTAATATTTTATTTTTATTGTGGATTATATAGACGCGTCGACAACTTAGATCATTAGCGTCTTAAATACAACAAATATCATATATCACTTAAAACTAAATAACATCACAAAACATCCATGAGCAGAGGTAAGATTCGAACCCACGACTGTCTGATTCAGAGGTATACGAAGGAGATATTGATTAATCTCCACGGTGATTGCATATAATCGAGCCGACGGAGTCACCGGTAAGTTTTACAGGTACATAACATCGAACATGCAGCGGCCGAGATAGTAAGACATAAAATAACGGGTCCTCATCATGTAAAGCAGCGGTTCCCAACCCATGGGCCGCGGGCAGCGTGGTACTGGGCCATGGACGCTGGTCGAGAGTCTAAGCCAAGATAAATATTTTCGTAGCTTCAAGGGTAGAGATGATAACAATCGAGTCACTCGATTGTTAGCAACAATCGAATTATTCGATTGGTTTGTTGTTCCGGGGTTTTTACTTGTAAATTTAGTTAGTGGGCCTCAAATTTTTTTTACAAAATTGGTGGTCCGCCCGACTAAAAAGGTTGGGAACCGCTGATGTAGCGTAGTTTAGAGAAGATAGTAGCGTCATATCTGTGGACAAGCGAGTTTCGGGTACGGACGAATCTATGTTTTCTAACAAAGGGTGGTCATATGAATATGGTCATTTAGTTGTTTTTTTTTTTTTTAATTATTGTTAAAAATAAATAATAATTATGTTTTAATGATTAAAATGATTACTTTTCTGTGTAATATCTAATTTAATTATTATTATTAAATATTTATCAAACTGCGAAGTTCGTCGTGTGGACCTCAAGGGTCGCACTTTAGTTCTAATAAACGACCCACCTCACGGCTTGTTTAATACGAAAAAAATGTTAAACATGCACAATTTAATGTTTGACACTTTTTTACCAAATTGATAAAACTTTTATGTTACCGGCGATAAGTACCTGTATATTATAAGTATTGTGGCTACAGGTGAGAGATGTAATAATCGACCTGGTTTCCACGCCGGTTTATATAAACGTCAGCCTCTCAACTCTTCGTACTTCAGTACAATGTTATGCATATAAAATATATAATACTGTTTATACATGCCTGTTCGCTCATTATTAGCTATGTTCCAACCTACTATAAATGGATCGTTTTGAAACTTCAAAAATGACTCCACCGACATCAAAACTCAGTGCCCTCTAGGCTCTAACCCCATCAATGGAGATGGGCACATTAGAAACGTAATATAGATGGCAGCATAGTATATAGCCTCCTAAGTTATCATTGGTTTTCATAGAAAAACGCGCGAAAAATCAAGTGTTTTCCCTTCTAATAGCATGCAACCAGTTCTTTTCAGTTTCGAATCCTTTGGAAGTACAAAACCTCTATTATTTGAACATTGGTAGAGCTTGAGAATAGCCGAGCGTGTAACAATGCTGTTGTTTACATGGTGTTGCAATGGTTCTTCTATTACAAGTCCCCAGTTCTCGGGTTCTAGCCCGAGAGCTGGTAAAAGTGTCAATTGGATTTTCAATTTATTATTAAAAAAAATAATGAATTGAATTAAATTAAATTGTGTTTTAAAGACCACCAACAGCTAAGGTTATTTGGGCCAAGCACCAATTCATATTTTCAATTCATTATTTTTTTTTTTAATAATAAATTGAAAATCCAATTAACACTTTTACCAGCTCTCGGGCTATAACCCGGGACCTGGGGCCTTGTAATAGAGGAACCATAGCAACGCCGTGTAAACAACAGCATCGCTACACGCTCGGCTATTCTCAAGCCCAATAATGAATTGAAAATATGAATTGATGTTAGGCCCAAAAAACCTTAGCTGTTGGTGATCTTTAAAAAAAATGAACATTGGTAAACACAGCACATCGGCATTGTCAACGATTTATTATTTTAAATAAACTTATTCTGTATATATACCACTTCGAACTGTACTACAGAGATCGAGGTGCCACATAGCTCGCGCCCCTAGCGGTTTAGCAGTGGCCATCTCAATTCTGTATCCAAATGCGGCATAAAACAGCTCGTGTAAACGGCGACATACCGAACCAGAAGTATATTATAATATAAATAAGTGTATTCAGTTTAAAAGCATGTGCACTTGACCGCAAACGGCTGTGAATTTAATGCTTAATTATAAATTCAATGATGCATTTTATATTTTACTTCAACTCTGCAACTATTTGTAATAGATACTTACATTATATTAGTCGCGGTACATTGTTGTACTTGTCCAAGTAGGCTTTGGATTCTATATTATATCGACCACGCGATTCGTTTTTGTTTTGAAACTTCGTTTGTTTTGCGCTTAATGGCGTCCTTGATTTAATCAAAAATATCTGGGTGACCGAGCTTTGCTCGGATGAGTTCAATAAAAATAGTACTTACTATGAGATATTGATTTTGTATTATTTTCTCAGAATATTATTCCGAAACGATTCACTGTCAGAGTATTTTGACATAAATAATGAAAGTAGTTTGTTTTTTCCAAAGCCTACTCACCATACGACACTGTTTTATGACGTCAAAAAACCGTTTTTTAAAATGATAAAATCGATGGGAAAACGAATTTTTCCAGGGATGAGACCTAGCTAGATCGATTTTTTGCCCCCCTAAACCCTTTTTCGGTAAATTTGATCAAAATCGTTAGAGCCGTTTTCGAGAAAATATTTATATAGGTACATAGGATCATATACAGGGTGGACCAGGTTATAGTAGCAATTCATCATTCGATGGTCCATCGAAAAATAAGTCGACATGCATAATTTTATTTTTTTCCAAAACGCTTCCTAAGGGAGATACACCCCTTCAAAGTTCAGTTTTAAAGTTCTTTTTTTTGTCCTAACTCTCAGGTCATTAATGCGTTTTTGACCAAATTTGGTACAAGTATTTATGCAATAGATACTCATTACTTGACGTAAGTAACTTTTGTCAAAATTGTCAAGTGGCGTAGATACAGGGGGGTTGTCTCACTTTTCCTACCCTATTTTCTGCGCCACTGGATATTTTTAAAGAATAACATTTTTTTCGAATTCCCTGTTCAATTTAGAAAAAAAGAGTCACTCTTGCAAAATTTCGATTTGAGGCTTCGTTTACGAGATAATTAGAGTTGAAAGTTTAGAACACTTCTAAAATAGCCACCTATGAAAATAATAGGTCAGGAATCTTGTACAACAATTGTAAACTTTTTACTGTTTGACGAATTTAAATAAATAATTCATTAATTAAATTAAAAACAACAAATAAATAACTTATGAAAATAACCAACAAAGTAGGCGATACTTGGTTTTGAGATAATTTATGACACTTGTCAGTATTGATTTTTAAAACTGGTCTTTGAAGGGCTGTAACTCCCTTAGGAAGCGTTTTGGAAAAAAATAAAATTATGCATGTCTACTTATTTTTCGATGGACCATCGAATGGTGAATTATTGCTACTATAACTTGGTCCACCCTGTATAAGATTTGCTCGTTTAATAATATAGGGATATGTTTTTAGTTAGCAGATAACAAGGCGATCGTACAATTTTGAGAACGACGATTATTATCAATTTTTTAAGTGAAAACTTCCTTAGGCGCGTTAGGCACTCTTTGCCTGGGTACTGAAAAAATGTGAAGCGTTCGCAACTACTTCCGTAAGAATTTGCAACATACTTATATCATAAAAACGGCCGTCTACACTCTTCCACCCATAGCGCAGTTGGTTAGGTCTTTGAGTTCCATGCTTAGGAACCTGGGTTCGAGACCTGATGGCAGCGTAGATTTTTTGGCGTTTTTTTTTCTAAATTCTACATGATATTTATTTATATATTTTTTTTTTCTTTGACAATAATTATATTTTTTTGAAATCAAGGTGGAATTAATTAAAAATACAATTTTGGTATTTTATAGTAATAAATTATTAGTTCATAAATTCGCTATAATAGATGACACCAAAAATTAGAAAATATGAAGTTTTCACTTCTGTCGTGTGGTCATAAGCACACACCCATTTTTTTTGACATGAATAACGTCTAAATTGTCACATACTAGGGTGACATTTTAGAAATATTAGTTGAAACGGAAATAATCGGAAGTGGTTGACATATGAAATACTACGTGGCTGTGCGGAAAAGTACGAGTCTACCGACAGGTACAAACACTAAGCCAAGGTTCAAATCCCGAGGCTTTTATTTTTTTTTAATAATACAAATATAATATAGGTATTAGATAACAATTTAAAATATAAAAAAATAAAATTACAATTAGGTAATTTATTTACTAAAAATTACAATTAGGTAATTTATTTACTAAGTATATTTTACAAAATTTGATTTTGTAAGATATAAAAGTGGATAATCTGCATTTTGTGTGTTAGACCACCAACAGCTAAGGTTATTTGGGCCTAGCACCAATTCATATTTTCAATTCATTATTATTTTTATTTTTAATAATAAATTGAAAATCCAATTGACACGTTTATCAGCTCGACTCGGGCTAAAACCCGGGAACTGGGGACTTATAATACAGGAACCATAGCAACGCCATGTAAACAATAGCATTGCTACACGCTCGGCTATTCTCAAGCCCTAGTTGGTTCTCGTTGCTTCGGTGGCGTTAACGCTGATTTTGACCGAACTGACCGGCCCAAATAATAATAATAATCTGCAATAAACAAAACGTCCAGATATATCAAAGTTTTTCATTCGCAAAATCAAACCCATTACAATAACTTCCAATGGGAAGTTAATAAATAAAATACTAAAGCTTTATAAATTAAAGAACCTCTATCTAAAAATACAACTTCGAACTTTCCAAGACAAATTAATGCTTAATGTCAAGTTAAATTATGCTTTTTTTTCCTAAAATTAATTAGACCTATAAACGTATAAACCTTATTAAAATGTTAATCGCTTGTGAACATTTTATTTAATTGCTCGGTAGCAAAAAATAACTCAATAAAACTAATTAGTGAATAAGTTTACAAAAACTGCAATAAATTATTATAAATATTTATGTCGCGTATAATGTTTGTTCATAGAAAAGTAGAGTTTAATGACCAATTAATGTCTAAATTTATTTAATTTTTGCAGCGCCACCAACAACTAGGATTAATTTGGGCCTAGGACAAATTCATTTTTCAATTTATTATTTTTTAATAATAAATAGAAAATCAATTGACACTTTTACTAGTTCTGACTAGAACCTGGGAGCTGGGGGCTTGTAATAGAGGACACCATATAAACAACGACATCGTTACACGCTCGGCTATTCTCAAGCCCTGATGTCGAGCGTCTATTGCCCATATTCATAGTTAACCCTTAAGGTAAGTGATAAGGGTCCCTTCGCTGAGGGTCACTTAAGTGCTGAGGGCACCCTATTCAAAGGAGCGTTTCATAGTCATTTCCTTGAGTGAGGGAAGAATTATAGTACACTTCCATGATTTTTTCCTTTAGAACAGTTGGTCATACTGCAGACCGATTGTGTTTAGTTGTCATTTTTTATATAAATGCGTGTTTTACTGTTTTTACTTTTTCGACACTTAAGGGACATATACTATCCACCATTAAGGTGAGGGTGATGTAAGGGCCCTTACAGACGTCAATTTTGACTATGAAACGCATATTCGATTTGAGGGTATGAGTAAGTGTCCCTTACTACCTTAGGGTTAACTATGAATACGGCCGTATAATTCCCAATTTTTCTTCTTCAAGCCCTGATATCGACCTGAATGTTTTAAGTGTATACACAGTATGTAAACAGGTAAGGTATACATAATTAGCATTGGGAAAAAATGATTGGATCAGAATGAGCAAACACTCATAATATATGTATTTATATTATAGGGCTGCTATGGTTATATTAGTGTTTCTATTTTTTTCTTCATTTTTAACTTCCCATTGTTAACTTCCCGTTGGAAGTTATTGTAATGGATCCGAAAATCGAAATCAAAATGTATAACAAATTTTTATGTTTCAAGGTCACTACACTATTTTTACACTATTTTTAGAAAGATGTCTCTGTGTGTGTGTGTGTGTACGTACGTATGTGTCCATTTATTTCTAAGACGAAATCTCGAGAATGAAAAATGATATCGACTACGTTAGGGTGCCCATCGACGCGTATTAACGTAAATATGATCTGAAAGAAATTTTTTCAAAATCGGTTCAGCCGTTCTTTTTTCTTAACCATATAGACTCCAAAAGAGTAGATTTTACACAATATCTCGCGAATAAAAAATTATATCGACTTCGTAAGGGTGTCAATCGAGGCGTGTTAACGTCATTTTGATCCGACACAAATTTTATAAAAATCAGTTCAGCCGTTTTTTTTTTTTTAATTATTGTTAAAAATAAATAATAATTATGTTTTAATGATTAAAATGATTACTTTTCTGTGTAATATCTAATTTAATTATTATCATTAAATATTTATCAAACTGGGAAGTTCGTCGTGTGGATCTCAAGGGTCGCACTTTAGTCCTAATAAACGACCCACCTCACGGCTTGTTAATAAAATAACCATAGCAACCCCATATATAAATACGTACATTACGTAAACAAGCAACGAATGATCATATTATAATGTAGACAAGTCGCACTTTAGAGTATAGTTGTGGCTTCACAAGCGACGTGATATGCTCTTTCTATAGCTATCTCTTGTTCTGGGATTAAAATACATCTGTCAGATTGTTTTCTCTGCGATTAGAGTCATCTGGTTATTGACATGAACTTGCAATAAAAAAATGCACCGCTACTTTGTGTACGTGAATAAGATTGACAGGTCGGTTTGAGGTGGGAGTTTTTTTACCGACAATAGAAAGTAGTTACTGTTATTATAATTACACCTAATTAAGATATTAATAATAACTAAATAAAATGTACAATAATATACACACACAGCAAAAAAAGCAGGATGTTTTTCTTTTCACTAGTAAATCAATCGACCATTACAAAAACATAATCTGTACTTATGCAAATATTTAGAACGTGTGTGAATCGAATCATTAATTAAAGATCGAACTTAATGGTGAGCTTTTAAAGCTTCTGCAGGGTTCGGTTTTTACCTTATTTTAAGGTCACCAAATGCCATACGGTAACAGCCCGGGTTATTTCCAAGAGTCAGAAACAAAGGGTGTTTTTACAAGCTTTTATTTAAATTGCAATGTATGTTAGTTTGTGTGCTTGTTTGATGTGTGTTTGTTTAGGTCAAATCTTGCAAGTCAATTTTGAACGACTTCCACGTATCCGATCGATTTCAAATTTTGTACACATATGTAATTCCCGATGACAATACATGAATAAATCGTTTTTAGAAATAAATTCAACCCCTAAGGGGCTCAAACGGGGATGTAGGGTTTTTTTGACTAATCAACGCCCAGGCCAAATCGCTGAAGTTAGAAATTTGAAATTTGGACAGTTGGTTCCTTTTCTGACGTAAGCATCCACTAAGAAAGGATTTTTCGAAATTCAACCCCTACGAGTGTCAAAGGAGGGTTAAATTTTGAAAGACTAAAATGAACAAAATAAATATTAGTAAAAATAACTTTTTAGAGACAAGCTTTTATTTAAATGCACTAAAAAGGAAAAAGTAATTTTAAATAATTTAGGTTCATAATTAGGTATTTAAGTTTAAAAAAAATTATTAATTTTTTAATTTTTTCTAATAATTTAACATAAATAATATTGAAAATCGAAAAGAAAATTTTTTTTAAAGCTATAGATAAATTACTAAAAATTAATTAAAATGTATAAAAATTTAAAAAATATCACGTGACTTCAAAACGCGCCAGGAATGTTTGTGACGTCGTTATGTTAAAATGTGTCTGCATTTGTTGGTATTTGTGTATATGTATTACACATACTATCAAAAATAATAAATTTTTAACTTGGTAACCATGGATAGAAAGACCATAGATAACATAATGACGTCACACGCGTTCGGATTCTTTCGGCGCGTTATCGGAACTGAGTTTAAAAATTAATTTTTATTTAAATATAACTTTTTAATTAGTAAGCAAAAAAATTAAAAAAAACAGTTTTGCTATAAAGCTTGATGTGGTCCTTCCATTTAAGTAAAAAAAAAAAATCGTTTAAAAACCCAATTATAAAAGCGTGGGGCGTGAACTCTATGATAGTTTATTAGTCACGATCCACGTTTTTATAATTATGAACCTAAATTATTAAAAATTATTTTTTCCTTTTTAGTGCATTTAAATAAAAGCTCCCTAAAAAGTTTTTTAACTAATATTTAACTATTAAGTAGCTATTTAATCGTTCGAAAAAAAATCTTTTTTTGCGATTCGTCTCGAGGTGTGATCTTCCTGAACACGCATACAAAATTTGAGCAAAATCGATCCAGTAATTTGCGCTCTATGTGTGACCAAATATAGACAGGCAAGCAGACGGACAGACAAATATTTTTTAAAACCCTGCACATTTTAGTTTTTAGTAGCTATATTTGTCATATGGAACATACACTATTGGCGTTGATCGGGCGGAAGGACCTAGGGGCGGGACCAACATTTCTCGACGTTTCACATCGTCCTGAACAGTTTGGCACCATTTTTGAAAATGTTTATATACATTATATTATTGGGATGTATTAAGGGGTTAAAATTTTATTTTGTCAAAAAACAAACTTAAGTTCACATAATAAAGTCACAATGCCTGTATGAGCAAATACGTCGGCAGGGTCTGGCTGCACTGCGACCCGAGTTTTTTAGGTTCAGAAGACTTGGAAACGTGAATTCACCAAAAAAACTTAAATCGATTTTTTACATGATCACGAGACTTTTGATTTTTTAAGGCCACCAACAGTCATCGTCAATCTGGGTCTAGTAACAATTCATGCCTGCAATGTATTATTTTTAACCGACTTCAAAAAAAAAGGAGGTGGTTCTCAATTCGGTTGTTTTTTTTATGTTTGTGTCCTCATAACTCAGTTATTTATAAACCAATTTTGAAATTTTTTTTTTATTTGAAAGGCTATACTTTCAGATTGGTCCCATAGAAATTTCATCAAAATCGGTTCAGTAGTTCGTCAGATTTTAATAAAAGTGAGTAACGGCGTGTGATTCTTTAAGGTAAATGTCACTTTTTGACATATCAGACAGCGTAAGAAAGTCGGTTTAATAAAAGTGAGAAACGGCGTGTGATTCTTTTAAGGTAAGTGTCACTTTTTGACACTAAAAAGTAAAAAATAAAAAACTTTTTAACAAAAAAAAAAACCTCCTTCAAAAAACATCCTTCAAAAAACCTCCTTCAAAAAACCACTAAAAAGAGGAAAATAATGAAATTTTGAGGTCTGTGCCAATTTAATAAAATATGAAGTTGGTTAAAAAGAAGATATTAATCACTTTAATATACTTTTTAACCGACTTCATATTTTTATTAAATTGGCACATACCTCAAAATTTCATTATTTTCCTCTTTTTAGTGGTTTTTTGAAGGAGGTTTTTTTTTGTTAAAAAGTTTTTTATTTTTTACTTTTTAGTGTCAAAAAGTGACATTTACCTTAAAGAATCACACGCCGTTACTCACTTTTATAAAATCAGCCGAACTACTGAACCGATTTTGATGAAATTTCTATGGGACCAATCTGAAAGTATATTCTTTCAAATAAAAAAAAATTTTCAAACTCGGTTTATAAATGACTGAGTTATGAGGTAACAAACATTTTTTTGTTATTATCAATAATGAACTGAAAATCCAACTGATAAGTACCTACTTTTATTAGCTCTTAGATTAGGATCACAAAACTCCCATTCATAAATGGGAAAGTAAAAAGGCAATTTGGATTTCAATAAGAAAAACTTCCAACCAATTGCAATGTAAGACATATTACAGAAATAACTTAATTAAATTGAACGATAATTATGAAACATAATTAAAAATTATCAAGAGCATTAAAATGCAAAATAATTTGCATCTTAAATGATCTTAAAAGAAAGTAAATCTTAAAAACAATACACGACTAATAATCATAGGAAAAAAAATATTTATTGTTTCCAGAATTCTTAACGAAGCAGAAATCAATTAATTATTAATGTCAGGGAAATAAAAAACCTTTCAAGGTTTCTAACAAAACAAATGAAATTATAAAAAAAATGCAACTCGTATAGTTGTATTATTTCATTTATAATACGAGTATATCTATTATTTCGAAATACCTTGATCTGCATACATGCCATAAAGGTGGGTCTCCAGAGTCAAATAAAGTGCGTTTACAAGGAAAATTATTGGATATATCGCCGCCTGATTGTAAGAACTAGGTAGGTAACTCAATTTTCCTTGTTTTAGATAAATTGATAAAACAATAATTACAGTTTAAAGATATGGTCGGAAGACCGTTAGTTTAAAAATAATGTCTCAATAATTACTAATAGCACTTTATTATAAGTAGAATAATACATGAAAATATAATAACTTTGGGGTGAGATTGGGGGTAACAGGACAACAAATTGGTCATTTGCCTGCGTAAGTTCTTTTGACCACTGCTCAATAGATGTCGCATATTACTTCAGAAAGTTACCCAGTTTTTACTTTAAATTCTACTTGATTTCTACTTTAATATATGAAGTAGATAACTCAAAATGTCCACATTTCGAGTTACCTAGTTTTTGCATTCAGGCCGCGATATGTGCTCATACCATCTTCAAATCGAAGCGTTCCATTTTGTCACCTTGGATTCCGAGCGGGAGGCATCGAAAAAATCACTTCGTTCGTGCACTCAACTTCGCTCTCGTGGACAATCGATTTTCCGGTATGAGCTCATTAATCCAATAATTTGTCTTGTATTAATTAACGCAATTTATTCGGCCCTGGGGACTGGCCTAATATTTATATACCATAGCAAAAAAATCTTAGTAATTTTTTTTAAGGTCAACAGCAGCCAGGATTATTTGGGCCGATCGGTTCGGTCAAAATCAGCGTTAACGCCACCGAAACAACGAGAACCGACTAGGCCTTGAGAATAGCCGAGCGTGTAGCAATGCTGTTGTTTACATGGCGTTGCTATGGATCCTCTATTACCAGTCCCCAGTTCCCGGGTTCTAGCCCAAGAGCTGGTTAAAGTGTCAGTTGGATTTTCAATTTATTATTAAACAAAAAAATAATGAATTGAAAATATGAATTGGTGCTAGGCCCAAATAACCTTATAGCTGTTGGTGGTCTTTAAAACATACAATTCGAGTACCGACTAGATGTACTGTACACAAGCACTGAAGGATTAAGACTGTTGTGACATTAATTTAACCCTACAGGGGATTCGTGGCTTGTGTCGGCATTAATCGCATCAAATCCTTGCGGGTTTACTTTCTATCGACTTCCTGAATCTACATATAAATGCAAGTACTTTCATTATTTTCTTTCATTATAATGAATGAATTTGCAATATTTCAATTGCAAGCTTTATTTATTGCAATTTCAATTATCAAGATTGCAATGTATAATATAGACGCTCGACAGATGAGGTCATTATATTGATCAAGATTGCGAGGTATATAAAACACAATACAGTTATGTTCCAATTTCTTAAGAACCGCTGAATATTAGTTGACAAAATTAAACTCTGTGATTTATGGCATTTAATGAAGCATGTTAGCACCATGTAGGATCATCATAAGATGATTCAATAGATTTAACACAACATGGTTAGCGAATTTAATCATCTCCTAATGATGCTAACTATGGCTTAGCGAATTTAATCATCTCTTGATGATGCTAATATGGTTAGCAAATTTAATAATCTCCTGGTGCTACAACGGTTAACGACTTGAATCATCTCCTAATGATGCTAATATGGCTAGCGAATTTAATCATCTCTTGATGATGCTAATATGGTTAGCAAATTTAATAATCTCCTGGTGCTACAACGGTTAACGACATCTTCATGATGGTTAGCAAAACGTACAACGAGAAAAATGTGTAGAGGACAGTGTGGTGTAACGATTAGCGCAGCCGACATTTGGATCACACTGTCGTGGGTTCGAATCCATCCTCCGCTCATGGATGTTTTGTGATGTCATTTAGTTTTAAGGAAGTTGTTATTTAATGTAATTAAGACGCTAATGACCTAAGTTGTCGACGCGTCTATAATCCACAATAAAGAAAAAGAGAACAAGATGTTAGTGGTTTGGAGTTTTGTGGTGAGTCAACAAGAAAATAAAATAAAGTGGAAAGGTTCGGGTTTGAATCCCGACTGTGGCATTGGTTGATTAAAAACGATTTTTCTAATAAAGCAAAAAAAAAAATAAATTTTGCTGCTTATTCAATAAAGTTCCATATAAAATAATTTTGGCGTATAAAAAAAGGGTGTGGGTCTCGGGACCCCCGACAGATGTGAAACATCAAAGAAAACGTTATTGAACTCGGTGGTATTCTCTATGTAGTAGTATATATTTTTTCAAAAGCAGCAACTAACTGTTATGCTGACGTAATCCTATATACTGCACTGTAACACCGCGTGTGTTACAGTGCACGCCTGAACCAAGAGAGAGAGTGCCGCAGTGGTGGGGAGAACAGCAGCGAGGGAGCGGACCAAACATTTCGTTGTATATTTCCCCTCACGCGGCTGTTCACAGCCCGACATAAGATGTTTCACATCAAAAACTATAAGTACTAAATAACTGTTGGTGTTTTGTAGTTACTTTTAATATTTAGTGCCCTTGAAGAATTAAATCCCTATTAATCTATTAGTTTTGTGGCATAAGCTGCGCCGCCTTGTGTCCACAAATATATACCGATGATTTAATTAATCGTAGTTGGTTCCCATGCCTTGTGCGCCATTGTTTTGTATCTGATTCAAAAATCAGACCCGCGAGCCAAACACAATTACTGCTCTGATTTATCGACTTGTCGGACAATCACCGACTCAATTTATCTGTCACGAATTCACAATACATTAGCTGAGCATATTCCGATGATGTAACAACTTATTGTTATACATGTGCAATATCTAAACTTTGAACCCTTTGGGGGTCCACGCATATTTTTTTCCGAATTAAATCGCAAGAACTGATCAAAGTACATTGCCTATTTTATAAATTATAAACGATCGACGTCAGAGGTCTTAACCAAATTGCCCATTTTACTACAAGATTTGGTCCATTTTTTATTTATTTATTGTAAATTATAAACGCGTCGACATCTTAGGTCATTAGCGTCTTGATTACATTAAATAACAATAAACTTAAAACTAAATGACATCACAAAACATCCATGAGTGGAGTCGGGATTCGAAGCTACGACAGTCTGATCCAGAGGCCACGACGCTAACCACTGGACCACACTGTCCTCGGATTTGGTTCAAATGTCGCTCACAAATAAATTCTATTTTAACGTATTTCCAGTGTTATGTCTGATACATAAAACTAATGTTATTACTTTATAGCAGGGGTTCCCAATCTTTTCTTTATTGCGACTCCCTTTACAGATTGCAATTTTTTGCGACGCTCTCCTAAAAGAAGATACCTGTGTGTAGCTCTAGCAGACAATAAAATTACTTTATTATTCAAAGAAAACTCCAAAGAATATAGAATCTTAATTAGTGTTGCCGTCTACATCTAGACTTTCTAGACTCTTGTCTTGTCTTGTCTAGATTTTCAAGACAAGACTTGCAAAAGTCTTGTCTATAGAAATTTTCAAGACTAGCCAAGAGTTGCTTTATCTAGATCAAGACTCTTGCCAAAACTCTAGACAATTTTCAAGAGTCTAGATACACTAAGTAGTAGTATGTAAAGGTTTACTTTACTTACTATACTACTAATCTAGACTCTTGAAAATAATCTAGAGTCTTGATATTAGACAAGACAAGAGTTTGTTAATCTAGACTTAGACTTAGTGAAGTTTTAATATTTCACGGCAAGACTTAAGTGAAGTCTTGTCTTGATATTTCAAGACAAGATAAGACTTTGAAAGTCTTGTCTAGACGGCAACACTAATCTTAATTATTATTTATTAGACTCTAATTCTAATAAATAGAAAACATAAAAAAACTACAAACAATACAATTAATGAGCAGGATTAGCTTGCTTTTCTGAGCATATAACTTCTCAAATCGGGACTGAAGTTCTGAAATTGCGACTCCCCTAGGGCAGGGGTCGGCAACCTTTTGAGACAGAAAAGCCAAAAGTTACAATTTACAAAATTTCTCAGTTTTTAAAGAGCCACTAACATTTTTATTTCAATATTATGACTGCGACCGTTGACGACACAGTGCACCAATAACTAAACAAACAGAACACTGTTGCCACACTTAAAAAATGTCAGCTGTCCGTATACTCTCTACTCCACCTATTCTCACTGTTCTCTGTTGAGTGTTTTTATCCTGTTTTTGCAGTATAATATTTTTTATGAGTTTTGAAAATAAAATAATATAACTATTAATATTTGCGCATGGAACTGGAGAGACGCATCTTGACATCATAAGAGCCGTATGCGACTCGCGAGCCGCAGGATGCCGACCCCTGCCCTAGGACGTCGCGACGCACAGTTAGGGAACCTCTGCATTATAGTATTAATTTACAATAAGTGAGCTAATATTTCGCAAATAGATTTCCTGCTCAGTGATTCAGTGAAAGTACAGCCACAACAATTATTTTTCGTTTCAATTTCAGTTACGTTTCATAAATTATCTACGTACAAAACGTGTATTAATTATGTTAATGTATTGACGATTGCATTTGAAACACACATCTACACAATGAATTTCAGTTAAGACGCAACATAAGGGTTTTATCCAAGTGTGCAACCTTTTCACGGTCGACATTGTTCCAAATCTTCATATTGTTACGGATCACCCTGTATATGAACGTCAGGCAAGAGTTCTGAGAAACGGGGTCTGCTTACTGAACAACTGGTAGGTACCTGCGCGAAAGTTCTAGAGAAAGCGAGAACACACTAGGCTTTAGCCACGCAGCATATATAAACAGCCAGTGCGAGTGAGTGAATCAATCAGTCAACGGTGAGTCGCGCATTCAAGTCTACGTTGGATCAATAATATAAATAGTGCCGTGATATAAATAACCAAATTGATAAATAAAGGGGGGAAGCCATTCAGGGTAGGGTGCATGCCTGCCTTATGGACATGTCCATGCCATGCATGTGCCCACGTTCCATTTTATTTATTTTTTTTTTTTATTTTTCAGTTTCTTTGAGTATAAATATAACATTTTATATATTATTATTATATTGCGCATGCTCAATTGCACTGTAAAAAATGGACGTAAAAATACTTTGAAAGTTAAGGTAGATTTCGCTCGATTTTCTAAGTGATTTTACATTATTATTTATTTAAACACAGAAAAATTCATAAAAACTTGGACTTTTACTGTAAAGTTAAACAAATTTGTGATTTTTACATAAAGTAAATTAAAATTACATAATTTGTGTAATATTCCAATAAAGTGTGTAAAAATTACAAAATAAAATGTATAGTTACATATATAAAATGGATGAATACAAAACAAATTAATGTAAAATTAGTAACCACGCTTGCGCAATGTGTTTTTATGGAATCTACGCGATGTGGCGATAACTGTTTGCGACGTCATTGTCTCTTTGTGTGCCTATTACCAGATTAATCGCTGACTACAAATGGACCATCGATAATCTATGTAATCGGCCTTCCCATTTCTTACAGTGTGCGCCAGATGCAGTCGTCCGCGTCTTTGCGCATGCTCAATAGCTCGTACAGCGCTTGAATAAGGGAACACTTGCTTCCTCACCGCCCCCTCCCCCCTTAACAGCAACTTCGTAAACTCGATTGTACGTCCCTATAGATTTCTATGATTTTCACCTGAAGAAGCGAAGGCGTTCGATTTGAAAGATCAATCACCATATTTAAGACGCTTATGACCTTTGTTGTCGAGCGTCTATATTATATAATTCACTGTTGAAAGTATGTACAGTGCAAAATGTCGCAATCTGGTTATGAACACTTTCTTACCGCAAAAGTTGCACGTGGATGAATCTGATATGTGTATGTGTGTGTGTGTGTGTGTATTATTCAATTTTTCTAACAAAAGAGAAAATTATTGCACTTCTTATTTCCTGACGCAATTTATAAAGCATCATGTACCTTGCGATTGAAACATTTATCGTTCGGCCGTGTTATCCGTCTACCTCAGAGATTCCAAACAGGTGGTTCGCCAAATGTCGGACGTGTGTCACGAAAGTTAATAGTAAAAAGGCCCCCCGGCAGCCAGGATTGTGTTTATTAGCCTTTAACTTAGATCTGATTAGATTTTGAGTCAAATCGGTTTAGTGTATCCTGAGATATTCAAAAAAACGTTCTCAATGTCACGTATTAACATAGGTAAAAAAAAAATAGAAATGAATTCTAGATGTTATAATATGAAAAATATTTTACAAAAAAAAGAAAATTGTACGTAAATCAAGGTAACCATAATTTTTGCTACATTAAGCTAGCCATCAGTAGATCACCAAACAAAAAAGAGGGCCATGCTTTTTTTTCAAAGAATAAAAAAAGAGTGTTTATTTTTTGCAAATATTTACTAGGTGGGAAGTATAAAACTGGTCATCAGTCGAATTTTTTTTCCCTTGTATTTACTGCCACCAAAGTGCGCCTTGAAGTGGAAAATGTTTGAGAATCCCTGTTTTACTTCATGGCACTTGATTTCTTTTTTCTTCTTAAATAAAAGGAAATACTTTTACATCGATTAATAAAACTTTATGTGATTTAAATCGTTGTAATAAATAAAACGAAATTCCGGTAGATATGTAGAAGATACAATTTCTACTATTCATTCTAATCTTCTCTCTCATAGTATAAATTGAAGTCGCTTTTCGCGTCTGTCTGTCTGTTTAACCGCTAACTCCTCCTAAACCACGCAACGGATTTTCACCATCAGTTAGATAATTTTTCACGGACGATTTATACAGTGTGTCCACAGACTCATCCTCAACATGGGGATCTCCGTTGTTATGGGAGATAGAGATTTGGTTAAATGAGACAAAATGTGCAGAATCTCCAGTGCTACTACACTACGTAGTCAAACTTTCTATATTTTGCTTGGTTCGCGACCGACAGTTAAAAAACGAGATTTACCCATTTTCG
The DNA here is from genome assembly GCA_039654895.1 of Mongoloraphidia duomilia. NCBI lineage: Eukaryota > Metazoa > Arthropoda > Insecta > Raphidioptera > Raphidiidae > Mongoloraphidia > Mongoloraphidia duomilia. Next base: position 49,993,057 of record CM077522.1, on the reverse strand, counting down.
TTTTTTGTTTATAACACTTGTTAAGTAAGTTAGAAAAAAAATATTTTCACTTTCTTAAGGCCCTTTTTTATGGAGATTTCAAATCTCTTTTCATATTTTTATTTACTTTTATAGTTTTAGAGATATTTGCATCAACTTTGTTTTTTTAAATACACGTCAAAGATGGCCATGACACCATTCGAAAGAGATTTTTTTTCTCTTTAATTTGATATGAGGGTTGATGGATTTATTTTCAAAAATAACAGAGTTATACGTAAAACACTGATTTTTAATAGTAGGCTATGCTAAATTAATTGATAAAACAACAGAAGGCTTAGTAAACAGTTGAAATTCGCGTTGGCTTAGTAAACGGCTGTTTTGTTTTAGCTATCAAAGTGTAGATTGTTGCTAATTTGTCAGTTTATTAAGTGATTTATTAAATTTACTTTTGTTATCATGGAACCATTTTGTAACAATAAAAAATAAGCGATTTTCAACAATTGATCGTAAAACAGTAGTTTTGTCTTCTTCACTTATTCGCGTTGACTTAGTAAACGGCTTTTTAAATGATCCATAGTTTAATAAATTTACTCGTAAGTTTCTGTAAATAGACGAATGGGGTTGTCTTCGTTCTGGATACTGATCGAAGTACATTTCTGCAGCTCTGGTCGAATTTTTGTGACATAGAATGTAACAAGATAACATATCAAATTTTTCATTGTTACAAAATGGTTCCATGATAACAAAAGTAAATTTAATAAATCACTTAGTAAACTGACAAATTAGCAACAAACTACACTTTGACAGCTAAAACAAAATAGTCGTTTACTAAGCCAACGCGAATTTCAACTGTTTGCTAAGCCTTCTGTTGTTTTATCAATTAATTTAACATAGCCTACTATTAAAAATCAGTGTTTTACGTATAACTCTGTTATTTTTGAAAATAAATCCATCAACCCTCATATCAAATTAAAGAGAAAAAAAATCTCTTTCGAATGGTGTCATGGCCATCTTTGACGTGTATTTAAAAAAACAAAGTTGATGCAAGTATCTCTAAAACTATAAAAGTAAATAAAAATATGAAAAGAGATTTAAATCTTCATAAAAAAAGGCCTTAAGAAAGTGAAAATATTTTTCTTCTAACTTACTTAATAAGCGAGTTATAAACAAAAAACGAAAATGGGTAAATCTCGTTTTTTAACTGTCGGTCGCGAACCAAGCAAAATATGGAAAGTTTGACTACGCAGGGTAGTAGCACTGGAGATTCTGCACATTTTGTCTCATTTAACCAAATCTCTATCTCCCATAACAACGGAGATCCCCATGTTGAGGATGAGTCTGTGGACACACTGTATATATAGCATAATTAATAAATAATAATAATTAATTAATTAAATTCGTAACCCGACCGTAAGAATTCGCAACATACTTAAATCATAAAAACGACCGTATATAACTGTTCCACTCGTAGCGTAGAGGTAACGTCGCAGCATTCTATGCACAGGGACCCGGGTTCGGAAACTGATGGCATCATAGAATTTTTGGCCTTTTTTTCTAAATGGTTCTCGAGAAAAAACAAACGTAACCCTTTTTATCAAAATGGCGGCTCTTCCATTCATCGGGGGAGGTCAACAATCTGGATTTATGATCTACTGCCCTCGCAACAAACTCACAAAAAATCAGCGACTGCGATAAAAACATAAGTAAACGACAGTACTGCAGAGGACAGTGTAGTCCACTTGTTAGCGTCGCAGCCTCTGGATCAGACTGTCGTGGGTTCGAATCCCGCCTCCGCTCATGAATGTTTTGTGATGTAATTTAATTTTAAGTTAATTGTTATTTAATGTAATCAAGACTATAATGACTTAAGTTGCCGACGCTTCTATAATTTACAATAAATAAAGACGACAGTAGGTACTGCAGACAAAGAATCTATCAAAAGTGACATAACCGCAAGTGAAGCCGCTAGTTTTTCATATCACATTTCAGTAATGACACGATGCAAATTATCACGTCGTGTCGTAATAAATATTGTTCAAATGAGTGTTGTAGTTGCAATAGCAAAAAAGATCCAATAAGTGCTTTCACCGCGTTAGTTACATTGCTTTGATGGAATCATAATCTGTAACAGTTTGAGGTTAGAACAATCATAAAATAACATATTATTTGAGTATCTTCACGATTTTTAAATCAGTAATAAACGTTTCTTACAAATCATTCTTACGATAAAGGTAGCAATTTGATCAAATATTGACTAGGAAATGCATACATAAAATGAAACTGATTGATACATACACCTGCCTCAATCCATATACAGATGATTCATAATATTCTATCGTAATTTATTCATCTAGAGCAGAGTAAGTCAGATTGTGAATTTTTACTTTCCCATCTACGGACTATAGATAGACCAGATAGAGCTAATTTACTCTATAACAGCAATTTCCAACCTTTTTTGTTGTGCGGACCACTAATTTTGTAAAAAATTCACAGATTTCGCAATCCTTGCAACCATCGAGGACACTGGAAATGATAACAGCATATATGAAACATAATTAACTGTTTATTATACACACAATATTTATCAATGCACTGTTTAGTTTTGTCAGGAATAACCCTATTATTCTTCTGTTATATACGCGTTCACTTTTGCTTGATAACTTAACTTTTAAATTGATTTTTCAACAGTATTTATTAACATTTGCTTAAAAATAACACCGCAGATCGTCGCAAATACCTCTCAATTAACTAGACATGATATAAAACACATTTCGAAAAAATTGCACTTGTTCAATTTTGCATGATTGCTCCTCACTTGATCGCGACACCGTTGTCTTCGTCGCTAATACCTCTCAATTAACTAGACATGATATAAAACACATTTCGAAAAAATTGCACTTGTTCAATTTTGCATGATTGCTCCTCACTTGATCGCGACACCGTTGTCTTCGTCGCTAATACCTCTCAATTAACTAGACATGATATAAAACACATTTCGAAAAAATTGCACTTGTTCAATTTTGCATGATTGCTCCTCACTTGATCGCGACACCGTTGTCTTTTGGCCTTGAACGAAAACTAGTAGCTCTGCCCCCATATACGAACATAAACATTTCCAATGTTAAAAAATTTGAGGCCCACTAACTAAATATTCGAGTAGGTACAAGTAAAAACTATGAACACACACACACTCACACACTCGATTGTTCCCATCTCTACCCCTGAAGCAGACTCCCGACCAGTGTCCACGGACAAGTACCTACCACGTTGCCTGCGGCCCATGGGTTGGGATTCTGGGGGTCCAAGCCTCACAAATTAAAAAAAATCGCCTGCAGCGCTAACTACGGGAACTGCGCGGTGCACCTCCCCTACTGCTCAAAATCTTAACTACGCCCTTGACCCTGGCAATAATTGGTGGTCTTTTATTTATTTTATTTATTGTAGATTATAGACGCGTCGACATCTCAAGTCATTAGCGTCTTTCAACTACACTAAATAACAACTAGCTTAAAACTAAATAACATCACAAAACATCCATAAGCGCAGGTGGGATTCGAACCCACGACAGTCTAGTCTAGAGGCTGCGGAACCAAATACGATATCCACTAGGCTACACTGCCCTCAATTGATGGTCTTAAAGAAATGAAAAAAAGAATGATTAACGATTCATCTGTATAAAAAACTTCTGCACCATAAAATATGAAATCAAACGTCTTGACTCGCAACAATAAAAATACAAAACGCAGTTCAGACAGCAACTCAGAACGTGTAGGAATAATTCTTGAACTGACCAGAGCTGAGAGATATAAAACACACCTCTTCAATCATGGAATCATTTATATGCAATACGTTCCACGTGAGTATTTAGATTTACGTCTCTATCTGTTATATCGATGCATTTTTAACGACGACACGGTAGTACATCGCAATTCCGGTAAACTGAACCGCACAGAACATTCTCTGGACAATTGAATTGTGTTTTAAAGACCACCAACAGCTAAGGTTATTTGGGCCTAGCACCAATTCATATTTTCAATTCATTATTTTTTTTTTAATAATAAATTGAAAATCCAATTGACACTTTTACCAGCTCTCGGACTAGAACCCGGGAACTGGGAACTTGTAATAGAGGAACCATAGCAACGCCATGTAAACAACAGCATCGCTACACTCTCGGCTATTCTCAAGCCCTTCTCTGGACAATAATTTAATCTAAATTAATAGATTTATATGGCTGAACTGCAATTGAAAATTTTTCGTTGGAAAGCAGCCAATTATATAATTGATTCCAAACATATAAGGAGAATGTTAGATTAGTAATCATGTCACGGTTGAGTAAATGTAAGCTCATTCCGCCGCGAAAGTGGAAAGGATCAGGTTAGAATCTTGACTGTGACACGCGGTTTAGATAAGCGAGGGTTCACTGTACTGACAGAACAACTTCGATCATGGATCACTTTCGTTCCGCGACCGAAAGGTAAGTCGTATAAACATGCTATTTGTCTCATTTCGCAATAACCGTTTATTATATGCAACCTAGAAGATTTATTGAAGAGACAAATCCTGTCCGCATCGCTCCTTTCTAGCATCGTAAATCTTAATAGACCTATAATCAATTACACATATCTTTACGAATAAATCTATGGTAAGCATTTATTTCAACAAGCCAGAGGATTAACACGGCTTTCGCGTTTATAATTGTATTTATTAAATAAAGCAGTTACATGGTGTCCACTTTTTTCTCAAGACCAAATTCCCTGACTTTCCCTGACCGAATCTGATTTTTTTCCCTGACTTTTTTGAAAATTTTTCCTTATTTCATATGTCTATTGTACACAAACACATAGGTAAAGGTATATTTTTAAATTTAAAAAAGGTACAATTATTATACGACACAAACCTCGACACAAACTCATTGTTTATGCAACTTTCAGCATCAAAAATTACTAAAGTGTTAAAAGTCTGCTCTGTTGAAATTTTTCCCTGACCACTTTTCAAATTCCCTGACTTTCCCTGACCCAAAAAAAATTTCCTGACATTCCCTGACTTTCCAGAATTCCCTGAGTTACTTGCTTTCGTTCCATGATTTAAAAATAAAAAGATAACGATTGAGGAGTCATTTTAAAACCAAAGAAATTAGAAGTTCCGTTCAATTATACAGGGTGGCACATCTTTAACAAGGCAGTGAAATATTTCGTAAACGGTACAAACCATAAAAAAATGTTTCATACAAAAGTTATAGAGTGTCAAGGAGGACAGAAGACTGTGATATCAGTTTTAACATAGGTGGTGCTGTGAAGGTCAGGCGAAGGTCAGTTTCGATTTTTTAATTGTAGCAGTGCATTTTTTTTCCAGAATACGATACAGTATTTAATAGTGAACAGTAAATAATTAAGGTACATATGAGCTAAAGTTAATAAATATTGAGATATTTAGAAATTAAATAGCAAATTTAATTTGTCAATTCGGTTCTTTTATGACTTGAATTCAAGACAAGAAGGCCGGTGCGTAATATCATGGCTATCTGCTATGCCATAATTTATCTAATTGTCGTTCATTTTGGCAGTTATTTAATTTCTAAATATTTCAATATTTATTAACTTTAGCTCATATGTACGTTAATAATTTACTGTTCACTATTAAATACTGTATCGTATTCTGGAATAAAAATGCACTGTTACAATTAAAAAATCGAAGCTGACCTTCGTCTGACCTTCACAGCACCACCTATGTTAAGTCTGATATCACAGTCTTCTGTCCCCCTTGACACTCTATAACTTTTGTATAAAACATTTTTTTGCGGTTTGTACCGTTTACGAGATATTTCACTGCATTGTTTAAGATGTTAATTTTTTTTGTAACACCGGCATCAAAAGTTAAATTTAAGAGTCCTGTGTACCAATCATTAAATATCAAGCCTATTGATCCAAGATAACATTTCATAAGGTTGTTCTAAAATGGATCAAATGGGCTTGACATGTAATGATTGTACCAATCATTAAAGGTCAGATTGATCCATTTTAGAACAACCTTATGACATGTTCTCTTGAACGGACAATGAAGTTTTAGTGCCAACTAAAAATAATTAATTATTCCCAGAGATATTTTTAATAACTCGAGCATCACACACACATACCGTTTTTTTAACTATTATTGCAAAACGGTAAAATAGAAAACAAAACGAACACATATTGTAATTTCAATGAGCGCACATTCCTAGGACAGAAGTCCCAATTCACACAAAGGTCGAAGTGTTGTGTTTATTCCACAATTAAGGCCGCGTGCACAATCGACGCTATTAATTAGCATTTTTAGTGTTCGTTACTCAGTACCAGAATACTTATGGAATCACCTCGATGTCTGTCCGTCTGTAAAAGCCTTCTTTCTAAGGAGACCATTTGACATAGACAAATGAAATTTGGCATAGTTGTAGGGACCGAAGCAAAATCCAAAAAATCAAAGATCATGAAAATCGGTCCAGCCGTTCTCGAGTTATAAATGGTGTAACTAACACGACTTTCTTTTATATATATAGATATATATATATTTATTTATTTATATAAATAACCTACAAACAGGCCAAGGCCTAATATATATATATATATATATAAAATATATATAGATTTTGATCACTGGCAACTACAGTTTTAGGCTTAACTCACGCGTACCATTTTCCGACGACAGAACCACAATAAAGTCGTCGTCTGTGGAGAGTAGCTAAAATGTAACCTAAAAGTATGGAAACTGGGTCGCAGCACTCACACGTCCAACACATTGCCCGACAATGCGTCGACAGTCGCAATGTGTTGACGGTATCATCCATAAAATTGTCGCAGTCGGCAGGCCAACACAACTCACACGTGCGATTCTCCAGCGACACACCAACAACAGGCCGGCAGTCTGTGTTGTGTCAACGCAGACTGCCTGTCTGCCCTGTAAGTTGGTGTGTATTGTCGACAAAGCAATCTACTCACACGCGCGATTCTCCAGCGACACACCAACAACGGGCCGGCAGTCTGTGTTGTGTCAACGCAGACTGACTGTTTGCCCTGCAAGTTTGGTGTGTATTGTCGACAAAGCGATCTACTCACACGTGCGTCTGCACGCCAACTAAAATGTGGTTGAAAAGTGGTCCATTGCTGCGACAGCGTAGCCACAAAATGTCGTTGTATTGTGGTACGTGTGAGTTAAGCTTAAAAGTTTGGCAGGCTAGATGCGTCCAATATGCACGCAGCCTTAGTGTACTTATCGAAGATCCCACGATATGTCAGATCAAGATGAAAAAAACAACAATGCAGTCCCTATATTATATTAATACCACGGTATATAGCTGTTAAAACATATAACTAATTACGGTACGCCGCTAATGTTTAGTTATTTTAATTATTTTAATGACTTTTTACCTGCACACGTTACGTCCTACTGTAACATTTTTCATACGCAAAATAATAATTAAGTCACGAACTATTAGGTTCGCTGTAAACATTGAATAATTACAGAGGACAGTGTGGTCCAATGGTTAGCGTCGCGGCCTCTGGATCAGATAGTCGTGGATTCGAATCCCGCCTGCGCTCATGGATGTTTTGTGATGTTATTTAGTTTTCAGTGAATTCGTATTTAATGTAATCAAGACGCTAATGACCTAAGTTGTCGACGCGTCTACAATTTACAATAAATAAAAAAAATTGAATAATTACACACAAAAGCTTCCCCTATTTACAAAAAAAATGGGTAGGTACGTCTGTATAGCGGGTACAGACAGATGACGTGAATAGTGTTAAATACAAATAACTGTATATACATTTACTTTTATTTATCTTATAAAATCAAATGTTCGTAAAATATAACAAATAAAATAATTGTAATTTTATTTTCTTATTTATATTTTAAATTGTTATCCAATACTCATCTAGATATTTTCCTTAGGTACTAAAAAAATAAAATATTAAAAGTCTTCGGGAATCGAACCTGGGCTTGTTGTTTGAACCTGTAGACTAGTACTTTACAATATAGTCACCTAGCTTATATTATGTCAACATATTATATCTTAACATAGGTATATGTGCTTTGTTTCACATGACAAGTACTTCCTTCTATTTCCGTAACATCCAAAAATTATAAAATGCCAGCCCAGTATGAGACATTAGACGTTATTCACGTCAAAATGCACCGTATATTCAACAAACCTCCGGAATACGACCAATAAGCCATTTTCCACAGAGTAGTTCCTTCAATTATCCACGAGAGGCAGCACTTGTGGTAGGTACAACCATTATTTATTCCCCATTAATGTCGTGTCATTTTGGTGGTACCTAAGTACAGCTTAATTATTTAATAATAATAATTTAATAATTAAGTTATACCACTAAAATGACACGACACTAATGGAGAATAAATAATGTTTGTACCTACCACAAGTGCTGCCTCTCGTGGATAATTGAAGGAAAATGGCTCATCTATATATATAAAAAAAAGTCGAGTTAGTTACACCATTTATAACTCGAGAACGGCTGGACCGATTTTCAGGATCTTTGATTGATTGGATTTGTCTCCGCCCTGGTTAACAGAATAACTATTAAAACATCGGAAAAATTCACCCAGGAGCGAACGAGCGAAGCGAGTGAGTAATGTATTATTCTGTATATATAAAACAAAGATTTTGTATATAAATCATACCACCCGAGAGCGAACGAGCGAAGCGAGTGAGTAAAGTAATTATAATATTCAAGCGAACGAGCAAAGCGAGTGAGTAATGTACCACCCGGGAGCGAACTAGCGAAGCGAGTGAGTAATGTAATTATAATATTCAAGCGAACGAGTGAAGCGAGTGAGTAGTGTATTGCAGTCCGGGCGAAGCTGGATCGGGCCGATAGTTGAATATAAATCATCATTAATATTGATATGTCACTTTTTCTTGTCACTACAGATCATAAATCGCATCATTAAATAGAATAAAATAAATTAAATCAACGCCACAAGAAGAAAAACATATAAAATAACATAATAATGACTTCATAATATAACATTGTAAGTATAATAAAATTAATTCAATCTAAATTCTAATGTTTTTTATATAACTGACGCAAAGAAATACACATCATATTTCACATTCATTATAGCTACATTATATTGTTGGATTTTATGACAAATTTACATTAAATTCAAATAAAAATAGTGTAATAAATACTTTAGCAGTTTCACTGTTCTATTAAATTATTTATATATAGTGTGAAATAGCATATACTTTTAATATTAAAACAGATGGTAATTACCTCACTTGTCGAGCATCTATAATTCATCTCTCTTTATTATTAAACAGGGCAAATTTTACTTCAGGTGCGAAAAAAATTTTTAGCTGGAACATTTAAAAAATTCCAGCCAATTGGACGACGGGACCATTCCAACTCAAAAATAAACATGCATAATATTACCTATATATAATAAATAAGAGGTCAGTGTGGTCCAGTGGTTAGCGTCGCGGCCTCTGGATCAGACTGTCGTGGGTTCGAATCCTGGATGTTTTGTGGTGTCATTTAGTTTTAAGTGTTGGTTGTTAATTGTCAGTGATGCATACACTTATACTCCACAATTTAAGCGGCACAATTTTTATACATCGGACGAGTATGTTTTACATTGTTTCATTCCTTTTCGCTCCATTAAGTTTGTTATCAACTATGTATGACTCACTGACAGTTATTTTCGAATCGTACTATAGTAATACAACAAAATGTAATATATTTTATTTACCTACACACAAACACATACAACTATAAGTGCAAATACAGAGTGTGGTAAACATAACTTCTGCTTAATTATTTACACTAGTGTTTGAACTAAATAACAGTTATTTTAGAACTGTTTTTGAAAAATAATCGGTTCTAAAAATAGCAGTTCTTAAAGAACAGATTCTTTAATAGCACGGTGAAGTTCCCTAAGCCGAATTTTACAGTAGCCTCTAGAGAACACCGTATATCAATTTATTATTAAGGGCGCGCTTATTTGAACAATCATAGCTGCGCCTCAAACACCATCGCACGAGCACCCCCACTCCTTCGAACGGTTTTTGGGGAATTCTTCCCTGCACGCTCCTTTTCACTTCGCAAAAAAATGCGAGGGCAGTATAGCCTAGTGGTTAGCATGCTTGGTGCCGCAACCTCTAAACTGGACTGCCGTGGGTTCGAATCCCACCTGCGCTCATGGATGTTTTGTGATGTTATTTAGTTTTAAGTTAGTTATTATTTAGTGTAGTTGAAAGACGCTAATGACCTTAGATGTCGACGCGTCTATAATCTACAATATAATAAAAAATCGCAAAAAATGCCACATCGCACCAAAAAAAAAAACCCTCGTACGTTTTTCGGGGAACTCCCCCTGCACGGCCCTCTCCCTTTTCACCCAGCAAAAAAACGCCATAACACTTGACAGGTTCTGTACGAACGAAATTTAACAAACATCCTGTAGATGATGGGCACAATGCGTCCATGTTGTGAGTGCATCCGGTCGGAAACACTTCCGCTGAGCAACATATTACGTGAGTCAGGTATTACATTTAATAACATAGGTATTACGACCCCATGTAGCAGAGCGTAGTTATACTAAAACTATTACCTACCTACTAGTGTAAATTACAACCATATAGAGACTACACGAGTGGGTACAGGTACATAAAAGTCATGAACCGAGCAACTCCTAAACAGGTGCTTTACAAAATTCTGAACGTTTCAAATTTAATATATACAGACTTAACACGCTTAAGCTATGGACCTCGAGTTATGGGATGCCCTGTACAACTCGTGCTTAATAATATTATGACTCTTGTGACTGTTAAAACTCGCTATGCTCGTTTTAACATAATGTCACTTACTCGTCAGTGATATACGTCATTAAGCAACTAGATAATACAATCTACCATTACTAAACTGATATTGATATTATTCTATGTTTTCACGTTAACCGCCCCCGCCGCCTGGATACCTTAGTAATGATTAAATACGTGGGATTAACTAATAATGGAAATTGCTAGCGTATTGTGTTATTTACTTATGCGAATAAATCCGATTTTGGCACAAGCGGACGAAGCGTTTACATTTTAGAATTTAGACAATATAATTTGTCAGACTTAACGACCAATCTGTTATAATTAACGTCCTACAAACAATGAATAATTATTATGTGTAAGTAGAGAAATAGTGGGTTGAATGTAAATTGTTGTACAGTAAAACCTGAAAAGGCGAGAATTAAGTGAGAAAACTCTGTAAGAGAGACTAATTATTGTGTCCCGTCATTTTTTACAAGCTTTTATTTAACTTGCAATGTTTGTAGGTATGTTAGTTTGTTTGTTTAGGTCAAAACTTGCAAGTCAATTTTGAACGACTTCCACGTATCCGATCGATTTAAAATTTGGTACACATATGCATTCCCGATGACAATACATGAATCAATCCTTTTAAGAATTAAATTCAATCTCTAAGGGGGTCAAACGAGGGAGTAGGGTTTTTTGACTATTCAACGCCTAGGCCAAACCGCTAAAGCTAGAAACTTGGAATTTGGATAGTAGGTTTCTTTTGTGACGTAAGCATCCACTATATGAAGGGATTTTTCGAAATTCAATCCCTAAAGGAGTCAAAAGGGAATAAACTCTTGAACGACTAAAAGGAACAAAATACAATATTAGTATAAAAAAACTTTTTAAAGACACGCTTTTATTTAAATGTACTGAAAAGGAAAAAAATAAGTTTTAATAATTTAGTTTCATAATTACAAAAGCGTGGGTCGTGACTAACTACCAGGTAAACAAAATCTGGCTATGTTGCGTCTTAAGTGAAATTCTCTGTATAGACGCAATACCCGAGCATATACAAGTTCGGCTTTTCCAACCCGAGAGCTGGTAAAAGTGTAAACTGAATTTTCAACTTATTAAAAAATAATAATAATAAAAAATGAATTGGTGATAGGTCCAAATAACCCTAGCTATTGGTGGCGTTAAAATAAAGTTTGTACATAAAAATGAAAACTTGAATTTTCAAAAACAGGCAGCCAAAGTTGCTTCAACGGTGCTGTGAGACTCTCGCCGGCCTCCATTTAGGGGATAAACCACCCAAACATAACCTCTACACCAGTACATACTGTGTGAGTACCATCACTAACTCTCTCTGGATTCCACCGATCTCAGAGGAGACACAAATTAGTATTTGGTTACGGACTACTCCTTACCGTTTTTTTCCCGAGAAGCATCAGGCTGCCCGTTACCTACACTGCAACAACTTATATATAGTTAACGATTCGCTAAATCCACTTACTGCGAAAGCTACATCTTTTTTTATTTTTACAGCTTACATCGTCAAAAATTTATACTTAATAATGTCTTATTTGTATGTCAAATTTGAACCTCTGACGAATTTGAGAAAAAAAAACAATAATTCGCAGTTTTGAACGGATTTTTTGGTTTCCAAAGCAAACAAATAAACGTACTACAGATATAGTAGAGTATCGATTATTTGTCACCTTTTATTATCCGTCTAGTTCTCATACAAATTGTGTTTTAAAGACCACCAACAGCTAAGGTTATTTGGGCCTAGCACCAATTCATATTTTCAATTCATTATTTTTTTTAATAATAAATTGAAAATCCAATTGACACTTTTACCAGCTCTCGGGCTAAAACCCAGGAACTGGGGACTTGTAATAGAGGAACCATAGCAACGCCATGTAAACAACCGCATTGCTAAACGCTCGGCCATTCTCAAGTCCTAGTTCTCATACTGCACATCCCGTTGATCTGCTATATAGTGTACTAGCTTTTACCCGCTGCTCCACCCGCGTGGACGAGCATTTTAAAAAAAATTCAACTGATGAGCAGTCCTATACTTCCCACCTAGTAAATATTTGCAAAAAATAAACACTCTTTTTTTTATTCTTTGAAAAAAAAGCATGGCCCTCTTTTTTGTTTGGTGATCTACTGATGGCTAGTAATATAGCAAAAATCATGGTTACCTTGATTTACGTACAATTTTTATTTTTTTTAGAAAAATATTTTTTTTCTCGAAAACTACATTTTAGAGAAAAAAAATATTTACATTTTTTTCATATTATAACATCTAGAATTCATTTATATTTTTTTTTACCTATGTTAATACGTGACATTAAGAACGTTTTTTTTAATATCTCAGAATCCACTGAACCGATTTGACTCAAAATCTAATCAGATCTAAGTTAAAGGCTGATAAACACAATAGAACAATCGGTATGGCCGTATGTTGTTCCGTTTTTACGATATCGAAGGCGAAAAATTGACCACATACACACAAACACACACACATACACACACACATACACACACACACATATATATATACACACACACACACACACACACACACACACACACACACACATGCAGACATCAGTCAGAAAATGATCTTAAACGATTGCTAGGGTCTCAAAACGTGAAGATCTGTTAAAATATCGAAATATTTTTTTCGGACTAAATCCATTACTTCCCTACCATAGTAGAGGTGGGAAGTAAAAAATGTTTGTACATAAAAATGAAAACTTGAATTTTCAAAAACACGCGCAGCCAAAGTTACTTTTACGGTACTGTGAGGACCGGGGTAAACCCCCGATATCTCAAATCAAAGTAAAGAGTACTTCTCATCAATTAATCTCAACTCTGACGATTCTCCCCGCCGCCCTCCCAGATCTCAGAGAAGAGATTATATTATGAGAAGTTATCTTTACATTGATTGCGGACACCTTCATCGTTTTTTTCCCCGAGAAGCATCAGGCTGCGATAGTTACATGCGACAATGTGTATAATATATAGTTAACGATTCGCTAAATCTACTTATTGCGAGAGTTACACATTTTTTAATTTTTACAGCTTACATCGTTACAAATTTAAAATTAATAATGCCTTGGTCGTATGTCAAATTTGAACCACTGACGAACTGGAGAAAAAAAAACGCAATTATCTGCAGTTTTTATAACATTTTTGGTTTTTTAACTAAACAGAAAATACGACTGAAGTCTGAACGTACTACAGATTGAGTATCTATTATCCGTCTAGTTCTCTCATAGACACACCGATTGCGATCGTGATAGACCTTATTGACATTTCTGCTATGTAATAATACTAGTTTTTGCCCGCGGCTCCACACGCGCCTTAAAAAAAACCCAGATGCAAAAAAAAACCTTTTAAATTAAATTGCGTGTGTTTTTAAAGACCACCAACAGCTAAGGTTATTTGGGCCTAGCATCAATTCATATATTTTCAATTCATTATTATTTTTTTTTTAATAATAAATTGAAAATCCAATTGACACTTTTACCAGCTCTCGGGCTAGAACCCGGGAACTGGGGTCTTGTAATGAGGAACCATAGCAACGCCATGTAAACAACAGCATTGCTACACGCTCGGCCATTCTCAAGCCCAAAACCTTTTAAAAGAAATAAAATAATTTCTACTATATTTAGCCCGGCGCACCGACTATTTCTTCGTTTAGATGAAATATTTCATTCATAAATGCGTCGGGGACCATTGTAAAAAGACAAAAGTACCAATTAAATATATCATTCAAACAAAGAAATAGTCGGTTCGGCCAGATATATAAGAAATTGTTTTAATTCTTATTTTTAAAAAGTTTTGTTTTTTGCGTCGGGGGTTTTTTAAAGCGCTTTACATCCGATTTATTTTATTGTAGATTATAGACGCGTCGACAACTTAGGTCATTAGCGTCTTAATTATATTAAATAACAACTTCCTTAAAACTAAATGACATCACAAAACATCCATGAGCGGAGGTGGGATTCGAACCCACGACAGTGTGATTCAAAGGTCGGCTACGCTAACCGTTACACCACACTGTCCTCGCTTTACATCCGAACCTAACTCAAAAATTTTAAATATATGACATCACAAAACATCCATGAGCGGATGTGGGATTCGAACCCACGACAGTGTGATTCAAAGGTCGGCTACGCTAACCGTTACACCACACTGTCCTCGCTTTACATCCGAACCTAACTCAAAAATTTTAAATACATTAATTATTTACACGGATATTTCCAGATGATGCAAAATACAGAATTAATTTCCAGTTCAAAAAAACTGCTGGAAATCTTTTAATTATGATAATTTATTAATATGTCGTCTGGATAGTAAATAATTCTCAAATATACAGAGTGTCCCATGATTCGAGGTGCATAGTTTAAAGGCGTATTATTGAAGTAATTTAAAGTTAAAATTGGTTAATAAACATATTATGTCCAAAAAATGCTTCCTAACAGAACCATTGAAAAGTTGAAGTGCTAAAATGTAAAAAAAAAAACATTTTAGTCATTAATTTTATTATTATTATTATTATTGTAGATTATAGACGCGTGGACAACTCAGGTCATTAGCGTCTTCAACACAACAATTAATAATCCATTTGTGTATTAGAATCTGCCAGCCGGCATACACAAACCGACTGGTACGAGCTCGGGCTCCTGGGAACGCCAATTCCCAAAGAACATTGGAATGTAATTGCGAGAACAACTACATTTCAATGGAATTAATTTTATTAGTAATTAATTCTAATTAATTGTCGGACATATTATGTTTATTAAACAATTTTAACTCTAAATGATTTCGATAACACTCCTTTAAGCTGTGGACCTAGAGTCATGCTACACCTGTATACTGGATGTCCCAAAATTGCTGGGACACAGAGCTACCACGTGTAGTAGAGGTCAAAATAAGTCGATTGGACCCAATTTATTTATATACCAAAATGTACCGTTTGCCCGTGAGAAGAGTTCAAAGTTTACATAAAAAAACACATTTTTGTACGCTGTTCAGAAATGAGTGAAACAAATTGAATGAAATTTGACAAAAGTACATTTTAGAGGATTACTGTCCTTTCGGTAATCAAAGAAACCCAAAAGAAATTGTAGAAGGGTTAAAACCACCCTCACCCCCTGACATTTTTTTCCGAACTTCCTTAGGGTCGGTAACACGGTTCCAGGGCCGTAGCTAGAGCTGAATTCAAGATAGGGCACTGAAAGTTTAAAGTAGGGCTGAAGCAAAAGACTACAATTTTTTAATTGGATTGCCCACCTCATCTGGTGATATCAAATTACAAAAGCAAGAAAACGGTAAATGACAATTTATTCAAAAAAAAAAAAAATACAGAACTTGCCATGTTATCAAATTTCCGAAGAACTTCATTTAGTCCAACGAATTTAATCTTGTTTTTCCAAATGCCAGATAGATCAAGTCTGTCATTCTGTCGTGACAGTCTTTGCGGCTTGTTTATAATTCCTTAAAGTAGGGCACTGAATGTTTTAAGGTAGGGCATTGCCCCTTAACTGACTGATTAATTATCTTCATTTTGTTACTCTTGTAAAAATTTCGTATTCCGCATAGTTCCGAAGGAAAAAAATGTTTTCTTAAATAATGCTAACAGATATTCCTAGTACAAGTTTAATAAAATTGTAATACAAAATTTTATGTAAACTTTGAACTCTTCTCACGGGCAAACGGTACATTTTGGTATATAAATAAACTGGGTTCAATCGACTTATTTGGACCTCTACTACACGTGGTAGCTCTGTGTCCCAGCAATTTTGGGACACCCTGTATTTTACCACTGTACGAAAACAATTACAAATGACTTGTCAAAAAAGTGAAAGCAGTTTGAAATTTAAAAAAAAAATATAATCTGTATTAATTGTGTGTTAATTTCAATTTTAATAAATTATATTTACATAAAAATAATGTAACATCAACTACAGAGATAAAATTTGACGTATTCAAATATTATATGAAATGATGCGGTTTTTATTCATCCTAAATTATGAATTACGATCATCTAATTCATCTACACTCTAATTACGCACCTCCGCCCTCCGGAACGTAGTATTTCACTCTCTTCAATAAATTTTAATAAATTACTCTCCGCTCTGAATATTACAATTCTCAATATAAAATTACCCTTTACTCGAGGCTTAGCTCGAGTTTCAGTGTTCCACTTGTATAACAAAATTATTAGAGTTTACCAAAAAAAATATATTAATTTATTTCTTGAAAATGGGAGGGTAAAACATATTTTTGTGCGTTGAAATGTGATGGTAGTCGATATACAAGGTGATTCTGTAATGAGTACCATAAATGGTACAGGATGTACCTACTGTCAAAATAATACGAAAACCAAGAATAACTTTTTTTCCAAAAGTGCTTCCCTAACAAGATACAGGGTGTTAAAGGGTCGATTTGGAGAACACTTATTTGATCGCATCTTTTAACTGGGTTGAACAATTTAATTCATTTTTGGTAGACATCTACTACATAATAAGGACCGTAAACGGACAAAATTTTGTTGCATTTGAACAACCCAGTGGCGTAGAATTGGGGGTCATGTTCCAAGGGAGGACACTTTGAAAACTTACTTTAATTTTATTTTTACTAATTTTTATTTTTTTGTTAATTAAACTTTATTACCTAGATGTATTCGACTTTAAGTATTTTATTTGTTTATTAATAAAACTTTTTCTGTGATAACTTTGCAGCCTGGTATTTCACATAGTGACACGCAAGTCAGAATATCTCGGAAACGAACACTTCTGGGCAAATGAAACAAGTGTACCTTTTTTGTTGTATTTGAACCAATAATACTAAAAAAACAAAGAAAAATGGAAAAAACCCAACAGCAACTTTTTTTGGGGGGAAAAAGTGTCACATGACCCCCAATTTTACGCCACTGGGTTGTTCAAATGCAACAAAATTTTGTCCGTTTACGGTCCTTGTTATGTAGTAGATGTCTACCAAAAATCAATTAAATTGTTCAACCCAGTTAAAAGATACGAGCATATAAGTGTTCTCCAAATCGAGCCTTTAACACCCTGTATCTTGTTAGGGAAGCACTTTTGGAAAAAAAGTTATTCTTGGTTTTCGTATTATTTTGATAGTAGGTACATCCTGTATCATTTATGGTACTCATTACAGAATCACCTTGTATATAAAAATCTCGTGTCACGGTGTTTATGTTCATACTCCTCCGAAACGGCTTGACCGATTATCATGAAATTTTTTGTGTTTATTTGGTAGGTATGAGAATAGGTCGTAAAGTATATTTCATACCGCTAGGTGATGAGGGTGTCCCTATCCAGAATTTTTTTATCTATTTTTTTAAAGAAAAATTTTTTTTTTTTGAATTTTTTATTTTATTTAGCTTTAAAAAATACATATATGGCGAACGAGCGAAGCGAGTGAGTAGTATATTAATAAAATACAAACGAACGAGCGAATGCTACAAATTTATGATTTATTAATACATTACCCAATCACTTCGCTCGTTAGCTTCCGAGTGCTATGAATTTATAATTTATTAATGCATTACTCACTCGCTTCGCTCGTTCGCTCCCGGGTGCTGTGAATTTATAATTTATTAATAAATTACTAATTTTGAATTTTTCGATTTTCCCGCTGTTCTTTTAGGTTTTCCCTATTTTTTTTTTAAACCAGCCTTGCATTAGAGCAAACAAAAAAAAATATTCAAATCGGTCAAGCCGTTTTTGAGTTTTAGCGAGACTAACGAACATCAACTGATTTTTATATATTTTATAGATTATAAAATAAACAATTGGGTCGCAGTACGACTTCAAAAAATATGTTGGGACGCTGCACGTCAAACAAATTGAGAAGCGCTGTCATATACATTACAAGTTTTAACGACAAAAGAGCTTTTTGTAAGTTTAAAAAGCTCGAAGCAAGCCTCTGTTATAACGCAATAAAGTGGAGCACGAGAATCGATAATTAAGTATGAAATAGCAATATTCTATGGTAGTAGAAGACACTTTTATAATTAAAAAACGCTTTTTAGAACGCTTAGCTTTTATATTTGCATACAGTGACGGTTTGGCTCCTCCAAGAACACCAATCATTTATGGACAACAATTAATTTAACAGAATACTCTGGGTACTTGCTTCTTGCAGCTCAAAAAGAAGGTCTTGAATTTTGTCCGCTTCTCAGTCTCCTAGCTTCGCGACTATGTTCGTTTCAGCAGAAGCTGAGAACTCGATAACATAATAATAATAAATTTATTTGTATTGGCTACACCGTGTACCGGTCAAATACAAGTCAAATACATAATAAAAAAGTCTACAATAATTAGATGTAATCACCAATATTTAAAAAATGTTGGTAATCATAAAAACAATTTATAGCAAGATACGCTTTTATATGTCTTTTAAATTTATGAATAGGTAACGCTTTTGTTACCGGCAACAGTTTATTATAAAATTGCAAACCCAGATAATTGGGGCCGTACCTCGTTTGCGTAAATTTAAAACACAGATTGGATTTTTTCCGAGTATCATGAGAATGAATTGCTGATTGTTCTGGAAATTTGTTAATATTTTTTTTAATGTGTACTAAACAGTGGTAAATATAAATATAAATATCATAGAAGGTAAGGATCATAAGCCGTTTGAAAAGAGGTCTACACGGTTCATTAAACTGAGCATCAGAAAGTAATCTTTTGACTTTTTTTGAGCTAAAAAGACTCTATGAGTAGTTTTATCAAGGAGAACTATATCAGGATTTGTAGCTGAAAGTTGCCAGATTACTGAATGAATAGTTCCAGAAAATCTTACATGATTCATTCTCGACCTCTACATTGGTACGGAAATAATGGATTTAGTCCGAAAAAAATATTTCGAGATTTTAACAGATCTTCACGTTTTGAGACCCTAGCAATCGTTCAAGATCATTTTTTTATAAGTTACGCCGTTCCATGTTAATTTGTTTTTTCTATGTTGCCAACACTACATGGTGCACCGCGGTAAATAAACATCGACCTGGTAAACACTATAGAAGTTGTAGAGCTTACGAGAACAATACACAAAGCTTTCGTGCGATATCGGTTCTTAGTTTACAATTACGATAATTACTTAATACTAAAAATAACTGTACAGAGAAACTTAAATTACTAATGTGTTTTTAGTATATTTAGCGTATAACACATACAATATCTGGATGACCGAGCTTTGCACGGAGGAGTTAAAAAAAATAGTACTTAAAGTTACCATTTCATCAAAATCGTTTGTCGTTTTTAAGAAAAAAAATTTCATACCTATAAGTAGATAATATTATTATACGTCAGTATACGTCATACTACATAACGTATGTACCAACATATTTTCAAATAATTACTGATTATTTTAATAAGTTAAAGATTGACTGTCAGAGTAATTGGACATAAATAAAATGAAAATAGTTTGTTTTTTCCAAAGCCTACTCACCATACGACACTGTTTTATAACGTTAAAAAAACTGTTTTTTAAAATGATAAAATCGATAAGAAAACGAATTTTTCCAGGGATGAGACCTAGCTAGATCGATTTTTTGCCCCCCAAAACCCCTTTTCAGTAAATTTCATCCAAATCGTTAGGGCCGTTTTCGAGAAAATATTTATATAGGTACATATATACAAGATTTGCTCGTTTAATAATATAGGGATAATATGTACACTCCTTGTAAAAACCGGCCAAGTACGAGTCAAACTCGCGCCCCCAAGGGTTCCGTACAATAATAAGAATAAAGGTCGATTTATATTATTATCCGGTCAGACACGGCGCGGGAACGTAGCGTTTCCAGTAAGACAAATATTTTTACATGCATTTCAAATACGAATATTTATACTTAGCGGATCCCGTCCGTTCAGACACGTATCAATACTCGTATTTAAAATGCATGTAAAATATTTGTCTTGCCGGAAACGCTACGTTCCCGCGCCGTGTCTGACCGGATAATATAAATCGAGTTTAAGGAATTGTAGATGTAAAAAATAACAGATTTATTTATTTAAGACTTTAAAAATCACAACTTGTTTTGAAAATAATTTGGGAGCCACTGGAATCACGTTTATTTAATATTAGTTATTATTTATTAATATTAGAGTAATTTCTGCACGAAAAGGGTGGAGTAGAGCTGGACTAACATTTTATCTAATCGATTTTTATTTCTGTGTATTTTCCATAAACAAAACAGAGGCGACAGTATGACAAATTTAATAAGTTCGACGTCGTAACGACAACAATCAGGGACGGATTTGGAAATTTGCCGCCCCTAGGCAGACACCCAAATTGAATAGTGTATGTTATTCCTCATACATAAACGAATAATGTAAACCAACTTTTTTGTGCTTATATCCTTTCTCTTAATCGCAAACAAGAGTTAAAGAAATATTTATTGTTTAAACGTTGGGTATAAACCGCCATATGATGACGTAGAAGACAGTCACACTTCTTTATCTATAGAAAGAGAAATACCTATATATAAATTATCTACGTTGTGGTTTGCTTTCAAGTTGACAGAGCAGTGGGCGTGACACAGTAGATCTGTCAGCCAATCACAGGCTACGTCATTTCGGTAGCGGCATAAATCTATGTTTAAAATTCCCTTGAAAAATACACACTTTTGGTATTTTTTTTAATTATAGAAAAAGCTTCTGAAAAATTCTCAAAAAAAAAAACGTTTCATAATCTATTTGTAATGTAAATTCCAACAAAAAAAAACTCGGGTCGCAGTGCCAAAACCCTGCCGACAATATAGTGTATTTGCTAACACTGGCATTGTGGCTTTATTATGTGAACTTAAGTTTGTTTTTGAACAAAAAAAATTTAACCCCTTAATACATCTCTTAAAATAATATTTTTTTTCTTAATTTCAATATTTTTATCAATGCAACCTCGGTACCAAATTAAATACACCCTTCAGTAAGTAAAGCACTATCCGCAAACTAGTGTTTTCATAAAATTTGTAAGTCCGGTCCTGTCGGGCCGATTTTATTAAAATTTTAGCAGTACATTTTAATCGCTGCTAAAGGGTTAAATTACATTTTTGAAACGATTCTGAGAATTTTTTCGGCATTTTTGAGCCCAAAAACATTTTTCAACCCCTAAAAACTACCCTTAAAATGCTCCGATTGGGCCCATTTTAAATAGGCTTCGTGCGGTGATGGATTCCAACGTGCCTACCAAATTTCGTCAAAATCAATTAACTCTTTCGAAAGTTATAGCCCGTACACATATATATATATATATACATATATAAATATATAAATATATACATATATAAATAGACATTTCCAAAAACGGTGCCAAAATGTTCAGGAGGCTATGAAACGTCGAGAAATTTTGGTCCGACCCCTAGGTCCCGCCATCCGACCGACGCCAATAGTGTATGTGCCATATGGCAAATACACTAAAAATGTGGGACGACCCCATTGCATTTATACGTAAAATACAATCAATTTAAAATAAATACTATTTCCATTTATTAATGAAAATTAATTTTAAATGCCTGTACACATATGAGTTAATACTAATTACTATGATATCAAAATTCATCAAAATATGTAATACTAGCGGTACCCGTCCGGCTTCGCCCGGGTGCTAAGAAAGCCCGCTTGAATATTATAAATACAAAATCACTCGCTTCGCTCGTTCGCTTGAATATTATAGATGCACTACTCACTCGCTTCGCTCGTGCGCTTGAATATTATAATTACATTACTCACTCGCTTCACTCGTTCGCTTGAATATTATAAATACACTATTCACTCGCTTTGCTCGTTCGCTTGAATATTATAATTACGAACAAATTTGATTACCATAAAAAAAGTTATAGTGAGTCAACCTTAAAAGATAGGCATATGCTGTCGCGGACTTTTTTTAGAATTTTTATAGGGGAACAATTCCGTCATACACGATTTTTGTGTAACTTTAACCGTTTACGCAGCACACGCAACGGAAGCTCTCAAAAGGAATAAGTTTTCCCGTTTTTGTAAACATTTTTCATTGATGCTCCGCTTCTATTGGTCGTAGCGTGATATTATATAGCCTATAGTTTTCCTCAATAAAGGGGCTAGGTATCTAACAAAAAAATTTCAAATCGGACTGGTAGTTCCTGAGATTAGCGCGTTCAACCAAACAAACAAACAAACTCTTCAGCTTTATAATATATAGATTAAAAAAGTTACAAAACAAGGAAATAAATCGTCATCACAAAAAATGTGCCTACAATATTGGTGTTAACCCACCCCTGATTTTAATATAATTATCTATACATACATTCCTGCATAGATAATGTAATTTGCTGGTTCAATATTTGGAGAGAACTTACATAGATATTAAAATTAAAATCATATAATCCTCTTTTTTTCGTTGTCGGATAAAAAGGGATTATCATCTGACTCCACAGCAAAAACGAAATGTTTAAACTATTTCTAGAATTTCTTCAACATTTTTTTAGCGACAACTCCCATTGTTATCGGGGGCTAGTACCAATTCGTTTAATTATTTTTCTTTTAAGGCCACCAACAGAGAACCATTTGGGCCTAATACCAATTCATGCACTTCATACTTTCAATTTATTATTTTTCAATAACAAATTGAAAATCTAATTGATATTTTTATCACTTCTCGGATTGGAACCTGGGAATTGGGGGCTTGTAATGGAGGAGCATGGAAAGGCCATACAATGTGTCCATAGGATTGATACATGGGAGCAGCAGCTTGGGTTATTAGGGTCAATTATACGATATTAGATATTCTATTTAGACAGAACGTTGAGTTATTACCCACGAATATACAGAGAGGCCATAGAAATACAAAAACACACACAGAATTTCAACCGAAAAGATGAAGGCCTGAATCTGGACACCAGCACTCCGACATACAAAACCAATGACCAATCGTACAAGGACGGAATACGACCGAGTAGAGAACTCACCCCCACCACTACACACTGCGCAGTTGACCAATTACAGAGAGACGGACTACGACCGAACAGAGAACACACTGGTACGAGGCATAAAAGAAGGGTAAACACCAGTCACTGACACACTGACCTGTGAGCCGCCAAGGAGGACACTTCGATCGCTGCCCTTCGCCTTTGAGAATGTCTACCGCAGTTGTAGACGAAACGTCAGGTAGAAATACCACCGGACCACGGCCTATAAGCCCGGAAATCATGAAGACTTGCGATATTCTATTTCTTTTTAATTTGGTACACGCTAAATAATTTGTTTTCGTGCACATAAAAAATAGAATACATATTTTCAAGAACAAAAAGAGCTTAAATGGAAGCATTCTCAGCAATCTTCATTAGCTATCTATTTGCTGGCAAAACGACGTTCGTTTCACACTATGTAATACTTTAAAGCACAATTTACACGATAATTTTTCACTAGTAATAGGGTCGTACGGTTCCTTACCAGAAAGAGACCTTTTTGTTGTGCCAACGATGTCTGTCTGTTACAGGCCTTTAACTTCTAAACGAAATGAGATAGGGACTTGAAATTCACACATAATATGTAGTACCGCGGCCCAAAGACGGAGAGAATAACAAAAGATTTAAAAAGGTTTATTTATGGGGGGCGCCCATACATACAAACGGGGATCAAAAAAAAATTTTTTTGTGTTTCTATTTTTGTGGGGTATTGTTGAAAAGGGTCTTTTAAGTAGATTATGACTATGTATTTATTTTATAAAAATTGTAGTTTTAGCATAACTTACATAGTACGGAACCCTACTCTTTGCGTGGCTCGACACGCACTTGGCCGTTTATTTTTAATATTTTCCTCTTACATATAAAAAAATCAGCAACTAACTGTCATGCTGACATAATCCTATATACTGCACACACGCGGTTGCCCGAGCGCGCGGAAGCCGTGAGAGAGAGAGAAAGTGGTGGGGAGAACAGCAGCGAAGGAGCGGACCAAACATTTCGTTGCATATTTCCCCTC
The DNA here is from genome assembly GCA_039654895.1 of Mongoloraphidia duomilia. NCBI lineage: Eukaryota > Metazoa > Arthropoda > Insecta > Raphidioptera > Raphidiidae > Mongoloraphidia > Mongoloraphidia duomilia. The sequence goes on along the minus strand of CM077522.1, from coordinate 49,968,289 downwards.
ACGCGGCTGTTCACAGCCCGACATAAGATATTTCATATCAAAAATCGTTCTTTTGTGTCACTCAGTTTTTAGAGTGCGTCTGATTTTGCAAAAAAAAAAATTTCTACCTATTTTTAATTTTACATATTGTCAAAAGTCCAGTCTACACGACGCAATATAGGCATGCAGTATGAAATTTTTTAACTATAATTGGCATATGTAATTGTAGTATTAAATAATATTTTTATTCGCTACTATAGCGTGCAGAAAACCGTTAATAAAATTGTATCGTGTAAATTGGACTTTACCGTGTTTCAACTATTCTACACAGTACAAAGGAACAAGCAGGAAATAAAATGAAGTCTACTAACGTGTGTTTACTTAATTCAGTTTTTCAGCAAAATCACGAAACAATCTTCAGAGACATTCCACCTTTTAAAAAGAAATTTTGAAGATCATTCTCGAGAAATTTCGTCTTGTGATGGGCGTTTACGAGATGTTTTTACAATCGAAACAATTGTAATCGTTCATAATATTAATAACAATCGAGTCCATAATATATATATTTATGTGTACGGGCTATAACTTTCAAAAGAGTTGATTGATTTTGACGAAATTTGGTAGGCACGTTGGAATCCATCACCGCACGAAGCCTATTTAAAATGGGCCCAATCGGACCATTTTAGAGGTGGTTTTTAGGGGTAGAAAAATATTTTTAAGCCCAAAAATTCTCAGAATTGTTTCAAAATTGAAATTTAACCTTTTAGTAAAGATCAAAATGTGCTGCCAAAATTTTATTAAAATCGGCCCGACAGGACCGGACTTACAAATTTTATAAAAACACCGGTTTGCGGATAGTGATTTACTTACTGAAGGGTGTACTTAATTTGGTACAGAGGTTTGCATTGATAATAATATTGAAATTAAGAAAAAAAATATTATTTTAAGGGATGTATTGAGGGGTTAAATTTTTTATTTTGTTCAAAACCAAACTAATTTTTACGTATTAAAGCCATAAGGCCTGTATAAGCAAATACACATTGTCGGCAGGGTTTGGCACTGCGACCAGAGTTTTTTTTTATTTATTGTAGATTATAGACGCGTCGACAACTTACGTCATTAGCGTCTTAATTACATTAAATAACAACTTCCTTAAAACTAAATGACATCACAAAACATCCATGAGCGGAGGTGGGATTCGAACCCACGACAGTGTGATCCAAAGGTCGGCTACGCTAACCGTCGGCATAAGTCGTTTTGTCGCGCGACCGCAGATTAATTTGTTACAATTTACTTAAATGACCATCTCTAGGTAACAATCAACTGTTAGAGCAGTTTCCGTTTAAAAGAAACGGCGTGGGAACTACAATTAGTGACATTCAACTTTATATACATTCTTCTTTTAACCTTTTTTTATGTCAGTGCAAGGGCACTAACTGATTTCACATCAAGAAAAAATAACACTTCATTCTCTCGTTTTTTTCTCAGGCCTGTTGGTTAAGGTTTTACTTAAAATTGCTAACTGCAACTTATATTTATCCAGATCTTCAAAAGTCTCAATTATAATTCACTGGAATGAGCTCCTGCATCTAGGGTTACCAGATGGCCGGGATTTCCGGGAATGTCCCGGAATTCGTTGGTTTGTCCTGTGTCCCGGAATTTAAGTCTTCTATCTCAGAAATGCATAAGTTCAACGAATTCGGGCTCGCTAGTTACATGCTAAACTTATTTATTTAGCACTATCTGCAATTTCTGTACATATTAATATATATATTTTTACTTGTATTTAATTGTATTCTTCGGACTTACTCTATGTCGGTAAAGACAAATTGGGAACAATAAAATGAATTATTAAAGATTCACACAAAATTATTTGTGATTTACACACTCAGAAGCGCGTCCCACATCTCGCCGTGTTTTGGTGTGTGATAAATGAATAAAATTAGACAAGTCTAATGATAAATACAAAAAATAGTAAAATAATAAAACACTTTTTTTCACAATAACCCCCCTTGAAATAAATTGCCTTCGCCTTAGAAATGTCCCGAAAATCTTGGTTTTTGATCTGGCAACCCTAGCTCCATCTAACTTAAATAATGCCGTTGGATTGTTTTGTCTAGCACTTAAATAAAACTTCACAATAAATTATTGAAGTTTGTTAAATAATACTACTGTCGATTTGAGTCACTCGACAATTCGAGTCACTCAAGTTGACTCGAATCACTCGAAAGCCGAGTAAAAATAAATTTGACTCGAGTGCGAGTAAAATAAAAACCACTCGAGTGAAACCCAACTCGAGTCTCATCACTAATACATACATGCATGTAAAGCAGCTATTTTATAGTGGGTATGGCAAAGTGAAATTAAACAGCTGAACATCGCTTTTTAATTACTGCACCAGTATTCCAATTAAAAAAGTGTAATTTTACGTTAAAATGTATAATCTAATTTGCAGTGCACAATTTCATAGAATAAAATGCACCATAATATTTAGCGCATATTAAATGGACATTTTTTTTTAAATATAGGTACACCGTGTCTCATATAACAATACAATGCACCGCAATAATACTAATGACACGTCTGACGCAAGGCAGTGCAACTACAGTCTACACACAACACCTGTAATCAGGTAGCAGGTGAACTGTGAAGGCGTCATAGACTTAAAATCATAGACTGCGCATCCTCTATCTCAAAAATTCGCTCTAACTGTCCGTAGCCAGAAAAAAACTTTGGGGTCATGATCCAACATTTCTTACTACCCGGGTTCCCTCATTAATTTCATGCTTAATTTTGCTGACGAAGGGGGGGGGGTAAATAATTGCAAAAAATTTGCTTACGTAATACTTGAACGCCCCCAAAGTTGATTATAAATTATAATATTATTATTAACTTCCCATTGGAAGTTATTGTAATGCGAATGAAAAATTTTGACATATCTGGACTTTTTAAGGTCCCTAGAGTCCTAATCTACTGTTTTTTAGAGAGATGTCTCTGTTTGTGTGTGTACGTACGTTCGTTCGTACGTTGGTGAACTTTTTTTCGGCTCGCATATCTCGAGAACAAATAATGATATCGACTCCGGACGAATTTCAGTCGACACATATTTACATAATGAATTAGGTTTGCGGGAAATTTCAATGAGTGTTTTTTTTAATCTCTAAGGGCACCCAATAGGAAGTTAGCAGTGTGGTTTTACCCACACACGAAGCCTCTTTTTAACTTCCCATTGGAAGTTATTGTAATGGGTCCGAAAATCGAAATCAAAAAGGAAAAAAAAATTTTATGTTTCAAGGTCACTACACTATTTTTACACTACTTTTAGAAAGATGTCTGTGTGTGTGTGTGTGTGTGTGTGTACGTATGTACGTACGTACGTACGTATGTATGTGTCCATTTCTTTCTAAGACGAAATCTCGAGAACGAAAAATGATATCGACTACGTTGGGGTGCCAATCGACGCGTATTAACGTAAATATGATCTGAAAGGAATTTTTTTAAAATCGGTTCAGCCGTTCTTTTTTCTTAACCAAATAACCTCCAAAAAAGAAGATTTTACACAATATCTCGCGAATAAAAAATTATATCGACTTCGTATAAGGGTGTCAATCGAGGCGTGTTAACGTCATTTTGATCCGACATAAATTTTATAAAAATCGGTTCAGCCGTTTTTTTTTTTTTTTTTAATTATTGATGTTTTAATGATTAAAATGATTACTTTTCTGTGTAATATCTAATTTAATTATTATTATTAAATATTTATCAAACTGGGAAGTTCGTCGTGTGGACCTCAAGGGTCGCACTTTAGTCCTAATAAACGACCCACCTCACGGCTTGTTTATATTGAAATTAAACCATAATATAACTGTTAACCGTGAGGTTCGAGAGCTTTTTAACATATAGACACGTTTTATTTATTTTATTTATTTATGGTAGATTATAATAATAATAATAATAATTCGCTTTATTTCTGTAAATACTACATGATTAGTGTAGAAAACGTCATTACAAAATACATATGATACATACTATAAGACATAAGAATAATTAAGTTCTCTTGGTAAAGTTACTACAAGACGCGTCGACAACTTATGTCATTAGCGTCTTAAATTACATTAAATAACAACGAACTTAAAACTAAATAACATCACAAAATATCCATGAGCGTAGGTGGGATTCGAACCCACAACAGTCTAGTCTAGTTCACTAGGCTACACTGCTCTCTAAACACTTTTCATTAATTAAATTGTTGTAACGGTACGGAACCCTCGTGGAGCGAGTTTTATTGGCACTTGACTGCGGTTTTTCTAGCATGTTTCGCAGTCCATCTTCTACGTCAATGGTCATGAACACTACCTACCTACTATATGGTAGACAGCACAATGGTTATATGACTGTTTTTAAACTAATTTAAAGAACCAAAAATAAAAGTTTACTTATACCTAAATAAAAATGTAAAATTATTGACGACGAAAACGAAGCGAGCGAGATCCCGTTTCTATGTTTGTTTGTCTGTCAGTGTTTCGCGATTACGTCATGTACGAGTGAGATTATCCCTGATTTTCACCTGAGCGAAACCGGGTCGACCAGCTGTTATAGCCTAAAGCAAAAGTATCACCCTATCGAACATTGAAAAAAAAAAATGAAATCGGTTCAGTAATTTCTGAGATTACCCCCGATCTTCACCCGGGCGAATCCGGACCAGCCAGTTTCAATTATACACCTAAACTTTCCTCGTGAATCAATCTATCTAATCGTGAAAATCGGAACAAAATCCATTACAGAGAAATCGGTCTTCTGAGATTATCCTCGATCTTCGCCCGGGCGAAGCCGGGCCGACTAGTTATTATAGCCTATAAATAATAGTTTTATACGGCTGAAATGCAATTGAAAAATTTTTTCGTTGGAGAGCAGCCAATTATATAATTGTTTCGAAACATATTGAAAAAAATCATTTTACCAACCAGTGGTCACAGTCAGGATTCTAACCTGAACCTTTCCACTTTCGCGGCGGAATGAGCTTACAATACTCAACCGTGACATGAGTGGTTGGTAAAATTATTTTTTTCAAGCTGTTTCGAAACAATTATATAATTGGCTGCTCTCCAACGAAAACATTTTTCATTATAGCCTTTGTTCATCTTCATTGCGGAAGCTACCCTTGTGCAAAATTTCATAGAGATTGGTTGAGTAGTTGAGGCGTAATCGAGGCACTTTCGCGTTTATAATATTAGTTACGAATCACGTCAAAAGGAGATGAGCAGTAAGAGAAAATATAAAGTAAGTCGGGAATTACGCAAGCGATCTCTGAGCTATTTAGACACACTAATCAAGCTGACAATCAAATTTCGCTGCCAAAACCGGAATCTACCAGAGCGATGACCGGAGCGGAACGACAGTTCGTAATAAAACACATTCCAATAAAGTGTAAAAATAGTTTAGTGTTAAAATGTGCAAAATAACCCCGAATAATTTGTAGAGCATTTTTAGCAATTAATTAACAATATGTATTTTAATTATTATAAATTAGATATTGAAGAAATCGAAGGCCGCGAGGTTTTTTAAATATGTATATAGGTAAAATATATTTCATGCGATATTAACCACGGAATTTTGAAAACAACAATTAATTCTTTTTACACTTTCATAATATATTAAAGTTCTATATTATACGCGTTCTTTCAAATGGTTAGATTTTTCTGACTATTCCGATTTTCAAAATAAAAATCATAACCCTCCTTTTTTCGTAGTCGGGTAATAAAAAAAACGGAGCGTTTAATTGCACCGATTTTTGAAGTGAAAACTTCCTTAGGCGCGCTTTTCCTGGGCAGTTAACAACAGTGACGTGAAACGCACCCGACGGTGACAATCGGGGCTACTCGGCTCAAACACGAACACGTATTTGCAATATATGCTGGTAATAGTGTGTAGTTCATAAGTGTGCTAACAGATGACACTAAAAACTTAATACGAGTAAAAAGTCATTTGTAGTTCACAAGTGCGCTAACAGATGACACTAAAACTTAATATTATATCGTTAAGGTATTATAATATTCATTAAATTTAATTGTACAGGCCGATTTTACTATATTTATGATTAAACTGCGTGATTAAATAGTTATATATATATATAATATTTTAAAATTAGAAAATCTGAAGTTTTCACTTCTGTCGTGTGGTAATAAACACACACCAATTTTTTTAAATATAATTATAAGCGTCACTTACCCTCATTAATCATGTATGTAATCAGATCTTCCAGGTCCGGACTAAGAGATCTTTCTTCGTCATCACTATAGCCGAAATCAACAGCTAAGTAGATGATTCTTCCTAAAGATCTGACCAACTGAAACAAAAAAAAAACAGTAATTTAATAGCAAAACGTCTTATATTGCAGATTATAGATGCTCGACAACAGAGCGCAAATGTATGAAATGAGAACAGAACCAAAATATTGGCGTAAATTCTGGAACCAGAAATTAAAAAAAAAACAACATAAAAGTGTTCTAATAATAATAAAACACTAAATTTTTTAAAACAAAAGCATAAAATTAAACTTGTTAGAATCTTTAGAAATTAATAAACATAAAAAGTTAGGATATCTCCTAAATTATCAATTAGACTTGAATAATTCATCCCTCCTTAATATAAATTATAATTATTGAATAGTATACATTAGTGTTGTTCCTCCTTTTGCTTTCTCTTACTCTATAGAATAAACTGGTGTTTTAACTTCTTTTTCTTATCTGATAAGAACCTATATATTATTTGTACGTTTTGTATTTTATTGTAGTATAAGATATTTTCTGAAAAAGTCACTGTGTTGACGAAACAATTGTCAAAAAAGTGTTCTATTTCAAAAATGTGTTACGTATAATTTCAGATGTAAATTCCTGCACTGCACTGGTGTCTCAAATGATCTGCTCGTTGCCCATAAAAGTAATGTAGTTTTAGTGTAGTGCATGCAAATCGGAAAAGCGACAACAGAGGTCATAAAAGTCATGAACAATACTTAGAGCAAACGCTTGGGTAATAATCAATTTAAAAACAAAAATATAGTTTAAATACAATTTATTTTATTATTAAATATTAATAAAAACAATTATTTTTTAAATGCTTTAAACACAGCCCAAATCAAGTCAGTAGTATGAGATTTCGCTGCTTCCTGTTCAAAATTTAATTCAAGCAATTCTTTAGCATGCTTTACTGCCAGTTCATAATGATCATCATCCAATGAAGAAAAAACATTTTCCAAAACGTCACCGGCTTGTGCTAAAATTATCAAGGCCAACAATCTTTTATCCAATCGGTGAGGATCGTTGATCCATTTTGACACAATGGTATCTTGAATCTTTTTAATGAGACGGCATTTCGTGACGTTATCTGTAAGCGGATGAGTCGTCATATCAAACAGCAAAAAGTTTTGTTTCTCAGTCGTCAAAACACCTTTTTCTACCAGATTCTTGGCAATCCTTTCTCTTAAACTTTTAATATGATATCGCAATTTCAACGGATTCCAAGTTTCTCCACTTAAGTAATTAATCCAAGTCGTAACATTTTCGGGCGGATCTGTGCCTTTGATATGTTTAATGGCTTCATTCAAAAAAACGTCCTCCGTAGGTTTATCAGATTTCAAAATAACCTTACGTGATAATAAACTGTGTCGTCTTCCACCGGTTTTCTGCAATTCGATTCGTTCCCTGAGTCCCAATTCCACTAAAATGCATCCTCTCAAACTAGCTGAAATACAGTCGTTCCAGAACGACGTGTAGCCTTCCTTGTCTTTGAGACCAATCAATAAAACTTCTTCCATTAAAGTCAATCTGATTTCTTTTGATTCTTCATCGGTTACATCATCTACATCGCTATTTTTATCATCAAAATGACAGTCCTTACTGCAACCTTCAACAGATTCATTTAGGACATGTTTTCTTTGAACGAGTCCGTCGCCTCGATTCATCATTCAAATAGTAACAATTCAATAACATCTACAAATAATAATCATTCACTAAATTATCAGTCGCACAGAGTACTGGAATTTATTTGAAATGTTGACATTTCACTTGTTATAATCCAGAAAATACTTCGTTGTCATAGAAACGCATCTATTTTACGGCTACAACAATTTGGTAAAAAGACCAGTCAAGCGCCGATGGTCCGATAGACCGAGAGCTAGTGACAATTTTTTAATGTTATTTATTCAAGGCCTTATTTTTGTGAAGATGTTGAGGGAGGCATATTAAAGTGCCCTGAGTAAGGGATTTTGCTAGATAGCGGTATGGGAGGGATGCAGACCGCTCCCAAAATGTAACAAAAAAAATGGTTTTTTCCATTTTGGTACGGATTCCAATAGAGCATAGAATAGAATAGAATAGAAATAATCTTTATTGAAAACCTATAAAAAGGTGTAATAGCGTCATACAGATACAATTAATAAATTAAAAGTATTAAATAAAATAGTTGGACAGATTTGTCTTAGAATTGCACGCGGCAATCATACGGACAACTATACATTATCTACGTTTGATAACTGTATTCAGTGATAATCAAAAAAAAATGAAAGTCTCTATATAACTGTACAGATAGATAAGTCTCATAAAACAATTATAATTTTGCGACAAAGTTAAACAATTTCGTCAGTTGTTTTATTTTTCGGCAGATTAGAAATCGGATAATAATACAGACAAGTAAAAAAAATCGTGACATAAAATAAAATTATCTCCATGAACTTGATATTTGTACTTAGTTGAACGGCGCACTCCGCATTACAATTGCAGATTCAGTGTTTCTCAAACAGCGGTACCTGAACACATAAGAGATTTGAGATCTCCTGCAACTTTCAGTAATATACAACTAAAGCCAGTCGAGACGTGCGCGGAACAATTGAAACAATTGAAAGTAACACTGTAAAAAATGGGTGTAAAAATACTTTGAAAGTTAAGGTAGACTTCGCTCGATTTTCTAAGTGATTTTACATTATTATTTATTTTTACACAGAAAACTTCATCAAAACTTGGACTTTTACTGTAAAGTTAAACAAATTTGTGATTTTTACATAAAGTTAATTAAAATTACATAATTTGGGTAATATTCCAATAAAGTGTGTAAAAATTACAAAATAAAATGTATAGTTACATATATAAAATGGATGAATACAAAACAAATTAATGTAAAATTAGTAACCACGCATGCGTGATGTGTTTTTATGGAATCTACGCGATGTGGCGATACCTGTTAGCGACGCCATTGTCTCTTTGTGTGCCTATTACCAGATTATTCGCAGGCTACAAATGGACCATCGATAATCTATGCAATCGGCCTTCTCATTTCTTACAGTGTATAATAAAATATTTTTACTTAGTAGCGATAAGATACTACCTTGATTTTTCATAAGCGCTTTGGAACCTTTATTGTAACATCCAGAGTCCAGACACACAACACAACATAGTAATTAACACTACGGAAGATAAGCAATGATCATGCGTAGTCCTTATGGAAAACACGGCGGTACGATCAGAACTGAAACCACCCGATTTTTTTCCTAACTGATTCAACAGGTCAAAAACTTTGGGTTCAGTTCCTTCGTAAAGCCTCCAAGAAATAACTTCTTCGCATTCTTTTTTGTTCGAACTAAGTTTTCGCTTACAGGAGGTAAAAGAGAACAGCTATCTCCGTTGTAGAGATCGAAACAAAGCAAATCTCACTTATACAGGGTGTCTCAAAAAGAATGGGACATAAAGTAACAGCTGATTCCTTACAAAAAAATATTGCGATAGTATCTCTTTTAATATCAACTTTCGGAATAGTCAAGTTGGGGTCTATCGCAATATTTTTACTTCCCACCTCTACTATGGTAGGGAAGTAATGGATTTAGTCCGAAAACAACATTTCGAGATTTTAACAGATTTTCACATTTTGAGACCCTAGCAATCGTTTAAGATCATTTTCTGACTGATGTCTGTATGTGTGTGTGTGTGTGTGTGTATGTGTGTGTGTGTGTGTGTGTGTGGTCAATTTTTCGCCTTCGATATCTTAAGAACGGAACAACATACGGCCATGCCGATTGTTCTATTGTGTTTATCAGCCTTTAACTTAGATCTGATTAGATTTTGAGTCAAATCGGTTCAGTGGATCCTGAGATATTAAAAAAAACGTCCTCAATGTCACGTATTAACATAGGTAAAAAAAAATATAAATGAATTCTAGATGTTATAATATGAAAAAAATGTAAATATTTTTTTTCTCTAAAATGTATAGTTTTCGAGAAAAAAAATATTTTACTAAAAAAAAATAAAAATTGTACGTAAATCAAGGTAACCATGATTTTTACTATATTATGTTAGCCATCAGTAGATCACCAAACAAAAAAGAGGGCCATGCTTTTTTCAAAGAATAAAAATTAAATTGTGTTTTAAAGATCACCAACAGCTAAGGTTATTTGGGCCTAGTCAAAGAATAAAAAAAAAGTGTTTATTTTTTGCAAATATTTACTAGGTGGGAAGTATAGGACTGATCATCAGTCGAATTTTTTTGTAAGGAATCAGCTGTTACTTTATGTCCCATTCTTTTTGGGACACCCTGTAGAGGTACAAAAAGTTCCAGTTATCGAGGATGTTTCGTAAAAAATGTTTGTTTCATTTGCAAGTCCCACTTATCGAAGTTCGACTGTATTTTGAAAACCTCTAGTTTTAAATCTTAGGTAGGTACACCATTCGTTTTGTTTAAAACGAGTGACTATTGAAAAAATCTGAAAATTTGAGAGCCACTGGTGCAGTTTAGCTCGATGGTCACAGATTCTTTAGCAATTTTGTATGTCGCTGTGTCATGTTGCATTGAGTTTATTTTTTTCCCATGTCGGCGAAATATCTGAGCATATTTATAAAGGTATAACCACACTATAAGAAATATCATATGATATGCAACCAGCTTATAATTTCAAAAGTAGTCGACCAGACCAGTAACTATATTGTACGTCTACGTAACTAATATCGTACGAATATTCAGTCGATGAACACATCAAATACCCATTGACCACCAACGAGAGAATCTGTATTCTTACGTTTGTCTCCATATATCAGGATTCAAATTACACTACCGAAACCACGTAAACAAAATTATATACTTTCGGGGATTTCGGGTTAATAATATTATGATGCACAGTGCTTAGCATCATAATATTACACAGGGTGAGTTCGACCACCCGTATCAGTCGTTTTTTTCGAAAACGGTTGGCCGTAGAGAGTTGTGTCAAAAATTTGTATTATAAAAGCCCTAATAAAGAATCGAATGGTGATAATTTTTTTTCCGGAAAGGTCGGCTTCCCTATTAGTTTGCTCCAGAATGTCCAGAACTCCGGAATTATAAATGTAACAATAGGTCGAAGGTGGTACTGTTGAAAAGATCTTTAAAAAATAAGCAAGTTTTGTAGGAAATTTTTTTTATTACTGCTACCCCTGTAAATTTCTATAAGTATAAATATAAATTATTATATGTTCAAAACTCCGGAATTTTAGAAAGCACGATAGGTTGAAAGTGGTGGTGTTGAAAAGCTCTTTAAAAAATTGGCAAGTTTTGTAGGAAAAATTATTTAATTACTGCTACCCCTGTTAAGTAACAATCGTTTGAAATTATTAAATCAAAATTTCATAATAACGATCGAAGTCTAGCAACCTTAGACATTGTCACAAGTGTTCAAACTGTCTTCCATTTACTCTTTAATACATACTACTGAGCTCTTCTGGTTATACTGTGAGTGTACTTCTTCAGTGTTTAATGATCGATAGATAGGTAACTAGATTTTAAATGCGGACTTTTAAAAAGTTCGTTATTATGACATTTTAATTTAGTAATTTCTAACAAATATTACTTACAGGGGTGGCAGTAATAAAAAAAATGCGTACAAGACTTGCTAATTTTTTAAAAGATCTTTTCAACAATACCACTTTCGACCTATCGTTACATTTATAATTCCGGAGTTCTGGACATTCTGGAGCAAACTAATAGGGAAGCCGACCTTCCCGGAAAAAAAATTATCAACATTCGATTCTTTATTAGGGCTTTTATAATACAAATTTTTGACACTCTCTACGACTAACCGTTTTCGAAAAAAACGACTGATACGGGTGGTCGAACTCACCCTGTATAGTGTTACGAATACTCAATGTGTGTTTTAAAAAAAATAATTAACCACACCTGAAGATGGCAACTCGTTGCTGAAACGCGTAATGAAAAATCACAAGACGGACATAATACAAGGTATTTCTAATACTTCAAATATAACTAACATACATTGCAAGTTAAATAAAAGCTTGTAAAAATATCCAAGTTGATTTTTTATTTAAGTTGTATTTCAGTGTGACAAGTGCTTTACCACAACGTCCGAATGTCACATCACGCAGGTTTTACTACAATCCGTATTGTGACAATCACCCACGTGTATTCATCGTTAAATAAAAACGTTCCATTATCATTTACAACGTACAAACATATGAAAGTGTGATGTTTGTATTAAATAATTGCCAAAGTCATACATTCTTAACAGCTCTCAATTTAGTTCAACACAAGAAGTAAACAAAGTTCATCGAGTGATTCATTCAATCGTAACCGTATCTGCAAAACGAACTGATTCATTCAAATCTTCGAAACAAGAGAAATAACTAGTGACGGGCGATACGAGATGTTTTTACAATCGAAACAATTGCAATCGTTCATAATAATAATCGAGTTCACAATCGACTCGGAGTTTGATTTTACAATCGAAATGTTTGATTGTTCAAGTCGATTATTTGCCACATAGGTTATAGCAATAGCAGCGAATGAGAATACATATAATCACGATTCAAGGTTATATGCTAGTCGACTGACGTTCACGCGACTCGTTGATTGTTCACTGTTCACAAACGAACTGAATCATTCAAGTCTGCGAAACAAGAGAAATAACTAGTGATGGGCGATACGAGATGTTTTTACAATCGAAACAATTGTAATCGTTCATAATAACAATCGAGTCCACAACCGACTCGGAGTTTGATTTTACAATCGAAATGTTTGATTGTTCAAGTCGATTATTTGTCATAGCAATAGCAGGGAATGAGAATACATATAATCACGATTCAAGGTTACATGCTAGTCGACTGACGTTCACGCGACTCGTTGACTGTTCACTGTTCACAATGTTCAGTCGGTACTCACTACTCTGTGATCTCTTCACTATTGAATTCGTATTTACGCGATTACTGCACAATCGACCATCGACTCGATGGCATAGGCATAGAAAACTTTTGGATGAATTCATTGTCAGAAATATGAAACGAACGAATTTGTTTGCTTTATCAAAAAATGGAACCTTAACACGTTCGACGAAAAAAATTTTCATTTTCAAAGCGGACTCCCCCTGGTAAAACCCGGCTCGACCTACTCTACTCAACACCCGCTTCTGAAACATTCCGGCGCCCTGTATACCATTGAATCGGGGCAACTTCCCCTATTAGTCCAAGAGCTCATGGCCAAAAAGCTATTTAAGTTTAAAAATTTGTATCTCCATAAATATTTAACATACCTATTAAAAACTTTTTAACAAAAAAAAACGTCCTTCAAAAAACCACTAAAAAGAGGAAAATAATGAAATTTTGAGGTCTGTGCCAATTTAATAAAATATGAAGTCGGTTAAAAAGTAGATATAGTATAAAATTAATATCTTCTTTTTAACCAACTTCATATTTTATTAAATTGGCACAGACCTCAAAATTTCATTATTTTCCTCTTTTTATTGGTTTTTTGAAGGAGGTTTTTTTTTTGTTAAAAAGTTTTTTATTTTTTACTTTTTAGTGTCAAAAAGTGACATTTACCTTAAAAGAATCACACGCCGTTACTCACTTTCATTAAACCGACTTTCTTACGCTGTCTGACATGTCAAAAAGTGACATTTACCTTAAAGAATCACTCGCCGTTACTCACTTTTATTAAAATCAGCCGAACTACTGAACCGATTTTGATGAAATGTCTATGGAACCAATCTGAAAGTATATCCTTTCAAATAAAAAAAAATTTTCAAAATCGGTTTATAAATGACTGAGTTATGAGGTAACAAACATTAAAAATAAATACAACCGAATTGAGAACCGCCTCCTTTTTTTGAAGTCGGTAAAAAATGAAATAAACGCCATTGTGTTTCTGGCAATTATTTCTAATAGAAAACAGTCATATATTAAATATTTTTTTTATTTTTTACAGCCTCATTGCGAAATGTCGGTATGGAAGCCCAAGACGCAATGGCGGACTATCCATAAGGTCGACTAGGTCCAAATCTAGAGCGGCCAAATATTGGGGGTGGCTAATCTGCGCCTGCGGTCGGCGGCAGCGAAGACCCGCTATCTAGCTCAAGCACGTTTAGAGCGTGGCGTGCAATGCAAAAACTCTATATGGTCTTATAACTTTCAGAGACATAAATAACTCAGAAATAAAATATTTCTAGCGGATTGAACCGAACGCAATGTCGATTTTCGTACAAATTTACAATTCTACATTGAAAAATTCGCAGAAAGGAGCGGCTGGTACTGTCTATAGACGTGATGGAATCATATTTTGACCGATTCACTAACGCCAACAATTATTAATCTTAGACGCAGTGGCGGACTATCCATAAGGTCGACTAGGCCCAGATCTAGAGCGGCCAAATATTGGAGGTGGCTAATCTGCGCCTACTGCCGGCGGCAGCGAACACCCGCTATCTACCTCAAACACGTTCGGAGCGCGGCGTGCAATGCAAAAACTCTATATGGTCTTATAACTTTCAGAGACGAAATAACTCAGAAATAAAATATATAGCGGGTTGAACCGAACTCTATGTCGATTTTCGTACAAATTTACAATTCTACGCTGAAAAATTCGCAGAAAGGGGCGGCTGGTACTGTCTATAGACGTGATGGAATCATATTTTGACCGATTCACATAGCTTCACTAACGCCAACAATTATTAATCTTGCGAGTTCGCAACAATGAAAGTCGCCGTTTGATTTTTCGTTGATGACTGTTTTCATGGTTGTCACGTCGCATCAACACGGAACAATAAATGTTTTGCTTGCCTTAAATGTCAGATTCAAATCACATCTTTTGTTATTCGGAAAGAGAAATAATAATATCAACAAGAGAGAGCGTTTCTTAATCTAGTTTTCTGAGAAATGGTCATTACATTTACGAACTCTCATTTTCTTATATATATGACAAATGCTATCGCCAAAATTATGGTCGCTTTATGGTTTTTTTAAGTTTATTTTTATACTAGCGGTACCCGTCCGGCTTCGCCCGAGTGGTATGAAATTGAAATACAATATCCTGTATATATTGTTAATTTATTATCAGACAGATTATTATTATTATTCTTTACAGAATTTCAAGTTTCAAATACCGGTACTAGTATACCGAGAGCTAGTGACAATTATTTGGTGTTATTTATTCAAGGCCTTATTTTTGTGGAGATGTTGAGGGAGGCATATTAAAGTGCCCTGGGTAAGGGATTTTGCTAGATAGCGGTATGGAAGGGATGCAGACCGCCCCCAACATGTAACAAAAAAATGGTCACAATTGCTTCAAGGCTGAAATTGTTTGTATAGCTTGTCGGTGACCCAATAATACCATTATAAAATTTGCAGATCGATTGGTCAGTATTAAAGGGGTGGCAGATCACCCTAAACGTGTCATGTACCCGACGAAATTTCTATTATTAGTTCAAGGTTTAAATTTTGATATGTTGTTACGGCGACTATTTTAAGCATAGATTTCAATTTGCAGAACAAAATGTCGGTATTAAGCCCCTCTCTTAGAGGGAAACTTGCTCGCCTAGGTGTTTATATCGTTCTGCAAGGGGCTTAATGCCGACATTTTGTTCTGCAAATTGAAATCTATGCTTAAAACAGTCGCCGTCACAACATATTAAAATTTAAACCTTGAACTAATAATATAAATTTCGTCGGGTACATGCCACGTTTAGGGTGATCTGCCACCCCTTTAATACTGACCAATCGATCTGCAAATTTTATAATGGCATTATTGGGTCACCGACAAACTATACAAACAATTTCAGCCCTGAAGCAATAAAAATTGTGACCATTTTTTTGTTACATGTTGGGGGCGGTCTGCATCCCTTCCATACCGCTATCTAGCAAAATCCCTTACTCAGGGCACTTTACTATACTTCCCTCAACATCTTCACAAAAATAAGGCCTTGAATAAATAACATCAAAAAATTGTCACTAGCTCTTGGTCTATAGGCCCAGATGATATTAACAATTGACAATAAAAAAAAATCTACGTTTTGTTCTCAGTACAAAATCATGAAAAACAAAAACATAGCAGTGTTACAATATTGGGTATACAATGATCGATAAAATACAGTATCTATAAAGAAGTAAAGCACCGCGGGGGGATGTTTGATGAACGTAGGTCGATAACAAAGTGTTCTACTTACAGAAGGTGCGCAGGTACAATATCATGATGAATGGCTAATGAGTTAGCCGATAGCCTGAAGGCACCGCGCACAGTTCGGCGGCCAGGCCATTGGGTCTCCCGGTCGCGGTTCAGACTCAGCATCAGGTGGATATCGCCGTTCCACTGCACGCCGGTGCCCGTTTTACCGATATATCAACATGTGCCGATATCATCCATCGTTGGTATTACTCCGCGACGTATCAATGGCCTAAACGCAAAGCCGCTTACCTCCAATCATTTCTGTATCTACAGATATACCGGTGTTGTGTCTTTTTGAGTCAACATTAATAGTGTTACAAAACTGTTTTCTGAGTTGGCGGAATAAATATTTATTTACAATAATTAAAAATTTTGGAGCATACAAGTAATTCAAGAATTACAAGGCGCGATATTCATGTAGGTATTGTGTGAAAACGGTTTTACCGAACATAGGGAAAATAACACTAAGAAGATCAATTTTGTAGTAGGCTATGGCCATAAGACCTAATGTAAATATGTATTGGATTACATAGAAAAAATAGTGCAGTGAATTTTTTAAACAATTTTCCATAGCAACGGTTGACTATTAAGCGAAACTCGGAACCTGCTAAATAAAAAAAGTCATGAGGTGTCGTAAGATACCCGACAGAAGCTATGTTTCTTACGCATTGTATATAAAACCGAATTTATCAAAGATATAAACAATACAATTAAAAAGTTATTATTTGACTGCCATTTTGAAATCTGACGCCATTTTATTTTTTTTGCGTCTTATTAAACTCTCATATATCAATTTTCAAAAGGATCGGATAATTTTTACAAAGAAGTATATACCTATGGCCGCCATTTTAAAATATGACGTCATTTTATTTTTTTGCTTTCTATAAAACTCGTCAATATCTATTTTCAAAAAGATCGGATAATTTTTACACAAAAAGTACATATTGCCGCCATTTTGAAATCTGACGTCATTTTATTTTTTTGTGTCCTATAAAACTCGTAAATATCAATTTTCAAAAGGATCGGATAATTTTTACAAAAAAGTATATATAATGGCCGCCATTTTGAAATCTGACGTCATTTTATTTTTTTGTGTCCTATGAAACTCTCAAATATCAATTTTCAAAAGGATCTGATAATTCTTACAAAAAAGTACATATGGCCGCCATTTTGAAATCTGGCACCATTTAATTTTTTTGTGTCCTATGAAACTCTCAAATATCAATTTTGAAAAGGATCGGATAATTTTTACAAAAAAGTACATATGGCTGCCATTTTGAAAAATCTGACATCATTTTATTTTTTTGTGTCCTATGAAACTCTCAAATATCAATTTTCAAAAGGATCGGATGATTTTTACAACAGAGTACATGTGGCCGCCATTTTGAAAAATCTGACGTCATTTTATTTTTTGGTGTCCTATGAAACTCTCAAATATCAATTTTCGAAAGGATCGGATAATTTTTACAAAACAGTTCATATGGCCGCCATTTTGAAATCTGACGCCATTTTATTTTTTTGTGTCCTATAAAACTCTCAAATATTAATTTTCAAAAGGATCGGATAATTTTTACAAAAGTGACGTTACATTACTTCGTGACGTGACGTTTCACTTTTTATTATTTAGGTCCCCATCTGAAACGTGCGTTAAGAAGCATAGCTTCAAATAAAAATAGGTAAAAAAACTTTTAAGTTAAACGGTTTTATAATAATAATGTTTTAAAAAGAAAAAAATAATATTTAATTTAGGTTCATAAGTATAAAAGCGTGGGTCGTAAACTCTGTGATAATTTATTACAGTCACGACCCACGCTTTTATACTTATGAAACTAAATTAAATTTCATTTTTTTCTTTTTAGTACATTTATAAAACCGTTTAACTTAAAAGTTTTTTAACTATTTTTATTTTTAATTTTTTAGTGTGCTTTATTTTCTTAGTCTGATTTTATAACATTTATCCGATCCACTGAAACGTTACCGGAGAAAGACCTTTTGCCTGTGAAAATTCATAATATTGTGTGCAAAATTTCAACTCAATCGGATCACGGGAAGTGGGTGAAAATTCAAAAGTACGATTAACACCCGGACGAAAGCCGGGCCGGTCAGCTAGTTACCATAAATTGTATTGTCACCGGAGCTACACATGTGTGCAAAATTTCAACTCAATCGGATCATAGGAAGTGGGTGAAAATTCAAAAGTACGATTTGCACCCGGACGAAAGCCGGGCCGGTCAGCTAGTTATCATAATATTGTATTGTCACCGGAGCTACATATGTGTGCAAAATTTCAACTCAATCGGATCACGGGAAGTGGGTGAAAATTCAAAAGTACGATTTACACTCGGACAAAAGTCGGGCCGGTCAGCTAATTACCATAATATTGTATTGTCACCGGAGCTACACATGTGTGCAAAATTTCAACTCAATCGGATCATAGGAAGTGGGTGAAAATTCAAAAGTACGATTTACACACGGACGAAAGCCGGGCCGGTCAGCTAGTTACCATAATATTGTATTGTCACCG
Organism: Mongoloraphidia duomilia; assembly: GCA_039654895.1. NCBI lineage: Eukaryota > Metazoa > Arthropoda > Insecta > Raphidioptera > Raphidiidae > Mongoloraphidia > Mongoloraphidia duomilia. The sequence goes on along the minus strand of CM077522.1, from coordinate 49,949,322 downwards.
GAGCTACACATGTGTGCAAAATTTCAACTCAATCGGATCACGGGAAGTGGGTGAAAATTCAAAAGTACGATTTACACCCGGACGAAAGCCGGGCCGGTCAGCTACTTACCATAATATTGTATTGTCACCGGAGCTACACATGTGTACAAAATTTCAACTCAATCGGATAACGGGAAGTGGGTGAAAATTCAAAAGTACGATTTACACCCGGACGAAAGCCGGGGTATGAACGTCGAGAAATTTTGGTCCGATCCATAGGTCTCGCCATCCGATGGACGTCAATAATTAGTTACACGTCATTTTAACTCAGTAGGCCAGGGTTTTTAAACTTAAATTCAAACATCAGCAGTCAAAAAATTGAATAACTATATTAAAATAATGCAATATAAGACAGAGCATACGCTATCTTCCAATATCCATATTACACTGTGCAACAGACAAGGACAACCGAAACAAGTTCGCGATTTATTAGATAAAGTCGCATTTATTTCGTTTAATAATCATATAAATCTGTATAAAAAAACTGTTTTGACACAATATTATACATGAAATCTATCTAAAATTTTCTGCTCTTTCGTTTAAGACAGGTTTCGAATCGATCTGACTTAAATTGAGCAAACTATAAGCAAAAAACACCGTTTTTTCTAATTTGCTCCCCTCTGGGGCCAAAATTCAAAAATCGGGCGACGTTAGGATCAAATAGACCCCGAGAGGAATCGAACAAAAAAAAGTTTTTGAAAATCGGTTCATCCGTTTGGGCTGTACGCGTGACACAAAATAGCGTGACAGATTCACAGATTCACAGATTCACAGATTCACAGACAAAGCGAGTGTATATAGGCGCTTCTAGCTTCGCTAAGATCGCGCCTAAAAACACAACAATAATAAATACAACAACCAAGTCAGTTCTAACAATCAACACAAGTAATTAACACTTAACTATATACAATTGACTACACTAATATTTATTTTATCAAGTGAATTTATATCATGGATTTATTTCTAACGTTTATTTATGTCGGTCCTTTACTCAGTTACTTCAGTACTATTTATTTATATCCACTCCACTATTTATATCACTGTACTGACTGATTCGACCGTTGATTGACTAATATTTATATCACTGATCCGCTTTGGTTGCACGACTCACCATTGACTGCGTATTCGACACTACTCTGACTTCCTCGCACTCGCTTACTTATATAGGCCGCTAGACTTAGGCACAGCGCGTTCTAGCGTTCTCTAGAATGTTCGTGCAGTTACTCGTTGTTCAGCAAGCAGACACCGCTTCTCGATTTCTCTACCTGACGTTTATTTACAGGATGATCCGTAACAATAGTCTACATTGTCGACCACAACATGTTTTGTTTTGGCAGTTTCTAAGAGCTTTTGAAACAAACAAGTTAATGAAAATTATAATCTCGTTGTGATTAGACATATTTTAGACTCGTCTTGATTAAATCAAATTTTATTGTGTTTCATTTATTTATTATTAATTTTATATAAAGATCTACAATATTATTAAATTTCGTTAAAAAGATCTTTATATAACACATGCACGCTTTTAGTGTTTTTTCGTACCTGTTTTGCAGACCTTAAATAACCGTTTATTGACTAGTGACCATTATGTAACGCTTTTCAGTGCTATAATAGTTCATCATGTAACTAGTTACAATTTTTTTTTTTATGTATGTACTTGAAAAAGTCTAAATCTATAGACGAAACGTTGTACATTTAATAAATCAAATATTTTGTCCACGATTTTTCTTAATTTTATTATAATCACGATGGACACGATTTCTAATATAAATTCTGTTAATATATTTGTTTACTTTAAAAACTAATTTAATTAAATTTGATACGGACAAATTTTGAGACACTTAATATTAAATAAAAAATCTGTAAATTGTTTACCCCTACCTAAAGGTGCATTTTCATGTGACGCTAGACGCTGGCGTCTAGCGTCAAATGTTGTCACGTGACATAAACGCCATCTTGAAAAACTGTAGCGTCAAAGCTAAACATTGTTTAGCTTTTACGCTGGCGTCATTAGATGTCTCTGGTCATTAGTGATACGAGTTTTCTACAGCTAGGTACAGAGTAGTGCGTCAAGTATCAATAAAGTTTTATTATAAAAAGTGCAGTTTAAATAATGGATGAACCCAAAAACGTTTTTTCTGATATTTTTTTTATTTTGTACCTACAGCAATTTCATTAAGCACAAGAGTAGCTATAACCCTATTTCGTCTAAGTCTTTTAATTTGCGCTTGCCAAATTATTTTTTTACACTCATATATCCGTTTTTGATAATCGTATTCAGACATTGTCTTTTCTGTTAATAAATTTACAAAGAGCTTATTTATTAATTATTATAACAAATTCACCAGAGTTTTGATTTATGGATGTCTTATTTGACGCTCTTTTTACAAGTTTACAACTGTCAAAACTTTGCTGTCTGCTGGCGCTAAAATTTGACGCTGGAACTTGACGCTACAGTTTTTCAAAATGGCGTTTATGTCACGTGACCACATTTGACGCTAGACGCCAGCGTCTAGCGTCACATGAAAATGCACCTTAACTCCTTATTTTGATTTTGCCGGTTGCTCCGTCATAGAGGTAGTATTTGTGAAGACAAAGAAGAATAATTGAAATACGAGGTTTTGTTTTTTGGTCGCAGATAACTATTGCTTATTACTGTAACAGATGTATGACATGTGCGAGGGCTTCTTATCTACGGTACATCGAGATGTGACCGAAACGAGAAGTTGCTTGCGCTCGGCGCTCTTTTTAGTATCGGTTGAGAAATATGTTAAGGGCCACGCTGAATATTGATCAAAAGCAACGGTTAAACCACGCACATATTGTTTTGAATCCAGTTGAGATGAGCACTGTCACACTTAACCGCTAGGGGCGCCAGCTATATAACCACCTCTTATCAATTCCATAAGGATCGCAATTGTCGCTTTAAACTAAATTTAAGAATCAAATAGAGGTCCCGTTATTAACTTCGCATTGGAAGTTATTGTAATGGGTCCGAAAATCGAAATCAAAATGTATAACAAATTTTTATGTTTCAAGGTCACTACACTATTTTTAGAAAGATGTGTGTGTGTGTGTGTGTACGTACGTATGGGTCCATTTCTTTCTAAGACGAAATCTCGAGAATGAAAAATGACATCGACTACGTTAGGGTGCCAATCGACGCGTATTAACGTAAATATGATCTGAAAGAAATTTTTTCAAAATCGGTTCAGCCGTTCTTTTTTCTTAACCAAATAGACTCCAAAAAAGTAGATTTTACACAATATCTCGCGAATAAAAAATTATATCGACTTCGTAAGGGTGTCGATCGAGGCGTGTTAACGTCATTTTGATCCGACATAAATTTTATAAAAATCGCTCAGCCGTTTTTTTTTTTTTTAATTATTGTTAAAAATAAATAATAATTATGTTTTAATGATGAAAATGATTACTTTTCTGTGTAATATCTAATTTAATTATTGTTATTAAATATTTATCAGAGGGCAGTATAACCTAGATGGTAGCGTGCTTGGCGCCGCAACCTCTAGACTGGACTGCCGTGGGTTCGAATCCCACTTGCGCTCATGGATGTTTTGTGATGTTATTTAGTTTTAAGTTAGTTGTTATTTAGTGTAGTTGAAAAACGCTAATGACCTTAGATGTCGACGCGTCTATAATCTACAATAAATAAAATTAAATATTTATCAAACTGGGAAGTTCGTCGTGTGGACCTCAAATATCGCACTTTAGTCCTAATAAACGAACCACCTCACGGCTTGTTATTTTATATATTAGTAATGAGTTCGCAGGAAGAACCCCTCAATTCAAGTATGCGTCAGACATAGTTACGAGAGCAACCAGTATAAAAAGCACCGAATTGTATTCGCCGCTTGACACAAATTGAGTCGAGGACACCGATATAATATACTGTTTCTTCTAATCATCTTGCACTACCCTTAATTACACAATCTTACGGAGCAATCTAGCTGCGAGAATCATGCGTGAGTGACTCACGAATTTAGGTTAGTAGACCCTTTGGAAATGAAAACACGTGATGTAATCATTCTAGCAGGCTACACAACGACCAGGGTTGCCAAGTGTAGTCCTCGGTTTTTTTAAGTAAACTGCTTAGCCGGCGCTGGCTCGCTGATTTGGGGACTGAAATGCCAGAAGGGACGGAAGTGTCTCGCGCGTAACCAATAACAACGCTATAAATAAATACATTTTAGTTCAGGGCGGAAATATTACCAGAGAAGAGAGACGATTTTCTCGTAACAACGCGCTGCCCGCAACCAATGAGGTGCGTTGCATCGCCGCGTTCCAAGGCCGCGTTCGTGACGTTTTTTTTATGTTTTAGGTCCCCATTCCAAACGTGCGTTAAGAAGCATAGCTTCAAAAAATTGACAGTATTACGTTAGCGTGCTTAGTGCCGCAACCTCTGGACTGGACTGCCGTGGGTTCGAATCCTACCTGCGCTCATGGATGTTTTGTAATGTTATTTAGTTTTAACATAGTTGTTATTTAGTGTAGTTGAAAAACGCTAATGACCTGAGATGTCGACGCGTCTATAATCTACAATAATTAATAAATAAATAAAGACAGTATTACGAAAGTGGAAAAAAAATGACGCGCTCATTATATTACGTCACCACACTCAACCATTTTTGATGCGTAGTGACAACAATTTTTCTTTTCTATGGAACCCTTGAGAAAACCCTTGTTCTCTCTGATTAATATCAAATCATTTTATATCGACTACATCTTTCAGCTGTACAGCTAATAAAAACAAGCGAGCGTCATGCATAAATACTGAAAAAGTGAAATTTGATTGCAATCAGACACGAACTGTGCGTTCGAGGCTTAAACTAAATAGCTTCATTAAAATCTTTAAAAATAATAACAAACACAAGTTTCGGATAATATTTAATGATAGCTCTTATAGAAAATATAAGATGTGATGTAATTTTTTTTCATTTATTAGATACGAAATGATCTAACGGTCTGTAATAAAGTATATCCGCTAATATTTAAAGATTAAAGTCGAATACACAACGATCAAACAACTGTTTCTCATCTTCTATTTTATTACACTGAACTGATTTATTGATGTTTTTGTTAATTAATGCGACTCAAAACTACTGATAATTTTTTGTTCAAACGGCAGATAATCGTTAATTAATTTATTAAGAAGAAAGCACACTTACGTTTATTGAATTACTCGCTTTATTATCGTAAATCCGAGATGACATTTTCCAAACTCTGAGCAACTTTGACCACCTTTTGTTGTATTATTTCAAAACAAACGCAAAATTAAAAAAAAAAAGTAATACACTATACAATATGTACTACACAAAACTTTGTAAACTTTATCAAACAATCGAATCCACAAATTCACGAACTCACAAATTTACAAATATTGCACAGTTAAAAATGCGTTTCAGGGACACGACGTCCGGGAAAACGGTTAACATACCGGCTGCGTGATTCTCTAGAACAGGGGTTCCCAAACTGTTTTGATCATGACCCTAATTTAAAATTGCAAAAGCCTTCGCGACCCTTAAAGTTTTTTTCCTCACAAAGTACAAAATAGTCTTTAAAAAAGATTTTTCAGTAAAAAACTGCAGCAATTCAAATTTATTCAAGAATTTAAGTATAAAAAAGTACAGAAAAAGTAATATAGAAATTGATCACGGGAGTTATAAATTCAATAATCATGGAAACAAGCCGTGACCCTAAAAAATCGGCTCGCGACCCCACTTGGAGTCGCGACCCCGATTTTGGGAACCCCTGCTCTAGAATATCTGCCAGCAATTCATCGTACACGGTACAAGAAAACCATGTCCATTTTTTCGATATTCGTAAAATATGCCATAATGTTTTATGAATATCACGGTAGAGCAACCTGTAACAACTGATCATAAAATTATGCATTAATCCAAATTTAATAGCAGTTACCTAATCAGTAATATAAAGGTTTGTATTTAGTTAGTCCTAAACAAATGCACATTATGAAATTTAATGCGTCAGTAGCGGGTACAATCTTTCTAATAAAATATTATCCCTATGTACGTGTGTGATTTATTGCGTAGTGCACTGCAGTGCAGATGATTATTATTCATTACTTTCTTTAAATAAACGTTGATTTTTTGGTTCCAAAATTCAAATAAAGTTTTGTTAACTTCCCATTGGAAGTTATTGTAATGGGTCCGAAAATCGAAATCAAAAAGGAAAAAAAATTTTTATGTTTCAAGGTCACTACACTATTTTTACACTACTTTTAGAAAGATGTCTGTGTGTGTGTGTGTGTGTACGTATGTACGTACGTACGTACGTATGTATGTGTCCATTTCTTTCTAAGACGAAATCTCGAGAACGAAAAATGATATCGACTACGTTGGGGTGCCAATCGACGCGTATTAACGTAAATATGATCTGAAAGGAATTTTTTTAAAATCGGTTCAGCCGTTCTTTTTTCTTAACCAAATAACCTCCAAAAAAGTAGATTTTACACAATATCTCGCGAATAAAAAATTATATCGACTTCGTAAGGGTGTCAATCGTGGCGTGTTAACGTCATTTTGATCCGACATAAATTTAATAAAAATCGGTTCAGCCATTTTTTTTTTTTTTTTTTTTTTTTAATTATTGATGTTTTAATGATTAAAATGATTACTTTTCTGTGTAATATCTAATTTAATTATATTTATCAAACTGGGAAGTTCGTCGTGTGGACCTCAAGGGTCGCACTTTAGTCCTAATAAACGACCCACCTCACGGCTTGTTTTATTTACAAAATATAACAACAATATCCCAGCTCACACAGCACACTATATGTCAATTAATTATTTTGGAAATAACTTCTTAGGAGTTATGAAGCATAGGGTACGTTACTATTAGTAACGTTCACGAACATTTGGTTTGAATTGTTCTTAGACATATTCAGTATTCACTTAACTTTGAAATTTGTTAGCCATCTAATGCTTGTTATAAGTTAAATAACTGTCCATTTTACTCAAGAAAACAATAATTAAAACAATATATGCAGAGAAACAATTAGCGCGACTGTCAAAAACTATTACGTATAAGTTTTTTTTCAAGCGCGTTCGTTCTTGAAATCTCGTTCGAGATCTCGACCATATCGGGTCGAGATCTCGAACGAGATTTCAAAAACGAGATTGCCTGCCCACGAGATTAAATCTCGAAAAATGGCTCGAGATCTCGCAAGATCGAGAATGCATTCCCTAGAACCTGCCGATTTCTTTAATATTTTAGGATGGTGATTATTTAAGTATATTTGATTTGAGGAACTTTTTCCGCGTCTATTTCTAAATCGTATGCGTTCGGCATGGATATTTCTTACCTACTTTCTTGTACTCTCACGACTGACCTTGTCGAGCATCTATAATCTACAATCTCTCTTTCTCTCTCTCTCTCTCTCTCTGAGCCCCGTAGTCGTGCGCTGAACGAAAGTCTATCCGAACGTCTATATTCGCAACCATTTGCGATGTCACGCATCGACGCACGCAGAGATGGCGACGTGCGATCGTGCGTGGACTAATCACACAGATAATTACTGATTACCGCGGCGAGCCACCTTTTCGCACTTCAATTAATTTTTTTTTTCGTAATTCATTAATATACCGAGGAAACTGTTTGTACCGGTATAATGTTGATTTTATTATCACTAAAATTGCAAATTATGAACAATAAAAAATATTTATTACACCTACTTTTACCGTTTATCGGTACCGATTCTTCCGCGTGTGTTACAGTGCACGCCTGAGCCAAGAGAGAGAGAGAGAGAGAGTGCCGCAGTGGTGGGGAGAACAGCAGCGAAGGAGCGGACCAAACATTTTGTTGCATATTTCCCCTCACGCGGCTGTTCACAGCCCGACATAAGATGTGTCACATCAATAATTTTTCAATTCGAACCAGTAGCTCCTGAGATTAGCGCGTTCAACCAAACAAACAAACAAACTCTTCAGCTTTATAATATTAGTATAGATCAAGGCATATCAGACTTTGACCCTGCGACTATAGTGTTTATTAATTAACAGATTACCTATATCAAATTATCACGTACAATATAATTATTTCTACGCAACGATGACAAATCAATGAGTCCGCGGATGCCATATCTTATTTCTAAAAACAAAATAAAAATAAAAACATTTAGCAAATAATCATAATTCACTATTTATTTTCAACAATTCATTGCATTGAAAAGAAAAATTACAGTATCATAATCTATTCATTTATTAAAATCTCACTTGCAAAATTATCTTCTTTGGAAACACTGAGCGAGGGCATTGCATCTAATTTCATAACTGTTTTCTTTTGTTTCTGTGCATAATTAAATTCACAAAAAAAACAAAACAATAATGTCGTTTTCATCTTACGTAAATCGTGAACAATATTTACGTTTATTTATATCTCACGAGCAATTTTATTTATGAAATAATTTCTAAAAAAGCATTTTCGTACGTTTAACCGACGAATGGACGATCTATCTAACGGATTAATATTCCAGGATCACGCGACAGTTGTACAAGTCCAGTCGAACCTCTACTTTCGCGTATTTGATTATTCGCGACTGTCATATAATTAAATCGAACTTCATCTTGCCTCATTTCGGACCCCTTTTTACCCGACTTTTCCATATTATACCAAGTCTAATCAACGTCAACCCAAATAAAACAAGCCGTGAGGTGGGTCGTTTATTAGGACTAAAGTGCGACCTTTGAGGTCCACACGACGAACTTCCCAGTTTGATAAATATTTAATAACAATAATTAAATTAGATATTACACAGAAAAGTAATCATTTTAATCTTTAAAACATAATTATTATTTATTTTTACAATAATTAAAAAAAAAAACGGCTGAACCGATTTTTATAAAATTTATGTCGGATATAAATGACGTTAACACGCCTCGATTGACACCCTTACGAAGTCGATATAATTTTTTATTCGCGAGATATTGTGTAAAATCTACTTTTTTGGAGTCTATTTGGTTAAGAAAAAAGAACGGCTGAACCGATTTTGAAAAAATTTCTTTCAGATCATATTTACGTTAATACGCGTCGATTGGCACCCTAATGTAGTCGATATCATTTTTCATTCTCGAGATTTCGTCTTAGAAAGAAATGGTCACATACGTACGTACGTACATACGTACACACACACACATACATCTTTCTAAAAATAGTGTAAAAATAGTGTAGTGACCTTGAAACATAAAAATTTGTTATTCATTTTGATTTCGATTTTCGGACCCATTACAATAACTTCCAATGGGAAGTTAACAAGCAGACGACAGACTTTTTCCAAAAATGTTTTTTGGACTCAGGGAACCTCAAAACGAAAAAATATTGTAAAATTTTGAAAAGTAAATTTTGATTTAAATTTACCTTTCCCCACTTATCGAGTTGGAATGTTAAAATTATATTTTGGAGTTCAAAGGTTAAAACACAGTGTATTAATACTATTAATTAGTGAACCCAACACGACACCGATATTATTGTTCCATTGATAAATCATAAAACAAAGAATATTATTTATTGGAGCCAATATTTATTTGTCAACAAAATGAATAAGAATCTACGCATAAATAATTTTAACACAACGGTAGAGAGACGGACCTATTTTTTATTTACGTTCACTTTATAATTTATAAGAGTATAATAACCATGGTTATAATTTATTTATAAGAAGCCCGCACAAAGAAATAGCCTAGACCAGTGCATCTCAAACTTTAGCAAACCCATTTGCAAAATGTTTACTCTCTCCGCCCCAATCATAAACAGAAAGGCGTAAATTAAGGGGTTAAAAGGGTCTGAGCCGAGAGGTAAATATCTGCCCAAAATTGTGTACACTATAAATCCTTTTTGGCAAATAAATCCTTATAAATCCATATAAATCACCAATAAATCCTCATAAATCCTTATAAATCCTCGTAAATCCTCATAAATCCTCGTAAATCCTCATAAATCCTCGTAATTCCTTCACGCTGTACACCATAAATCCTCAGATATTTACCCCTCGGTCTGAGCTAAATTGGTGTACGCTGCAGCTGGCTAAACTAAGTAAAGTGATCCAAGAGAAATTTTTTGTATTATGAAGTTGGTATTAGAAATACCTAGTATTTTTTGATGTCCGTCTTGTGACATCCTATGTTTTAACACGACGCGTTTCAGTAACGAGTTGCTATCTTCAGGCGTGGTTAAATTTTTTTAAAAATACACATTGAGTATTTTTTGCTTTTGATTATTTCGTTGCCAAAACCCAAATCAGCTCTGGCGAAGACTGGCCGAAAAGTTACTTAAGAGTATTCTCCACCGAAAGTTACTCCCTGCACTCTTCATCTCAAATCATTTTCCTTCGCCTAAAAACGGTTACGGCTCTCCCGACGCTATTTTTAAAGCTAAAGGGTCCGAGTAAAAGCCAAATGAACGACCACGAATCACACTAAAAATCCTACAAGCGAATAATTTAAAAAAATGTCCTGAAAAAACTTACAATTTTTTTTAAATTACGTAATCTTTCACACGTAGCCAAAAATTTTTTTTCAAAAAACTCGCCTGTACACTGTAAGAAATGAGAAGGCCGATTACATAGATTATCGATGGTCCATTTGTAGCCAGCGATTAATCTGGTAATAGGCACATAAAGAGACAATGACGTCGCAAACAGGTATCGCCACATCGCGTAGATTCCATAAAAACACATTGCGCATGCGTGGTTACTAATTTTACATTAATTTCTAACTATACATTTTATTTTGTAATTTTTATACACTTTATTGGAATATTATACAAATTATGTAATTTTAATTTACTTTATGTAAAAATCACAAATTTGTTTAACTTTACAGTAAAAGTCCAAGTTTTTATGAAGTTTTCTGTGTAAAAATAAATAATAATGCAAAATCACTTAGAAAATCGAGCGAAATCTACCTAAACTTTCAAAGTATTTTTACATCCATTTTTTACAGTGTAGGATCTGTAGTGTAATTCTCGGTTCTTCATTTGGCGATCACCCTTTAGCTTTAAAAATAGTGTCGGGAGAGCGAGAGGAAAGGATTTGAGATGAAGAATGTAGGAGGTAACTTCCGGTAGAGAATACACCATGGTTCATGGCTTCTGGGGGAACGAAATTTGCAGTTTGAACAGCACTGACCTAGGTACTATGAGTACCGTTAGGTGGTACATCACAACGCAAGAACAACTATAGTAAAGTAATTGGATTCTGCACACTTCATAAACGGATGGAAGGATGGAAACATCTCTCTTAAAAATCACTGTTAGTTTTGTTATTTTGAAAAACAAATGCTATGCTGAAATTAAGAATATGCCTTCACGGGAGGCGAGATCACTGGGATGTCGTTATTATCATGATTCGGCCATTATTATTATTATTGTAGATTATAGACGCGTCGACAACTCAAGTCATTACCGTCTTCAACACAACAATTAACAAGCCGTGAGGTGGGTCGTTTATTAGGACTAAAGTGCGACCCTTGAGGTCCACACGAGACGACGAACTTCCCAGTTTTATAAATATTTAATAATAATAATTAAATTAGATATTACACAGAAAAGTAATCATTTTAATCATTAAAACATAATTATTATATATTTTTAACAATAATTAAAAAAAAAAAAAAACGGCTGAACCGATTTTTATAAAATTTATGTCGGATCAAAATGACGTTAACACGCCTCGATTAAGACCCTTACGAAGTCGATATAATTTTTTATTCGCGAGATATTGTATAAAATCTACTTTTTTGGAGGTTATTTGGTTAAGAAAAAAGAACGGCTGAACCGATTTTGAAAAAATTTCTTTCAGATCATATTTACGTTAATACGCGTCGATTGGCACCTCAACGTAGTCGATATCATTTTTCATTCTCGAGATTTCGTCTTAGAAAGAAATGGACACATACGTACGTACGTACGTACACACACACACACAGACATCTTTCTAAAAGTAGTGTAAAAATACTGTAGTGACCTTGAAATATAAAATTTTTTTTTCCTTTTTGATTTCGATTTTCGGACCCATTACAATAACTTCCAATGGGAAGTTAATAATCCATTTGTGTATTAGAATCTGCCAGCCGGCATACACAAACCGACCGGTTCAAGCTCGGGCTCCTATAGGAACGCCAAATCCCAAAGAACATTGGAATGCAATTGCGAGAACAACTACATTCCAATGTTCCCCCAGGGGGGATGATGCGGCCATCTCGTAAGACTACTTTAACATAGGATAACGTGTTGAATCCATAGAAGAAATGTTATTACTCTTTAAAAAACTAAAAAGAACAAAATAAAATACATATTAGTAAAAAAACTTTTTAGAGACAAGCTTTTATTGAACTGTACTAAAAAGGTAAAAAATAATTTTTTATAATTTCGGTTCATAAATAAAAGCGTGGGTTGTAACTAATAAACTATCAAAGAGTTTACAGCCCACTGCCCACGCTTTTATAATCATGAGCCTAAATTATTAACTTCCCATTGGATGATTGGAAGTTATTTATTGTAATGGGTCCGATTTTGCGAATGAATAATTTGGACATATCCAGGTGTGCAAGCTTTCACGGCCGGCATTGTTCCAAGTCTTCATGGTTTCCGGGCTTGTAAGTCGTGGTCCGATGGTATTTCTATACCTGACGTTTCGTCTACAACTGCGGTAGACATTCTCAAAGTGTCCTCCTTGGCGGCTCACAGGTCCTGTGAGCCGCCAAGGAGAACACTTCGACCGCTGCCACATCGCCTTTGAGAATGTCTACCGCAGTTGTAGACGAAACGTCAGGTAGAAATACCACCGGACCACGGCCTACAAACCCGGAAACCATGAAGACTTGGAATTTGGACATAATAATATCTGCACGATTTGTTAAATAATATTTTTTTTCTTTTTAGCACATTTCAATAAAAGCTTGTCTTTAAAAAGTTCTTTTTTACAAATATTTTTTAGTATTCATCATCTAAGAGGTTAATTCAACCCGGGTACCGGTTTGATAGTAAATTTTATTGCACATTACAAACTCGGTTATGAATTTATAGCCATATGTAGTTACAGCGTACATATTTTTTACTGATTTAATTGTGTAATAACAGTAAAATGTAAACCGCGGTCCATCGATTGTAATGTTTTATTGGTTAAGAAACGGAATGGCCTATTATCTCACTGATTGATTAGTTTGCGGCCAGGTCAGTGCCTCCTGCGGCACCTGCCTATTCAAAATGCGGCGGACAATTTTTATTCTATATCGATAGATAAAAAAAAAACTCTTCTTATTAGACGGAGAGCCTACCGTTAGATTTCTTATGTATCGAATACACATACAGTCTATTCGTTTTCAAGATAGAGTGACCCGTGTGCGTGACCAGCTCGTGTCCCTTTGTTTCTTGAGTTATGATTGGTCGTTCGGAAGAAGAATTTCAAGTCTACTGGACCGTATTTACCTATTTATTTTGTTGTAAGCTGTAGATAAGTGACACGGTTGGGTTAAGACGCTAATGACCTAAGTTGTCGCCGCGTCTATAATTTACAATAAATAAATAAAGACACGGTTGGAATGCATTTTTTCAAATTACTCTATCTTGGAAATGAAATAAAGAATACAACAAAAATAAGAAAATATATCTATAAATAAATATCATGTAGAATTTAGAAAAAAAACGCCAAAAAATCTACGCTGCCATCAGGTCTCGAACCCAGGTTCCTATGCATAGAACGCAAAGACCTAACCAACTGCGCTATGGGATGGAAGTGTGTAAAGGGCCGTTTTTATGATATAAGTATGTTGCGAATTCTTACGGAAGTAGTTGCGAACGCTTCACATTTTTTCAGTACCCAGGCAAAGAGTTTTCACTTCAATAATTTATTTATTTATTTATATTAGATTATAGACGCGTCGACATCTAAGGTCATTAGCGTCTTTCAACTACACTAAATAACAACTAACTTAAAACTAAATAACATCACAAAACATCCATTCGAACCCACGGCAGTCCTGTCTAGAGGTTGCGGAGCCAAGCATGCTAACCACTAGGCTATACTGCCCTCACTTCAATAATTGTGGCTCCTTATTATGCTAACTCACACAGAGAAATTTGTCTGTGTATATATTCGATACATACAGGAAATTTGACGGCCGGCTCTGGGACTATGTGTAGTTACATCAAATAATAATACACTAGACCTCCTACGGTTCCCAGGTACCTCTCATTGTAAAATTACTATCATTGCAAAAACAGGAAATGTTTATGAGTTTAGGCGCTTGGATTAAGTGGTGTTATTCTGTATGGTCAATGCTTAAGCACTGTAAAATTTTTGTCTCACTTTAACATAGGTATAATATAATGTCAAATTTGTTAGAAAGACAAATATTTAACAGGACTGTAAATTCCAAATTTGACAATAATTTTTGGTATTAAATTGTGGTTACACTTATGACAAAATATCAATAAATTCAAATTCAAAATTTTTATTCCTCAGTAAAAAAAAATATACAAAATATACAACTGTTTTACAAAAAGAGGATTTCCTACCCAACTTGGAAGACCAGTGCTAGAGCAGTTCAGAAATACAATTTCATGAGTTTGTCAGGTGTGTGTGTGTGCGTGTGTGTAGGCCAGTCATTTTAAATTTCCTCTGCGAAATAATTCGCAGTTAGCTCAATTTTTGTACCTATACATCTTCGTTATGGTGTTTTAAAAAAATAGGTAAAAAACTTTTAAGTTAAACGGTTTTATAAATGTACTAAAAAGAAAAAAATAATATTTAATTTAGGTTCATAAGTATAAAAACGTGGGCGTAAACTCTACGATAATTTTTTACAGTCACGACCCACGCTTTTATACTTATGAACCACCTAAATTAAATATTATTTTTTTCTTTTTAGTACATTTATAAAACCGTTCAACTAAGTTTTTTACCTATATTTATTTTTAATTTTTTAGTGTGCTTTAATTGCTTAGTCTGATTTTATTACATTTATCCAATCGGCAATCCACTGAAACGTTACCAGAGCAAGACCTTTTGCCTGTGAAAATTCAAAAATGCGATTTGCACCCGGACGGGAGCCGGGTCGGTTAGCTAGTTACCATAATATTGTATTGTCACCGGAGCTACACATGTGTGCAAAATTTCAACTCAATCGGATCACGGGAAGTGGGTGAAAAATCGGTCGCAAGATTTGAAACAATTAAACAAACATACAAACAAACAAATATACGGGGTCAAGCTAAATAAAACCGTTTAAAAACGTGTAAAAAGTTCCCATCGAAACCGTGCCGGTGTTTGGTTGCTTATAACTAGAGAGCTACTGCATTAATTTCGATAAAATTATTATTAATCGTTAGCGTAAAGTTGAACTTAAAATTAATGGTATAAATCATTGTGTTAGGCCATCGGGAAACAGCATAACCCCATTATGTAAAATCGAGGGGGAGGAATCGTAGACAAAAAATGTTTATACAAAAGTTGTAGAGAATTTTATTCTCTACAAGATTGATAAATATTACTTTTTACTAAAAATGGACCGGAACCGAGAAATTCGCAAAAAACCGTTTTTCGTGACCTTTAGCCTCGAATATCTGACAACGCCGGTACGATATCGATGGGAATTTTTTACACGTCTTTCAAAACACCATAACGAAGGTGTATACAAAAATTGAGCTAACTGCGAATTATTTCGCACATTGGTCGTTTGTATATCTAAAAATACGCTAATGACCTCTGTTGTCGAGCGTCTATAATCCACAATTCATTCATTATATCAAAAATTGTTAAATTGGCGTTCAGTTTTCGAGATATTCTTGATGGTAGTTTTAACACGCGGTATAAATTCTGATGAAGCGTTCATTAATACAGTTAATGATAAACATTTTTGCACCGAATGATCGCTTGATGACACCTGTGATGCGTTGAAGCGCCACAGCATCTGTTTTTAAGACTCTATCTTGCATCACTAGTGCTGTCTCATTCCCACCACATAAAACTACCAGCCTCATGCAATAAAACAGAAGAGGGCAGGTATATACATGAGTGACTGACAATAGATTTAACGTTTTACCTGTACTATTGTCAGTTTAATTAGCTATGGCAGATGCATCAAGGTAAAACAACGGGACATTTTAATGATTTATGACATAATATTACGAATGCAAATTCAGATGATGTGTTAAGATGAATTAATGTTGCCGTCTAGATCTAGACTTTCTACACTCTTGTCTTGTCTAGATTTTCAAGACAAGACTTGCAAAAGTCTTGTCTAGAAATTTTCAAGACAAGACAAGACTTGCTTTATCTAGATCAAGACTCTTGCCAAAACTCCAGACAATTTTCTAGAGTCTAGATAAACTAAATAGTAGTAGCTAAAGGAAACCACTCGGTTAATCTAGACTCTTGAAAATAATCTAGAGTCTTGATATTAGACAAGACAAGAGTTTTTACTTCCCACCTCTACTATGGTAGGGAAGTAATGGATTCAGTCCGAAAACAATATTTCGAGATTTTAACAGATTTTCACGTTTTGAGACCCTAGCAATCGTTTAAGATCATTTTCCGACTGATGTCTGTATGTGTGTGTGTATGTGTGTATGTGTGTGTGTGTGTATGTGGTCAATTTTTCGCCTTCGATATCTTAAGAACGGAACAACATACGGGCATGCCGATTGTTCTATTGTGTTTATCAGCCTTTAACTTAGATCTGATTAGATTTTGAGTCAAATCGGTTCAGTGGATCCTGAGATATTCAAAAAAACGTCCTCAATGTTACGTATTAACATAGGTAAAAAAAAATATAAATGAATTCTAGATGTTATAATATGAAAAAAATGTAAATATTTTTTTTCTCTAAAATGTATAGTTTTCGAGAAAAAAAATATTTTACTAAAAAAAATAAAAATTGTACGTAAATCAAGGTAACCATGATTTTTGCTATATTAAGTTAGCCATCAGTAGATCGCCAAACAAAAAAGAGGGCCATGCTTTTTTCAAAGAATAAAAATTAAATTGTGTTTTAAAGACCACCAACAGCTAAGGTTATTTGGGCCTAGTCAAAGAATAAAAAAAAAGAGTGTTTATTTTTTGCAAATATTTACTAGGTGGGAAGTATAGGACTGGTCATCAGTCGAATTTTTTAATCTAGACTTAGACATAGTGAAGTCTTGATATTTCAAGACAAGACTTAAGTGAAGTCTTGTCTTGATATTTCAAGACAAGACAAGATTTTGAAAGTCTTGTCTAGACGGCAACACTAAGATGAATTTATCAAACTGTCGTCGTTATATTTCCAAACTTATTTATAGTCTTTTTCAAAAAAAAAATACCGCCGTCCCTTTATTTCTATTCAACGTCTTCCAATTGCTTCCGACCATACTACCGCCCCTGGATCGTTTCTGTTTGTCTGTTTGTAACAGCATCACCCAAAAACGGCTGAGCCGATTTTGATTAATATGCTATCAAGAGTACCCTACCTGAAAGTTACAGGCAACGCTTGAGTTAATGCGAAGTCGTAGCCCGTATAGGTAAAGATTAGTAAACAGGTTGTTTACTAAACATACGGTAAAAATTCAAGCAGTAATTCCTTGGGTAATTTTTAAAATATTTGTCATTTCATGATTTTCTAAAAGCCGCTTTGTTTTGTTTTGTTGATTACGTTTTGATCGTGACGTGTTTTTGAAAGATTTCGACAGTCAATGAGGAGAAGATTGGATTAATGAATCCTAGATGGTGCTGGTGGTAAACATTTTCAGCAGTTTTTGTAGATTAAGAAGCTTTACTGTATTTACTTAGATAATAAAATATTGTTTTTGTAGAAAAACTTGTATTGCCCTGTATTTCCGAAACAAAGCGTCTTACCGAAAACGCATAGGACAAAATATTCTTAAAATTACCCAAGGAATCACCCTTTAAAATTTTGCCGTATGTTTAGTAAACGCCCTGTAAATGTATACAAATTTAAGTAGGAAGTAAACGAGATTTTGGACAGGTATGTGTGTTAATTATTTACAAATTATATAATGATTGCTTTGCATCAATTAAAGGAC
The DNA here is from genome assembly GCA_039654895.1 of Mongoloraphidia duomilia. Taxonomy (NCBI): domain Eukaryota; kingdom Metazoa; phylum Arthropoda; class Insecta; order Raphidioptera; family Raphidiidae; genus Mongoloraphidia; species Mongoloraphidia duomilia. Next base: position 49,931,229 of record CM077522.1, on the reverse strand, counting down.
GTGTCAAGTTGTTCCAGCCTTGTTTTTTCCACCTACGAATATTTACAAAGACACAAACCGCCCAAACGCAAGGTCGACTTTCTAAGTACCGACTATATTATTAGATATAGTCTAAGAGGCAGCGACGGATTTTCTTAAGTGGCTACGTAAGGCAAAATGATCTCAATAATCCCTGTATAAGTAAAACATTGTTACGGAAATTATTTATACCGTTTTATTATGTCCGTAAAAATACACTTTTATTAGCTACGTGGTTATACACGTGTGGAACGAGCGTGACCGTTCGCCGGAATGCCCCAATCCAATCTCCTCCATTTCTGCTTGGAGACCATTCACCGTGTGCCGTGTTGGCACAATTAGTTCTCGCCAGTGCCGCTAGGCTCATACATACGCCTTGTTGTTATTGTCTATGGTTGTGGTAATTGTCTATGGTTATACGCCAGTGAACCTAAATCGGTAGTGCAATAGTCATCAGCCGAACTGAAGCGCCACTGCTCTTGATGCGTGTAACAACATATAGCAGAGAAACTGAGTGGTGCGTTATTTCATTTTTAACCGACTTCAAAAAAAGGAGGTGGTTCTCAATTCGGTTGTATTTTTTTTATGTTTATTACCTCATAACTCAGTCATTTATTAACCAATTTTGAAAAAAAAATTTTTATTTGAAAGGATATACTTTCAGATTGGTCCCATAGAAATTTCATCAAAATCGGTTCAGTAGTTCGGCTGATTTTAATAAAAGTGATTTTTTAAGGTAAATGTCACTTTTTGACATATCAGACAGCGTAAGAAAGTCGGTTTAATAAAAGTGAGTAACGGCGTGTGATTCTTTTAAGGTAAATGTCACTTTTTGACACTAAAACGTAAAAAATAAAAAACTTTTTAACAAAAAAAAAACCTCCTTCAAAAAACCACTAAAAAGAAGAAAATAATGAAATTTTGAGGTCTGTGCCCATTTAATAAAATATGAAGTTGGTTAAAAAGAAGATATTAATCACTATACTATACTTTTTAACCGACTTCATATTTTATTAAATGGGCACAGACCTCAAAATTTCATTATTTTCTTCTTTTTAGTGGTTTTTTGAAGGCGTTTTTTTTTTGTTAAAAAGTTTTTTTGTAAAACCAAATACCTAATTTAATTGATTAAAAAAAATTAGACTGATGACCAGTCCTATACTTCCCACCTAGTAAATATTTGCAAAAAATATACACTCTTTTTTTTTTATTCTTTGACTAGGCCCAAATAACCTTAGCTGTTGGTGGTCTTTAAAACACAATTTAATTTTTATTCTTTGAAAAAAGCATGGCCCTCTTTTTTGTTTAGTGATTTACTGATGGCTAGCTTAATATAGCAAAAATCATGGTTACCTTGATTTACGTACAATTTTTATTTTTTTTAGTAAAATATTTTTTTTCTCGAAAACTATATATTTTAGAGAAAAAAAATATTTACATTTTTTTCATATTATAACATCTAGAATTCATTTATACTTTTTTTTACCTATGTTAATACGTGACATTGAGGACGTTTTTTTGAATATCTCAGGATCCACTGAACCGATTTGACACAAAATCTAATCAGATCTAAGTTAAAGGCTGATAAACACAATAGAACAATCGGCATGCCCGTATGTTGTTCCGTTCTTAAGATATCGAAGGCGAAAAATTGACCACATACACACATACATACACACACACACACACACATACACACATACACACACACACACACACACACACACACACACACACACACACACACACACACACACACACACACACACACACACACACACACACACACACACACACACACATACAGACGTCAGACATCAGTCAGAAAATGATCTTAAACGATTGCTGGGGTCTCAAAACGTGAAAATCTGTTAAAATCTCGAAATATTTTTTTCGGACTAAATCCATTACTTCCCTACCATAGTAGAGGTGGGAAGTAAAAAGATGGAAAATAAGCTTACCATCGATTCAGATTGTAAAGGTGTTCTGGACGAATCTGTAACAGAAAAATAATCATTAATATTCATAAAGAGTACTCAAACCCCAGCCGACAAAATAATGTATTTGCTAATACAATTACATGCATTATTTGCACTATGCCACTTAGTACTGTGGTATTTAAATATATGTTATTTTGTGAATTTAAATTTTTAACCCCTAAATACATCCTCTAACATGGTTTCATTTTTAACCGCCTTCAAAAAAAGAAGGTGGTTCTCAATTCGGTTGTATATTTTTTATGATTGTTACCTCAGAACTCCGTCATTTATAAACCGATTTGGAAAATTCTTTTTTTATTGAAATTGTGTTTTAAAGACCAGCTAAGGTTATTTGGGCCTAGCACCAATTCATATTATCAATTCATTATTTTTTTTAATAATAAATTGAAATTCCAATTGACATAATTTTACCAGCTCCCGAGCTAGAACCCGGGAACTAGAGGAACCATATAGCAACGCCATGTAAACAACAGCATTGCCACACGCTCGGCAATTCTCAAGGCCTATTTTGCAAACTTTTTTGCATATATTTGGCAGACATCTCTCTAAATAAATAAATTTTCAATATGTCTGTCTGCAGGTAGGTATTTGCAAAAAAAATTGCAAGGCAGACGGTGATAATCTCTTCTCTAAATAGTATAAAACAAAGTCGCTGTCTGCCTCTGTCTGTTTCTCCGCTTACTTCTTCTAAACCACGCAACGGATTTTGAAACGGTTTTCACTAATAGAAAGAGCGATAAACGAGGAAGGTTTGTGTATATAATTTGTAAATATTTTGTACAGAATGGCTGTCTGTTTCTCTGCTTACTTCTTCTAATCATAATTTCATACCACCCGGGCGTAGCCGGGACGGGTCGCCAGTTGTAAATAATTTATACTTCTCTATAAGTATAATCTGTAAAAGTATAATCTGTATCAATTTGATCAAGTAGTATTGAGTCGTATTCGAGATACTGACAACAAAAAATGATAAAAAAATGTGGATTAGTGTACTACCGATTTGATCTGTTTCATCTTATTATCTGTTAAATTCAATAATAAAATTTTAGTAGTATTTTCCGGTAGAATTTTGTACGGTCGGAGCTTGGACTATACCTAATAATAAATAAATAAATAAATAATCGTAGTCGTGGTACTTATGATATAAAAATAAAAAAAAACAACAATGCTCTTCAATAATATGACAAGGCAACGATAAACGAACCTAATTCAAATGTTTTCCAAACAGTAACAAAATTTTATTTTTTATACAAATTCCCAATATTTACGCGTTTTTATATTTTACTAAAAATTTGTGAAGTTTTGTACTTTTTCATTTTTAAAATTTTAAATAGGGTGAAATGGCGGACATAGAAAATAAAGGTAAAGCTTCATTAAAATTTTATTTTTAGTAAGTATCTCTACATAGTATAAATTGAAGTCGCTTTTCGTGTCTGTCTGTTTAACCGCTAACTCCTCCTAAACCACGCAACGGATTTTGATGCGGTTTTCACCATCAGTTAGATAATTTTTCATGGAAGATTTATATATATATAGCATAATTAATAAATAATAATAATTAATTAATTAAATTCGTAACCCGACCGTAAGAATTCGCAACATACTTATATCATAAAAACGACCGTACATAACTGTTCCACTCGTAGCGTAGAGGTTACGTCGCAGCACTCTATGCACAGGGACCCGGGTTCGGAAACTGATGGCATCGTAGAATTTTTGGCTTTTTTTTCTAAATTCTACATGATATTTATTTATATATTTTTTTATTTTTTATATATTCTTTCTTTGACAATAATTATAATTTTTTTGAAACTAAAAATTATATATAATTTTTCACGGAAGGTTTATATATATAGCGAACGAGTGAAGCGAGTGAGTAATGTAATTATAATATTCAAGCGAACGAGCGAAGCGAGTGAGTAGTGTATTGCACCCGGGCTTTCTTTTTATAGTATTACTATAAAAAAACAATAATTTAAACAAATAAAAACTATAATAATTATAGGATGTATATTTCGAGAGCAAAGCACCCACAGTTTACTTTTTGCTGAAGATATTGCTTTTGAAAATAATGTACATCCAAAAACAAAATCGTTGTGGATAAGAAGTGGCTAAATTGTTTATAAGTTTCCATCCACAGTACTGTTATAACTGTAAAATGTATTTAATTTGTTAGCTTTAATTGAAAATGTCCCGGGCGACGAAGGTTCAGCGATAACTACCGAAGAGGGCCACGCTTCTTCGGCAGGGGACGGAAATATCGAGCAACTGACCCAAGAAATACAATTAATAAAAGAAAAAGCAGATTCTATAGCTGATATCACAGGTGTTGAATTCTTTCTAATATAATCACTTGTTAATGTATTTGTTATCGGACCCTCTCGAGAACGACTGGACCGATTTTGATTAAACTTGGTATACCTACTATCTACTGGTGCTCTAACTTACCCTCAGTTGTTGAGCGTCTATAATCTACAATCTATCTCAAAATTATCAATAAATATAATAATAAAACCCTAGCTTTCTTTGCACACTGTAAAAAATGGATCTAAAAATACTTTGAAAGTTAAGGTAGAATTCGCCTGATTTTCTGAGTGATTTTACATTATTATTTATTTTTACACAGAAAACTTCATAAAAACTTGGACTTTTACTGTAAAGTTAAACAAATTTGTGATTTTTACATAAAGTAAATTAAAATTACATAATTTGTGTAATATTCCAATAAAGTGTGTAAAAATTACAAAATAAAATGTATAGTTACATATATAAAATGGATGAATACAAAACAAATTAATGTAAAATTAGTAACCACGCATGCGCAATGTGTTTTTATGGAATCACGCGATGTGCAGGCGATACCGGTTTGCGACGCCATTGTCTCTTTGTGTGCCTATTACCAGATTAATCGCTGGTTACAAATGTACCATCGATAATCTATGTAATCGGCCTTCTCATTTCTTACAGTGCAATGGACATATCTCTTGAAATATGAGAGAGAGATCGTTATTGCTTGTTCTGCAAGAAAAATGAGAGAAAGAATATGGTTGCGCACGCATACCGTGTCCTGCCACCTAGCCAGCAGCAGTCAGTGACAACCGATATAGACAGACTATATGTGCCTAGTAATCGAATCATCTGTGAACACGCTATGCGCGCGCAATCCAAGCAAAAAAAGATACGTGAACTGCAGAAAGGCATTTTCAAGGTTTGTTTAATTGAAATCAGAGGGCCTGAGAATAGCCGAGCGTGTAGCGATATTGCGTTTCAATGGTTCCTCCATTACAAGCCCCCAGTTCCCAGGTCATAATCCGAGAACTGGATTTTCAATTTTTAATTAAAAAATAATAAATCGAAAATGTGAATTGGTGCTAGCCCCATACAACTCTAACTGTCGGCGGCTTAAAAAATCGGTTCAGTAGTTTCAGAGAACAAATATATGAACACAGAGTACCAACCACATAATCTTGTTTTTGATTCGCAGTTACTAGTCAGGCAAAAATGCATTATTCGTTATTTTTTAGGTCCAGTCCCCGCAGAATTAATAGAAGAAACGATAGTGAATATTGTAAAATTATTGCAAAGTCTTGTAACAAGACATCCTAAGTTGATTGAGAGAAGAAATCTAAAAGGGACACAATCAAACAATCGAGACTACAATCAACTCAAAGTTATCCTCGACGAATTCAAAATGAATGGAAACCCAAGTGATTTCCTTGCGGACATTGTCGAATATTTCGATAATGACATAAGTACGTAAGTACAAAAGAAATTAATCAATTTTTCAATGCATTTCATGATGTTTTGATGTGAATACCGTCTAATGTCTCATACTGGGGTGGCCTTGTGGTAAAGTACGAGTCTACCGTAGGTAGAAACGCCAAACCCAGGTTCGAATCCCAAAGGCATTTTATTTTTTTTTTAATAATGAAAATAATATATAGGATAATAATATATAGGATTTAAGAGATTTTTGAGTTTTCTTAAAAATGCCATAAGCAAGAAGACCCCCCTCTTTGTACAAATTTGCGAAATTTTTGAAAAATAAATTCGACCCGATTCGTTCGATATTAAGTCTATTTATAGAAAAAATTACGCTGAATCGACTCCAACACCCCGCACTTTTAGATTCAAAGATATAAACAGCATTTAAGAGATTTTTGAGTTTTCTTAAAAATGCCAAAAGTAAGAAGACCCCCCTCTTTGTACAAATTTGCGAAATTTTTGCAAAATAAATTCGACCCGATTCGTTTGATATTAAGTCTATTTATAGAAAAAATTACGCTGAATCGGCTCCAACACCCCGCACTTTTAGTTTCAAATAATATAAACAGCATCTGAGAGATTTTTGAGTTTTCTTAAAAATGCCATAAGTAAGAACCCCCCCCCCCTCTTTGTACAAATTTGCGAAATTTTTAAAAATAAATTCGACCCGATTCGTTTGATATTCAGCCTTATATTTATAGAAAAATTAACGCTGAATCGACTCCAACACCCCGCACTTTTAGATTCAAAGATATATACAGCATTTAAGAGATTTTTGAGTTTTCTTAAAAATGCCAAAAGTAAGAAGACCCCCCTCTTTGTACAAATTTGCGAAATTTTTGCAAAATAAATTCGACCCGATTCGTTTGATATTCAGCCTATTTATAGAAAAATTAACGCTGAATCGACTCCAACACCCCGCACTTTTAGATACAAAGATATATACAGCATTTAAGAGATTTTTGAGTTTTCTTAAAAATGCCAAAAGTAAGAAGACCCCCCTCTTTGTACAAATTTGCGAAATTTTTGCAAAATAAATTCGACCCGATTCGTTTGATATTCAGTCCATTTATAGAAAAAATTACGCTGAATCGACTCCAACACCCCGCACTTTTAGATTCAAAGATATAAACAGCATTTAAGAGATTTTTGAGTTTTCTTAAAAATGCCAAAAGTAAGAAGACCCCCCTCTTTGTACAAATTTGCAAAATTTTTGCAAAATAAATTCGACCCGATTCGTTTGATATTCAGTCCATTTATAGAAAAAATTATGCTGAATCGACTCCAACACCCCGCACTTTTAGATTCAAAGATATAAACAGCATTTAAGAGATTTTTGAGTTTTCTTAAAAATGCCAAAAGTAAGAAGACCCCCCTCTTTGTACAAATTTGCGAAATTGATTCCCAGTCTGCTCCTCATTAAGAATCTCTTTAAAGTTTAAGTTCTAATTTCAGATAAAATCAATTTTCTAAACACATTAAGTGCAAGACATTCAAGTAGTACAATTTCATCGGCCCATATAAAGGACATTTCAAAAATAAACAAAATTGACTCAAGTGAATTTTCAAATGACGAAATATTATTAAATGATTTGTCTGACATGATTTGTAATGGTCTGCCTAATCTCAGAATAGAGTCAGTGAACATACCACGATTAACAAAAGGTTAGTACTGCACAGTAAACCCTCATCGAATCTTAACTCTATAGATAGATGTCTTTATTTTGGTACATGCCATATAAAAAACAGCGTAAAATACGTTTCAAATACAAAAACTAATTACTTTAAAATACTAAAATCGTTACTAAAATTTATATTATAGTATTCACTTAAACTATATATTATATTTTTTAAGAAGAATGTTTTAATGGCAATTTTTAGCTTCACGACCTTTAAACTTCATAAATTAGATGGAAATTTATTACATATTTTAAAATAAAAAATTGCGATATTCTCCCGTTCTGAATTTTTACGAAACAAATTAATTTATGAATTATAGAAATCGTTTGAGCCGTTTTGGAGAATATCGCAATTTTCTATTTTTGTTCATGAATAAATTACCCTTATTTAGGGGAGTAGGGAGGAAATAAGAAAAATCTGCTTGAGGAATCTCTTAAAAACCTTAAGATTAAAATTTGGTTTCGATCCATTTAAAGGTGTGTCAGTTAGGCCTTTTTATTCTTGGACCAAATTAAACTTTCAGATCCTACGAGAAGAGCTATATCGATTCTAATTATTTCCTTTTAGGTTTTAGAGCATAAACAAACCTTTAACAAGAATAATTTTTTCTGACAAATTAATAATAATTCAAATGCCAAAAACATGCATTTTTTGTAACCACGGTGCGTATTATTTTCGTTATAACTAAGTGATCTATCATATAGATAATTTAACAGCGATCATTTTTAATTCAATGAATTTTTGCTCTAAAAATTGGCACAGATCTCAAAATTTCATTATTTTCCTCTTTTTAGTGGTTTTTTGAAGGAGGTTTTTTTTTTTTGATAAAAAAAGTTTTTTATTTTTTACTTTTTAGTGTCAAAAAGTGACATTTACCTTAAAAGAATCACACGCCGTTACTCACTTTTATTAAACCGACTTTCTTACGCTGTCTGATATGTCAAAAAGTGACATTTACCTTAAAGAATCACACGCCGTTACTAACTTTTATTAAAATCAGCCGAACTATACCGAACCGATTTTGATAAAATTTCTATGGGACCAATCTGAAAGTATATCCTTTCAAATAAAAAAAAATTTTCCAAATCGGTTTATAAATGACTGAGTTATGAGGCAACAAACATAAAAAAAAATACAACCGAATTGAGAACCACCTCCTTTTTTTGAAGTCGGTTAAAAAATCAGGAAATCAGGAAACCGCATATTTCTGATTTTACATATTAAATCCCTATATACACCTGAGCAGTTCACCACCCAGTATATGAAGAAAACTAGACAAAGACGAGTTCATGCAAAGAATTATCTTAGTAGATTTTTTTTTCGTTTCTTTCATTCTTGTTTTTTAGTTCCTCAACTAAATGTGAATGACGAAATTTACTGGGGTGTACAATATCGCAAAAAACTTGAAGAACAAAAAAACATCTTGAATATTGAAAAAATAAGTGATCATTACAAGCCCAAAGAGTTAAAAACGAAAAGGTCGAAACCATTAAAGTATTGGAAGCCTAAAACTGAACAGTTGGGAAAGAAAAACTGGTCATATTTCAGGAAAGTTGATCGGGAAATACTTTCCAAAAAACAGTACATCGATTTTTTAGCAACACCTAAAAGGTATTTGAATATAATGCGTCATCAAAGATTTTTTATGTCGGGCTGTGAACAGCCGCGTGAGGGGAAATAAATTTATGGTCCGCTCCTTCGCTGCTGTTCTCCCCACTACTGCGGCACTCTCTCTCTCTCTCTCTCTCTCGGCTTCCGCGCGCTCGGTCACGGGAACCGCGTGTGTTACAGTGCAGTATATAGGATTACGTCAGCATAACAGTTGGCTGCTGCTTTTGAAAAAATATATACTACTACATAGAGAATACCACCGAGTTCAATAACGTTTTCTTTGATGTTACACATCTGTCGGGGGTCCCGAGACCCACACCCTTTTTTTTGCCATACCCATTATAAAATAACTAGTTTATATGAGTGCATGTATGCATGGAAAGGGTCAGTTAACAGGCAGGTTATTTAACAATAGTGTATTTTAACAGATATCCACCAGACCCTTCAAAGCCGGAAACCGTACGACATGCGCCATGTCCGTTTCGCATAAAGCAAATGGCGGTCCCAAGCAAAACGCACGTGTTGTCAACATGGCAACGGTTCTATCAAGTTTTAGCGCCGCCAATTATCGAAGGTTTCAAAAACATAATGAAAAGAGACGAAACATTAATCAAAAAAGAAATTGAATTCAAACAAATCATCAAAAAACGACAACAATGCACGTGTTTAAAACAAAAAAAGGAAATAAAACGAATTAAAAAATTCAGAAAAGGATTGAAGATACTATCAAAAAATACAGCGACAGCTGTGTATCAATTTATTGAAAAGATCAGCCTAGCAAATACAACACTTACTTCGGATCATTCAAAGCTCGCGTCAGTCATTCAACATACGATGAAAAAGAACAAATGGATCACAAAAGAAACAAAACTAACCTCCAAATGTCCGAAAAGTAAATATATCAAATGCGTTGTTTATAAAACTGCAATCGTTTTCAAAGGTTACATGGATCGTTTATACGGATCCAAGGTTGTAGGAGACGGCTCTTGCTCAGGTTGGTACATATTCGGTCAAATGGGATGAAATAGGTGACTAATTTGCCGCAATTTATTCGTGGAAATTAAAAATTTGCGGCTCCCTTCTTTTTTTTTAAAATTTAATGTTTTGCTAACTTTATATGAAGTTAGCGAAACATATTTTTTTGAAGTGAAAACTTCCTTAGGCGCGCTTTGCCTGGGCTGTTAACAACAGTGATGTGAAACGCATCCGACGGTGACAATCGGGGCTACTCGGCTCAAACACGAACACGTATCTGCAATATACTGGTAATAGTGCGTAGTTCATAAATGTGCTAATAGATGACACTAAAAACTTAATACGAGTAAAAAGTCATTTGTAGTTCACAAGTACGCTAACAGATAACACTAAGACATATATTTTGTAATTCACAAGTGCGCTAACAGATGACACTAAAACTTAATATTATCGTTAAGGTATTATATTCATTAAATTTAATTGTATAAGCCGAATTTAACATATTTATAGATTTTTTCGTTGGAGAGCCGCCAATTACATAATTGTTTCGAAACATATTGGAAAAAATCATTTTACCGATCAGTGGTCACAGTCAGGTTTCTAACCTGAACCTTTCCACTTTCGCGGCGGAATGAGCTTACAATACTCAACTGTGACAAGATTGCTAAATTAATATTCTCCTTATATGCTTCAGAATCAATAGATTTTCACTACATGCGAGTGTCAATTCATATCTGCTAATTCAATAGCTATGATATGAAGTGAATCCTCGTACCAGCGAGAGCCCAACATAATTGGCTGCTCTCCAACGAAAAAATCTTTCAATTGCATTTCAGCCGTATAAAAAAACTATATTATCTTAACATATTTATGATTAAACTGTGTGATTAAAAAATTATATAATATATATTTTAAAATTAGAAAATCTGAAGTTTTCACTTCTGTCGTGTGGTCATAAGCACACACCCATTTTTTTTAAGAAAGAAGCGGCAAATTTTTAATTGCCACGAATAAATTTCGGCAAAAAAGCGACAAATTAATTTTTGTGACAACCTAACGAATACAAAAACGTTAATTTGTGGTCCAATTTTTTAATAGAAGGTAAAATAAAAAAAGAAAAAGACGCTGATAAAACCATCATTCAACAACCCGACAATCTTAAAGAAGAAGACGAAGAGTCTGAAGTATTTAATTATGGTCTAGAATCCAGAGAAAGTCATGAAAATGATAGCATAAAAACGGACGAGTTGTTACAGAATTTAGAAGACTTACAACAACGTAAAACAAAGTTCACTGATTAATTAAATTCATTCATCAATTATGTTACATATTTCTAGGGTTTCGTAGCCATTATAGGAACCCTTATAATCACAGTCCATAATTCCTAAAATTTACAACCGATTGTTATGGAATTTCATAGGGAGGCAGGGCCGGATTTAGGGGAGGGCAACCGGGGCTACAGCCCCGGAGTCTCCAAAAAAGAGGGGCCCCCACAAAACCGTCTATCAAAGCTTTCTCTCCTAAGCATTGAAAGTGATTTACTTCGGGAACTGGATTTCAGCGAAAGCATCAACGATTTTTCGGCGAAAAAAGCTCGGAAAGTTCCGTTTGTTAACGCTAAAATTTAATTTCAGATAATTCTTGTTTCCGATTATATTTATATGTTTGTTAAATAATAAAAGAATCTATACTTGGTTTCACAATAAATTATTTATTGGAAAACTCGACTGAAAAAAATTGTCCATTTTATTTGGAAAATAATTTGGGGCCAGGGGGCCTCCACTCCTTTGTTGCCCCGGGGCCTCCAGACCTCTAAATCCGGCACTGTTAAGGGAGGCGTCTTTTATATTCGAAATACTAAGTGTTGAGAAATTGTATTAAAAAATGTTGAAGCATCTTCCCATATACTTATACATAGGAAATCATGATTTAAAAAAAAGATTTTCAAGTACACCATCGAGTGAGAAATCGTTAGACAGATCTTTTAAAATGCTACACTACTTGATGATGATGAGTTCCATATCCCCTAGAGGACGCTGGAGACCACTTCTTTCCATTTAACCCTGTCCTGGACAGTACGGATGAGTCTATTGAAGTTTAATCCCGTCCATTCTGTGATGTTATCTAACCACGATATTCTTTTTCTACCTCTGGGTCTTTTTTGTTCTAATTTGCCCATTAGTATCACTTGCTGGAGGTTATATTTTTGTGACCGCATTATATGACCAAAATATGAACACTGTCTCTTTTTGACAACATTTACTAAACTTTTCTGTTCTTGCATTATTTTCATCACTTTATCATTAGTCACATAATCCGTCCATTTAATATTTAACATTCTCCGATAATACACTACTTCCTAACGTGTAATTTTGGAGCCCTAGTAACGAGCTATGAGCAAGTCGTTTGCAGTGTGTCTTCTCCCCTTACTTTCAAACCGTTATTAAAGAAACCATGAATGTAAATAATAAGTTTTGGAAAAATACAACAAGAATTACTGTTGTTGTTACCGCCCTATTAGCATATGGTACCAAATACCAATAGGGCAGTAAGGGTTCTTTAGACGATCTTAACGTCCCCGTTTAGGAGGCCAGAATGGTTGTGAGGGGAGGGATTTATTAATCTATATATATAAAACAGTTCCGTTACTGACTGACTGACTGACAGACAACGCCCAGGTCAAACCGCTGAAGATATAAACTTGAAATTTGGACAGTAGGTTCCTTTTGTGACGTAGGCATCCACTAAGAAAGGATTTTTTGAAATTCAGCCCCTAAGGGGGTTAAATAGGGGATGAAAGTTTGTATGGAAATTCGTCGTTTTTGAAGTTAGAAGCATGACATTTTGCACAGGAGTTTCTTATATAACGTAGGTGAGCACTAAGAAACTTTTTTTTGAAAATCCATCCCCTAAAGGGGCTAAAAAGGGGATGAAAGTTTGTAAGGAAGTTCGTCATTTTTAAAGTTAGAAACATGACATTTTGCACAGGAGTTCCTTATATTACGTAGGTGAGCAATAAGAAAGGATTTTTAAAAATTCATCCCCTTAGCAAAATAGGGGATGAAAGTTTGTATGGAAGTTCGTAATTTTTTAAGTTAGAAGCATGAAATTTTGCACAGGAGTTCCTTATATAACGTAGATGAGTAATAAGAAAGGATTTTTGAAAATTCATCCCTTAAAGGGATTAAATAGGGGATGAAAGTTTGTATGGAAATTCATCATTTTTGAAGATAGAAGCATGAAATTTTGCACAGGAGTTTCTTATATAACGTAGGTGAGCAATAATATGTATTAATAAAATTCGATCCGACGAGCGAAGCGAGTGTGTAATGTATTATTAATATTCGAGTGAACGAGCGAAACGAGTGAGTAATGTATTAATAAAATTCGAGCGAACGAGCGAAGCGAGTGAGTATTGTATTATTAATATTCAAACGAACGAGCGAAGCGAGTTTGTAATGTATTAATAAAATTCGAGCGAACGAGCGAAGCGAGTGGAGTTATGTCTTATAAAATTCGAGCGAATAAACACCACCAGCCCGGCTTCGCTTCGCAGGAGGAGAATTTCTCGCGGGGGGATAATAAATCATAAATCGAAAAATACGTGGGCGAAGCCACGGGTAACGGCTAGTGATTACATAAAATGATAGTAAAATAAATGTTTAATATATATAAAAAAATAATACTTCAGAAAATAAACCAACACGTCATGTTAAAAATCTATCAAAAATCTGGCTTACCCATATCTAGTAGCACTACGTAATAATTTTAAACGTCGACCTGCACAATTCCACGATTCCAATACTACCCTCTCTGTTTTTGGTTGTGGGGAGTATATTTATAGGGTTTACTCCCATCAACTCATGGGCGTTGTGACTTCGTGGAAATGTTGGTTCTCGCGGATCGTCGCAATGGACGTTCGTATTTTGCATAGTCATGTCTGGGAGATTATCTTGTCCTGGGTGGTAATCACCCACTGTATGCACATCAACAACACATTGTATCTCACCGGATGTGATCTAGACTCTCGCCAATCGATCGTTTACATTGTTTACTTGAAAATTTTCAAATTTCTGAACACAATGGTTTGTTAAAAAACATGAAAATATTTTATGAAAGGCATCAAAAGTTTTGAAGAAGTTTTTGAGAAATACGAAAAGGAAACTATTGTTAATTTTTAATCTAATTTCCCAACGGTTTGTTAAAAAAATCTGAAAAAAGCATGAAAATATTTTATGAAAAATACAGCTACGGGACCCTAATTTATGCGTGTCCGACATGCGCTTGACCGGTTTGATTTTGTTTTTAGCGCAACCGGATCTCACTGGAGACATTTTATCTTTGAAAAGCCAACTAGATCCACAGGTACCTACGAAGGATTTCTTCAATTATGTTTAAATATCTGCTCATAATGTTAACTATCAATGTTTCAGAAATTCATTCTACAGTTAATTGAAATATGCAAGAGTATGAAACCTACCGACAGAAAAATGTTCAGTACGACATCTCTTCCGAATATTACGATTGACAAAGTAATCAATGACTTAGAAGAAATGCTGGAAAAACAACAAAATAATACGCTAGAAAGACTGACAAAAGCATTCGAAGACAAATTCATTTTTTGGATAAATGAAAATGATCCGAATTTATTAAATAAAGAAATGTTAGCGTTTGTAAAAGAAACTGCTTACGATTTGGCATTACATCTTCAACAGACCGAACATCACGAGGATTTGGACAAAATCGTTCAAGGCATAATTCATCAAGAAAATCCAATTACCATATCTGATCACTTATTAGCAGTTGAAGAAAACAATGATCCATTTGACAAAAACGATGTAGAAAAATGGTTTTTAAACAGCATGCACTCTATCACAGAAGAAGAAGCAGATATTGAAGGTGAAGAAGAAAACAAAGATGATCTACCAGAAGCACAGCGAGAAGATCAGAATGAAGAAAACGGAGAGAATTTAGATGATGAAAACAAAGAAGGTCTAGGTGAAGAAAATGGGGAGTATTTAGGCGATGAAAATGAAGGTTTAGGTGAAGAAAATGGAGAGTATTTACGCGATGAAAATGAAGAAGGTCTAGGTGAAGAAAATGGAGGTTTTGATGGTGAAAATGAAGAGGATCAGATTCCAGAATGGACTGGAGATCAGCCAGAAGAAACTTTAGAAGACCAGCTTAGACAAACAGAATTTGATCATACAGAAGAAATTGGGTATGATGAAAGTGAAAGAATGGAAGTTAATCAGACTGAAGACAACAAATTTATTGATGAATTATTGAGCAGTATGCTAGATGAAAATATATTTCAACAAAAAGAAGACATGAAAAAATTATCTCAAGATATTGATCCAAACAAATTGATTCAATCGACAGAAGTTATACCACATTCTTCGTCGGCCGTTTGTTATACCTCGCTCAAATCATGGGCTAAATGGTTGACAGATGTCGCCGAAAACGCCGAATTTTGGTGCACATGGGTGCATCAGGCTATCAAACGAATACAAGATATGGGCCTTATTATACGAGGTAAATAAAAAAAACACTCTTCATATATTTTAAATTCATTCAAATTCAGACCAATAAAAGGCAGAGTTTTATTAAATTAAAAATTAGACTGGGGACTTGTAATCGAGGAATCATGGAAACGTCGTATAAACAACGGAATTGCTACACGCTCGGCTATTCACAACGTTTATTATTATTTCTAATTGCAGGTGAAAAATTCGACAAGGACGGCAAACAAGTCCAAATAACTAAACGGCAATGGGAACGATTCATTCATCGTTTGCAAAAAGATATTAATGGCTGGCGCCAATACAATCTATACGTCCAGGAAATGTCCGCGGAGATATTAACTCATCTTCAAGATAAACGCGAAACGTGTTGTCCTATGTGCGGCGAAAACATCGAAAAAATGTCCCCAGATGTCATGGATCACACATGCAATCAACTTCATGATGCGTTGGAGACCACAGGATTTTGGAGACAATGGTTGGAAAGAATGATCGAACAGGCTGAATCGCTTACTCAGCTCTTGACCGGTAAGTTAAAGACATTGTAAATTATTGACTCTGAACAACAAGGATCATAAGTGTCTACGGCAAAGCCAAAAGGATGGTTATGATCAAAATTATCAAGACAAAGTTATAGAAAATGCCGCGAGATATTCTCCTGCGTCCTATTTATTTATGTATTGTAGATTATAGACTCTCGACAACTAAGGTCTAATTACATCAAATTAAATTAAACGACATCACAAAACATCCATGAGCGGAGGTAGGATTCGAACCCACGACAGTTTGAATCAAAGACCAGCAAGTTAACCGTTACATCAAGCCGTACCCTCTGGCTTCCTGCCTCTTACATCATCCTCAAGTTAAATTAAATTAGCTACCTCCTACCGTTTGTGAGATAGAGCCTTGTGGCAGACGGACGGACGGACGCACATCGTAGGCAAAGTAATAGGGTTCCGTACGGAAGTACGGAACCCTATAAGCATCCAGTATTATTTCGGATTTAATCAACACTATAACAAAAACTACTTCACACCCTTTGCGGATTTTTGATTTTTCCAATTACTTATTTAGACCGCAGGGTTTCCCAAACTTATTTTGTTGAGGAACACCTGTACGATTTTCCAAAAATCGTGGAACAATAATTAAGTTTGTCGCTATTTCGACATGATTGTGAAAAAAATTATATTTTAATTTTTAGAGTCAAAATTGTCAATGGAACCTTCATCAAAACAAGAAAAAGAAGAACCAGCCAAGGAAAGCATACAAGAAAGTAACTCAGATGAAATAATAGAAGAAAGTTCGTCAGACAAATCAATAATAATGGAACTTCAAAGTGTTGACATAGAATTTAAATAAATTTTTAAGTATTTTATTTATATAACAAAATTGTAAAGTTGTTTAATTTTTTTGCCCGATTTTATAACATCTGGATATATCTGTTAAATAAAATTATTTTCATAGTTACGACGCTCTCGAAAATCTTGATATAAAAATCGGGTTCATTTATAATTTTATAAAAAATCGACGCCTATAAAAATATTTTGTACGTAGTCAAATTTTAAATAAATTGAAATTTTTTTTTTATAAAATGTTATTTTTATCCCAAAAACCAAGCGAGTAAAGACTAGTTAATTTCTTTTTAACCAAACTCAAAAAAGAGGTTATCAATTCGACATGTACCTATATTTATATTTTTTTATTTGCTCAGCCTTAACTTCTCGAAGGGTTAACCATTTGAATTTCTATAAAAAAAAATTAAACCTCCTTCAAAATGACCCGCTAAAAAGAGAAAAATAATTAAATTTTGAGATCAGTGCCAATTGAATAAAAGTATACAAAAAGTTTTAGTAATTAAATGGCGCCGATCTCAAAATTAAATTATTTTTAACCCCCGATGAAAAAAGAGGGTTGCTATAAGTTTGAAGCCTTTGTCTCTCTGTGTATCTGTCTGTCGCATTGTAGCTCCCAAACGGATGGACCGATTTCTACACGGTTTTGTTTGTTTGAAAGCTATAATATAAAGTTAATATAAAATATTTTTTTAATTCATAAATACAGTTTTTACACATTTCATTAGAAAATAATTCGCTGTAAAGTAAGTTTTACAAGGCAATAACTGACAGTGTTTAATGCCATGATATTAAAAAACGTCACGAATTCCATTTTCGATAAACTTTTTGCTTATTTTTCTTGTTTTATATTTGTAATAAACAATTTCACGATAAATTTGCACTGTTAGCATGTAAAATTTTCCCTCGTTTTGAGTGCTATTTTGTGCCACCAGATGTCATGTGCTCATTTGACGGATCCCAATAGTGAATAATGTATCAGACAGCAAATCTGCGGCTGTCCTGATTGATTGGCTATATCTAAGAAAAAATCAAATGCTACTGATTTTTTCTTAGATATACCTAACAAACCAATCAGGACAGTCGCAGGTTTGCTGTCTGATATATTATTGACTATACTTGTTATGTGAATATTGGGTTGATACAGTGGCGGACTAAGCCCGTCGGAGACCCGGGGTGGCAGAACTAAATGAGGCTCCCGGTCTGCTTAGTAATTGATGTATTTGTAGTGTAAATTTCGTAAAAAATGAATAATATAGATGTAATGGCTGACAAAAAAAAAATCAAAAATTTATCGACCTACCTACGTTTATATATTTTCTATACGTACCGGAGCCTCCAACTCCAAACTGCCTCTTACTTAATAAATATATTTTGGCCTTGTTTGGGATTTGATTAAGAAGGACTTCTCGAGATTTGAAGGCCCCCAAGATCAGAGGCCCGGAGCGAGCCCCCCCCCCCTTGGTTGATATAAGGGGATAAAAAAAATCGTTTAATTTTAATTATTTTTTTAGAGCTGTTCACAATAAGTCAATTCTGTGTTCATACGAACATTGTTTAAGTAAATCACATTTCCAAAAAAAAACGCCTGTTCATGAACCTTTCGAGAGTGATAAATTACACGAACATTATAAAATAGATCATTTTAGTGAATTACGTTAAAAGATATGCTGCCACTGGCACTTACTATTTTTTATAATATAGAGGTCAATGCAAGCGAGTTAATTATAACCGAAAGAAAGTAAAAAATACCTACACATATTATCTCATGAAATAGAACGATGATGGGTTTATTGGTTGGCGTTAGAGTATTTATGATAAAAGGTGTACATTAAGAGAACTTTTAAATTTAGATGGCTTAGCCACTTTCAACTGGTCACAAGACAACACTTCTTCCGTCGAATTCCTGGTATTGAGTACGAGACAAAATCGAAAAAAACAAGCCGTGAGGTAGGTCGTTTATTAGGACTAAAGTGCGACCCTTGAGGTTCACGCGACGAACTTCCCAGTTTGATAAATATTTAATAATAATAATTAAATTAGATATTACACAGAAAAGTAATCATTTTAATCATTAAAACATAATTATTATTTATTTTTAACAATAATTAAAAAAAAAAAAACGGCTGAACCGATTTTTATAAAATTTATGTCGGATCAAAATGACGTTAACACGCCTAGATTGACACCCTTACGAAGTCGATATAATTTTTTATTCGCGAGATATTGTGTAAAATCTACTTTTTTGGAGTCTATTTGGTTAAGAAAAAAGAACGGCTGAACCGATTTTGAAAAAATTTCTTTCAGATCATATTTACGTTAATACGCGTCAATTGGCACCCTAACGTAGTCGATATCATTTTTCATTCTCGAGATTTCGTCTTAGAAAGAAATGGACACATACGTACACACACAGAGGCATCTTTCTAAAAATAGTGTAGTGACTTTAAAACATAAAAATTTGTTATACATTTTGATTTCGATTTTCGGACCCATTACAATAACTTCTAATGGGAAGTTAAAAACAGTATGTCTGTATCGCGAGTACAGACAGATGAACAGACGCTAATGACCTCTGTTGTCGAGCGTCTATATTTCACAATTCACTCATTCAATACAGACAGATGACGTGAATAGCGTTAAACACAAATAATTGTACTCGTTGTCATGGAAAGAAAAACATCAACTTTTAGTTATCATAATCTTATATATAAAATTCTCGTGTCGCGGTGTACGTTATTGAACTCCTCCGAAACGGCTGGACCGATTTTGATGAAATTTTGTGTGCTTATCGGGTAGGGTGGAGAATCGGACAACATCTATTTTTCATCCCCCTAAATGTTAAGGGTGGTCCACCCCAAAAAATTTTTTTTTATTTTTTTGACAAAATTTTTTGTTTTAATTTTTTCATGATTCAGCATTGAAAAATACATACAACTCTAAATTTTCACCCTTATACGATCAACCCCTGATTTTTAATCGCGATTTTTATATTAAACTTTAAAAAATACATATATGGCGAACGAGCGAAGCGAGTGAGTAGTGTAATTATAATATTCAAGCGAACGAGCGAAGCGAGTGAGTAGGCGAAAATATTCAAGCGAACGAGCGAAGCGAGTGAGTAGTGTATTAATAAAATTCAAACGAACGAGCGAAGCGAGTGAGTAATGTAATTATAATATTCAAGCGAACGAGCGAAGCGAGTGAGTAGTGTATTTATAATATTCAAGCGAACGAGCGAAGCGAGTGAGTAGTGTATTAATAAAATTCAAACGAACGAGCGAAGCGAGTGAGTAATGTAATTATAATATTCAAGCGAACGAGCGAAGCGAGTGAGTAGTGTATTTATAATATTCAAGCGAACGAGCGAAGCGAGTGAGTACTGTATTAATAAAATTCAAACGAACGAGCGAAGCGAGTGAGTAATGTAATTATTCCTAGAAATTATTAACAACGTTTGCCGGATCAGCTATACTAAATATACGTGAGCGGAGTAATGGGTGACCGCTATTAAATCATAATTTCATACCACCCGAGCGAAGCCGGGACGGGTCCGCTAGTATTATATAAAATCAAATCAAATGTTCGTAAAATACAATAAATTAATTGAAATTTTATTTTTCATTTTAAACTGTTATCCAATACCTATATATTTTCATCATTAAAAAAATAAAATATTAAAAGCCTTCGGGAATCGAACCTGGGTTTGGCGTTTGTACCTGTCCACAGCCACCATGGCTTATTGTGTCTGAGACCTTAACATAGTTATACATGCTTTTTTGTTTCACATGTCAGTCACTTCCGACTATTTCCGTTACATCTAATATTTCTACAATGCTACCGCAGTATGAGACAGAGGTTTTCATGTCAAAAAATCATGCAACCTAGTAATATTTTTAAAACATACAGTTCATTCTAATTTGCGAGATCTGTGATTTTTTTTACTAATTAATCAATGTTAATATCATGTAGATACATTTTTATAAATGATCTCTTTGTACAGACAATTACGTAACTTTTAATTTTAAATCATATTTATGTCACCTAGAATTATTTTCATGAGTCACTTTTAGAAAGATACCCGCTTGTCTTTAATCCATGTAACAAGATTTTAATTTTTAAATTGACCTAGTTAATAGTTTGACTAGAATGATCGATAATATTCAATTTGCAAGGACAAAACAGAAATGAATCAAATAAATACGTTCACACCTAATCAAATCTTGCATAAATCATAAACAGTAAAACAAAACAAAATCAAAACAAATCTAAATATTATAAAGCTGAAGAGTTTGTTTGTTTGTTTATTTGGTTGAACGCGCTAGTCTCAGGAGCTACCAGTCCGATTTGAAAAATTTTTTTTTGTTAGATAGCCCATTTATTGAGGAAAACTATAGGCTATATAATATCACGCTACGACCAATAGGAGCGGAGCATCAATGAAAAATGTTTGCAAAAACGGGAAAAATTATTCCTTTCGAGAGCTTCCGTTACGTGCGCTGCGTAAACGGTTAAAGTTACGCAAAAATCATGTAACGGCAGAAATTTGATATGAAAATGTCAAAATTACCTCAAAAACAGATAGCGATAGCCATGGAACTTGAACAAACTGATGACGTTTTAGCTGTCAGAATAATTTCTAATCATTTTGTTCAAGTTCCGTGGCTATCGCTATCTGTTTTTGAGGTAATTTTGACATTTTTCATATCAAATTTCTGCCGTTACAAACCATGCAAAAATAATTTTGTTTAATGCAGATTTTATGTTCTAAAACTATTTGAAGATATTTTTCCTAAAATAATTAGGGAAGCAGGAAATCGCGAAAGTTTGATTTTACGGGTTAAATCCCTATGTGCAGCAGTTACGTTCACCACCCTGTATATAGAAAAATATCGCTTTTCAAACCAAATTTTGATCAAAATGCGTAGAAAAATGTTGTTTCAGTTTAAAAAATATATCGTTTCAATCGCGATTAATTATTTTTCGAGCAGGATCGATTTAAAATTGTACTTTGCTTTTCTTATGGAGAAATATGTGTGGTCAAAATTTGAGTGAGGTCATTGTCAAATAGACTGTCTAACAATGCTTTCTGCAGCCCTAAGCACTAGTTTCCTTCGAACCGAAAGGTTCAGATCGAAGAGCCGTGGGTCGGGTCAAACGTCGCGGTTATTTTGTTAAAATAGGAAATTACAGGTAAATTTATACAGTATTTTGTCATTTATTTACCTAACTGTAAAAATACAGGGTGAGCAACCACGTGTGAAATTACGTTAACAGTTCAGAGTATAGCTACTATTATTGTTCACGGTGTAAATGACACCGAAATACCCAACGGGAAAAAAAACAAAAACGTATCAATACTAATATATTATGCACCTACTAATTACTAGAGGACAGAGTGGTGTAACGGTTAGCGTGGCGGCCTTTGGATCACACTGTCATGGGTTCGAATCCCGCCTCCGCTCATGGATGTTTTGTGATGTCATTTAGTTTTAAGTGAGTTGTTATTTGATGTAAACAAGACGCTAATGACCTAAGTTGTCGACGCGTCTATAATTTACAATAAGTAAATACTAATTACTATAGCAGCTCGGTCCGGGTTCGCCCGGGTGCAAATCGTTATTTTCGCTCACTGTTCATCCCCCTACTATTAGAAGTGATGTTGGCGACACAAATAAACTGTCAAACATTTTTGAAAATACTGTAAAGTAAATGAAAATCAACTATTTTATAGGTAGGTATGGCAAAAAATACCACATACAGGGTGCTGAATCGTTTTGCGGGTAATAGGGATTTAACCCATAAAATCAAACTATCGCGATTTCCTGCTCCCCTAATTATTTTAGGAAAAATATCTTCGAATAAAAGTTTTAGAACATAAAATTCTGCATGTAAATCATTAAAACAGATAGCGATAGCCATGGAGCTTGAACAAAGTGATTAGAAATTATTCTGACAGCTAAAACGTCATCATTTTGTTCAAGTTTCATGGCTATCGCTATATCTATTTTTGAGGTAATTTTGACATTTTCATATCAAATTTCTGCCGTTACAAAGCATGCAAAATTATTTTGTTTAATGATTTAGATGCAGAATTTTATGTTCTAAAACTTTTATTCGAAGATATTTTTCCTAAAATAATTAGGGGAGCAGGAAATCGCAAAAGTTTGATTTTACGGGTTAAATCCCTATTATACCCGCAAAACGATTTAGCACCCTGTATATCTAGTGCGTATAATGATATTATGACTCGTGTGACTGTTAAAACTTGCTGTGCTCGCTCAATAATGTCACTGACTCGTCAGTAATATACGTCAATACGCAACTAGATATACGATCTACTATTATTTGCGAACTTAACTGTAAAAATCTGCCTTTTAACAATGAAGGATTACGAAAAAGCGGCATCCCAAAAAAGATACAATTATAACAAAAATGTTTTTACGGTCATAAATTTTTACAAAACATTGTGTTGGGTAGATAGATCGAAAAAAGTATTACAGGTAGTACTATAATGCAGTTAGTGTTGACATTTTTGTATTATATTTATTACCTTATATGCTAGTTAAAAAGAAAAATAGAAAATAATATAATATAGGTAGGTGATTTCCGTGACCCCTTCAAACAACCCCCGGAGATTGAGCACCACTGTTAAGAACGAACAAAAAACAACAAGACTAGGTCAAATTAATAAATCTATTTTTTATATATGCATAATAAAATGATTCATCAAAAATAAAATACATTATTTCTTGAACACGTTTGTTAAATTTATATTTTTGTAAGACAAACATTTTCACTATCAACAAAAAAACAAAGAAAAAGAAGCCGTGATTTGGAGTAGCAGAACAAGACATCACCATGATTCAAATTACTCGTCAATGATCTGTTATCAATCATTCTTCACAGGGCCGGCTCAAGGTCGCCAAATGCCCCAGTTGATGGAAAAATAACTAAGTATATGAAAAGAATTTTTGTCAAGTTTTTTTCTGTACAAGTATTTAATAGTTCTAGAGATTTTTGTAAAAACACATTTTTAGGAGCAGTTTTACCTCACCAAAAAATATATCAGAAGATATGAAGGGTGGTATTTTTAATATGTTAGTTAGGGGACTACAATTTTCCGCAAAATCCCCTTTGTTATCCCCTATTTTTAATATTCGCCTAGATTATGCAAGGTGTCCCATGACTCGAGGTCCATAGTTCAAAGGCGTGTTATATGAAGTAATTTATAGAGTTAAAATTGCTTAATAAACATATGTCCGAAAATTACTACTTAATAAAATTAAAGACATGTTTTTTACATGTTAGCATTTCAACTTTCAATGGTTGTAGTTCTAGCATTTTCGGATTATGTTTATTAAGTAATTTTAACTCTAAATATGACTTCTATAACACGCCCCTAAGCTATGGACTTTGGGTCATGGGACACGCTGTATATAAAGCTCAGTATCTACACAATAAGATTTTTGTTTTCCCTGACCATAATATATTCCTGACCGTTCAGTGATTTCCCAGACTTATATATTACTAAATTTAAAGTTTTTGAAAACTGTCAAGCTCTGTGACCACCTTATTATAGAAGCGCCAAAGCAAAGTTTGCCCGGTCCTGATTTTTCCATAGCAGAGTAAAATACGTTCGTCGCTCGGTTTGTGTTTTCAAAGTCCGATATGTCATAAAATACTAATTATATATTATCATTCCGCCATTTCCACACATTTAATAATATCATTTTGTTTGTACAGTAAACTGATAACGAAAAATAGTTTTTCTATGACCTTATCTAACAATATCGTTGACTCTATAACAAAAACGCGTAAGTACTTATCTAAATATGCACTCTTCATCTCAAATCCTTTCCCCTCGCCTATAAACGGTTACCACTCTCCCGACGCTATTTTTAAAGCCAAATGGTTCAAGTAAACGCCAAATGAAAGACTGAGAATCACACTACAGATCCTACAGGCGTCAGGCGAAAAATTAAAAAACCTTTTCCTGGAAGTTACAACTTCTTAAAAATCACGTAATCTTTCACACGTATTCAAAACTTTTTTTAAGGACAAAAATGTTGTTGACTTCAATAAAACGCAGTGGTGTATCGGGAACCTTCCAATAAACTGTTTTCAGTAGGACTTGAGCAATGAAAACTTTTTAACAAAAAAAAAACCTCCTTCAAAAAGCCACTAAAAAGAGGAAAATAGTGAAATTTTGATGTCTGTGCCAATTAAAATATAAAATTGGTTTAAAAGAAGATATTAATCACTATACTATACTTTTTAACCGACTTCATATTTTAATTGGCACAGACCTCAAAATTTCATTATTTTCCTCTTTTTAGTGGCTTTTTTTTTGTTAAAAAGTTTTTTATTTTTTACTTTTTAGTGTCAAAAAGTGACATTTACCTTAAAGGAATCACACGCCGTTACTCACTTTTATTAAACCGACTTTCTTACGCTGTCTGATGTGTCAAAAAGTGACATTTACCTTAAAGGAATCACACGCCGTTACTAACTTTTATTAAAATCAGCCGAACTACTGAATCGATTTTGATGAAATTTCTATGGGACCAATCTGAAAGTATATCCTTTCAAATAAAAAAAAATTCCAAATCGGTTTATAAATGACGGAGTTCTGAGGTAACAAACATACAATAAAAAATGGTGGAACCTTTGGTGTAAAGATACGAAATGTTACAATTACCACAAAACACCAAACCATAACAAACACTCTCGACGTACGTTTCGCCAACCAAGTTGACATCATCAGGAGATGATTAAAACTTTAATCATCTCCTGATGATGCCAACTTGGTTGGCGAAACGTACGTCGAGAGTGTTTGTTATGGTTTGGTGTTTTGTGGTAATTGTAACATTTCGTAACAAACATAAAAAACTACAAACAAATTGAAAACCACCTCCTTTTTTTGAAGTCTGTTAAAAATAGCCGAGCATGCAGCAATAATATGCCGTTGTTTATATTGCATTTCCATGACTCATATATTAAAAGTTCCAATTTCCCAGGTTCTAATCCGAGTAAAGTGTCAATTAGATTTTCAATTTAAGTACTATTAAAAAAAAATAATTGACTAAACATATAAGTTGCTACTGGCCCCAACAACCCTAGCTATTGGTGACCTTAAAAAATTGCTTCAGTTTTATTTTGACTGAAAAACCGAACGGTTTCCGAATAGTCTAACCCTAATTTCTCATTACAACTATATATATTACTTTCGGACTGCTTTAGTTACACAGTTTTGCACAAAAGGCGACGATATAGTTTGATCATACTAGCGTCAAATGTTTTATTATCATTTATCATTTATCAATCACAAATAAATCACCGCTTTACATAAAGACAATGTGGAGGGGCGGCTACTGGGTACTGTCAGTCTGCCAAACAATATAATAAATAACTGCATTCAAATTTGGTGATTTATTTTTTATATTTTTATAAATTATATGATTATATCCATTAAACACTGTCTATTTTAGGGTTCCGTATACCCAAATATAATTCTTACAGTTAGTAGACGTCAGTAAAATATGTAAAACTCTAAAGTAAAGTATGAAAAAATTATATTGAGTCACGAAACTAGACCGCTAGATAAGGAAGGAAACCTTAAACCTGGAATAAATAATATTCTGTAAATATACAGGGTGCTGAATTGCTTTGCGGGTAATAGGGATTTAACCCGTAAAATCAAACTTTTGCGATTTCCTGTTTCCCTAATTATTTTAGGAAAAATATCTTCGAATAGTTTTAGAACATAAAATTCTGCATCTAAATCATTAAACAAAATTAATTTTGCATGCTTTGTAACGGCAGAAATTTGATATGAAAATGTCAAAATTACCTCAAAAACAGATAGCGATAGCCACGGAACTTGAACAAAATGATTAGAAATTATTCTGACAGCTAAAACGTCATCATTTTTTTCAAGTTCCATGGCTATCGCTATCTGTTTTTGAGGTAATTTTGACATTTTCATATCAAATTTCTGCTGTCACAAAGCATGCAAAATTAATTTTGAAAATGTTGATACTATCCATTAAATCATACAAAACCGATCAAGCATACGTGCTGAGGATTCCGTACACAATTCATTATAATTTCCATGTAATCGTTACCAGACTCTTGACTTGCCTGATTTTTTCAAAATTTTAAAATTAATACTTTCGGAGTTATGGGGGGGAGAGAGACATACCTACTTTTTTTGATGCGTGATGGAACAAAAAAAGCATCTCTCACCTACTTATCACCGAAATTATTAGGTCTAAAATTTTGAGAAAAATCGGGCATGTAAAGAGGCTGGTAAAGATTACATGGAAATTATAGCGAATAGTGTACGGAACCCTCGGCGCTTAAAACCACGTTAATGTTTGACCGATTTTTTTCAGTTTGAACTTCGAATATTATGCAAAACCAACCAATGTGTGTAGAAAAAGAAAATAAAATTTGGGGACTTTTGATAGAATGTTATCAAATGACAACACACGAACTGTCAAATAATTCATTGATTAAATTTGTGTTTTAAAGACCACCAACAACTAAGGTTATTTGGGCCTAGCACCAACTCATATTTTCAATTCATTATTTATTGATAAAAAAACCAAGCTTTGACATCTACGTAAAAAACATGTTACGACAAGTGTTATAGGTAAATAAAAATACATACCGATATTTCTTGGCCCGGCGAAAATCGTATTCGGGTGAACTGTTCCATCTTTATGTAAAAGCACATGTTTAACGTCAGACACTAACAAACATTTATCCTTATTTTGTGATAAAGCACCATTGAAACACTTAGCGCACTGATAACATAATGCCCAGGCATTTTCATGACTGATCGGGCCACTAAACGATGTCAAAATATCAAACAACGAAACACAACCTTCCGAATTTAGCTGACACTTTGTCGGCATTTTAATTATTAATTAATATTAAAGAAAGAAAAATTACATTTAAATTAACGAAAACACAACAATCACAAAAAATATATTATTCTATACTTCTCACCCGTACACCTCTAAGCGCGGAACTGGCTACAACCGAACCAGCTGAATGATGTGTACAAATAGCATGCGCCACAAGAAGAAGGAAGGGGCATGACCGGGATGCGTATTCACATTTCACAGCTGTAAGCTTCTCACTGCTCTTGTATAAGTAATATATTGCTTGTTTTATGGAAACTGCTTTGTTAAATCACAATAGAACTGATAATAATAATAAAATAGAAAATTTTATCGGTAGTTAAGATATACCTATCACAAATATATTTTATATCATAATAAACAACGGTATTATCTGAATTTTGCGAAATAGATAGGCAGAGGTCTGCCATTGTCCAGATTTCCTGGGTCTAGTACCGATTAGTATTTTCAGTTTGTTAATATGGTTAGCATTGGTGGGGCTTATTGAAGTCAAAATTTTAGATCATAATAGCGAGACTGCAATCATAGGGCTAGTGACAATTTTTTGGTGTTATTTATTCAAGGCCTTATTTTTGTGAAGATATTGAGGGAGATATATTAAAATGCCCTGAGTAAGGGATTTTGCAAGATAGCGGTATGAGAGGCATGCAGACCGCCCCCAACATGTAACATAAAAAATGCTCACAATTATTATTGCTTCAAGACTGAAATTGTTTGTATAGTTTGTCGGTGACCCAATAATGCCATTAAGTATAATATTTGCAGATCGATTGGTCAGTATTAAAGGGGTGGCAGATTACCCTAAACGTGTCATGTACCCGACGAAATTTATATTATTAGTTCAAGATTCAAATGTTAATATGTTGTTACGGCGACTGTTTTAAGCATATATTTCAATTTGCAGAACAAAATGTCGGTATTAACCCCCTTGCAGAACGATATGAACACCTAGGCGAGCAAGTTTCCTAAGAGAGGGGGTTAATATCGACATTTTGTTCTGCAAATTGAAATATATGCTCAAAACAGTCGCCGTAACAACATATTAAAATTTGAACCTTGAACTAATAATACAAATTTCGTCGGGTACATAACACGTTTAGGGTGATCTGCCACCTCTTTAATACTGACCAATCGATCTGCAAATATTATAATGGCATTATTGGGTCACCGACAAGCTATACAAACAATTTCAGCCTTGAAGCAATAATAATTGTGACCATTTTTTTTTTTTACATGTTGGGGGCGGTCTGCATGCCTCCAAGAAAACTTTTTATTGAAAAGAGATCTAAAAAAGGCGTTAAGCAAAGAGAATGCGTAAACAAATTTAAAAGTTGTTCATTTCTTTTTGTCACATGTTTTTGTCTTTGTCTTACGTTTACCTTTCTGATTGCAACGCCGCTGTCATGAACTAAAATTTTGGCTTTAATAAGTGTTACCCCCGCTCTACAGAATATCTGTAAAGTATCTATTTGACGCAATTCTGTATTTTTAAATACGTACAATAAAGACATTTATTATTATTATTTCTGCAATTTATTATGATTTCTGCAATTTATTATGATTTTTTTAATATATTGAAATTTTATTTGATTTTTACCAAAAACAGGTTTGCAACAGACGGAACTACGGTAAGAAGCAGATATTAAAACCAATAAATTGATTTTTTTAAGGGCTATACCTTATTCTAAAATTTACAACTACCCCCAAAACAGCTACCAAAATCTGCTATTCCGCAGCTAGCCGTCTACGCGCCAGCGCACAATCTTGAATTTGCCGCCCAATGTATCTAATTAATAAGTTAAGATTGAGTAAAATTTATCGTTATATCGATATTAAGTGTTCGATAGCGGAAGTTACCCCCTGCACTCTTCATCTCAAATCTTTTCCCCTCGCCTAAAAATAGTTCCCGCTCTCCCGACGCTATTTTTAAAGCTAAAGGGTTCGGGTAAACGCCAAGTGAAGGACCGAGAACCACACTACAGATCCTACAGGTGAATTTCTTGAAAAAAGTTTTTGCACGTGTGAATGATTATGTAATTTATAATTTTTTTTAAAAGTTGTAAGTTTTTCCAGGAATTTTTTTTTCATTTTTTCGCCTGTAGGATCTGTAGTGTGATTCTTGGTCCTTCATCTGGCGCTTACCCGAACCCTTTAGCTTTAAAAATAGCGTAGGGAGAACGGGAACCGCTTTTAGGCGAGGGGAAAGGATTTGAGATGAAGAGTGCAGGAGGCAACTTCTGCTATCGAATACTCTTGAATGGTCGATGTTGATGTCATTTCCCGCCTCCATGATTGCTGCCCGCGGCCGTAGTAAATTCTACACTTGGTCCTAAGGAATGCAATCTCGATCTCGCGAGATCTCGAGTCATTTTTCGAGATTTAATCTCGTGGCCAGGCAATCTCGTTCGAGATCTCGACCCGATATGGTCGAGATCTCGAACGAGATTTCAAGAACGAACGCGCTTGAAAAAAAAACTTATAACTTATGCGAA
This sequence comes from Mongoloraphidia duomilia, assembly GCA_039654895.1. Lineage (NCBI taxonomy): Eukaryota > Metazoa > Arthropoda > Insecta > Raphidioptera > Raphidiidae > Mongoloraphidia > Mongoloraphidia duomilia. The sequence continues at coordinate 49,900,883 of CM077522.1, read as the reverse complement.
ATAGTTTTTGACAGTCGCGCTAATTGATTCTGTTTATTTCTCTGCATATATTATTTTAATTATTGTTTTCTTGAGTGAAATTGACAGTTATTTAACTTATAACAAGCATTAGATGGCTAACAAATTACAAAGTTAAGCATGAATTACTGAATATGTCTAAGAACAATTCAAACCAAATGTTCGTGAACGTTACTAATAGTAACTTACCCTATGCTTCATAACTCCTAAGAAGTTATTTCCAAAATAATTAATTGACATATAGTGTGCTGTGTGAGTTGGGGTATTGCTGTTATATTTTGAAAATAAAACATAACATTAATTGAATCTTGAAACAAAAATATCAACGTTTATTTAAGGAAAGTAATGAATAATAATCATCTGCACAGTGCATTACGCAGTAAATCACACACGTACATGCAGTGACACAGTCACACTGTCCCAAGTAAGTAGTTTTCATTTTTACGTATTTTAGATACGAAATAATACGTTCTTTTTAAAAGTAGGCGAAATCTCGATATTGTCGAGATTAATCGAGATCTCGCCAGACAATCTCGCGAGATCTCAAACCCAAACTTATCTCGCGAGATCTCGAATTGCCAATCTCGGCTCGAGATTGCATTCCCTACTTGGTCCTGAAATTTTCTGAAATTAAATTGGTTTGTGCAGAAATTAAAAAAAAACACATTTTAATATTAATATTGTATATTACAAGTTTATTTTTAATGAAAATCACATAAATGCATATATAATTTTTTTACAATTTTATACCTAATTTCCAAAATTTGTTAAAATACCATCAGTAAAAAACCATTCATTTTCGCTTATCACGTTTCCATTCATAAATATCTTTAACAAATGAAAAGATTAAATAAAATAAAGATTTCAAGATAATACTAAAGCACATAGGCGGGATCTGCGGAGAGAACTGGGGCCACTCCCCACCTTCATGTTAAGAGAAACTTTGTTTAGCATTTTTACTTTTATCCTCAACAAGAAGTTTTCCGATAAAAAATTACGATTTGAACTCCCCCAAAAACAGGGTCTTGATGCCTGATGTTGTTCCTCAAATGGCTGAAATCCCGCCTATGCTGAAGCATGTCAAATTTAAACAGAAAGGAAGCTTAAAACAAAGCATGAAATAAATTGCCTGGCAGCTTTTCACGTCAATATTACAAAATTCCTTCAACATTATTATTTACCTGTCATCGTGTCAAGTTTTTGAAAATCTGGATCATAGCATAATAATTAATATCAACTAATTAAACGTCTAAAATACATTAAATAATAGATACTTAGGCTTTTTTATTTAAATAACCAAATTACAACTAAAATCTATACACGAAACACAATAAAGAAGGACAAATCCAAATTTTTGTTAGTCTATAAATAAATCGAATTAGGCCCATTATTTAAGAAAGTAAATGTAATAAATAATTTTATATAACACATGTACGTTTTAGTGTTTTTTCGTATCATTTTTGCGGACCTTAAATGACCGTTTATTGACGAGTGACGTCATGATCCATTATCAAACGCTTTTCGATGAATAATGGAAAAACATTTGAAAAACCCATTATCTAATGAACATTATGTACCTCTTTTCGGTGTTATAAATGACATATGGTTACTATGGTAACAAAGTGAATAAATATTGTATCGAGCCCAATGTTTTTATTATGAGATGTACTTCTGTCAGTGACATTAAATTATTCAATTAAAGTCTAAGACTATGCATGTGTTATATAAAGTATAGTGTGCAACACGTGTGCTAAATATTTATGCGTCAGGCGCGATGTTTTCAGCACGAGTAGTAGGAAAGCGCTCACGAGCCGAATACGAGTGCTGAAAACATCGCGCCTGACGCATAAAGACGTATTTAGCACACTTGTCACACAATATACTATATTGAGTAACAATCAAAAATTTTAATAGCACACAAATATCAAGAAAAGAAAATATATGTAGGAAATTAACGCCATCTTGTAAAAGAATCGAACAGAAGTAGCTGCCATTAAAATTTAAACATTGCTCAGCTGCGTCAAATTAACCCTTAACGCATCACGTTATAATCCAACACTATCTGTTAACTATAAATATCCAAATTTAATTTGGTCCAATTGCAAACCCTAGCTAAAAAAAACTGTATAGACCTCAGTTATAATTTCCAATAGACGTCGAGGACCTCAGCTGTCAATTAAACTAAGAATAATAATTGAACCTTCCATAAATAAACACAATTAAACCCTTAACCAGTTACAAAACAAATGCAAGAGCAAAACAAAAACAGTTCACAAATGGCAGAACGGTGGCTAAAAAGTCGAGACTGTTAAGAAATTTCGTTGTTTTCGTTTCAATTTAACATTTACGGTTAATAATTTCCGATCCGTCAAGAAAACATTCTTTTGCATCGTTACAATAAATTACAGGCAACCAAAAATACACTATCTCGCAGCTCCGTGTCTCTCTCACGCGACTGGTGTATTTCTAATGGTATCATACGACGCGTATGGCCGGCGCACTGGCTGAGACACGTCCAACTGGTTATACTGATACTATTGATACTGAGGATCAGACGCTTATGATTTCTGATGTCGAACGTCTATAATTTACAATATCTATCTAACTACGATACTGAGGACACACGAAACTGAATAAAAGAACAACTGACGCGATATTAACGAATTAACGAGACATGAGGAGCTGTGAAAGGGCCAAACTCTTACGAAACGCCGAGTATTTAAAAAGCAAAAACAAATCGAGGTCAAAAAAAAAGCAGGAATGATTTTATCTGATTTTTGACGTGTAACATCTTAGCTCTCGGTATGCTGCATTTGGTGGGTCTAATTTCGTGAATGCGACGGAAATATGTAACAGGAAGTAAGTAGAAGCGCGCGCTATTTAATTTAATATATAATTCTTGCGGTGCGGCCTATAGTTGGCGCTTGCGCTGCAACGTATCAGCGAGCGCACACGAAAATATGTAACAGGAAGTAAGTAGAAGCGCGCGCTATTCAATTTAATATATGATTCTTGCGGTGCGGCCTACAGTTGGCGCTTGAGCTGCAGCGTATCAGCGAGCGCACACAGAAATATGTAACTGGAAGTAAGTAGAAACGCGCGCTATTCAATTTAATATATGATTCTTGCGGTGCGGCCTACAGTTGGCGCTTGAGCTGTAGCGTATCAGCGAGCGCACACGGAAATATGTAACAGGAAGTAAGTAGAAGCGCGCGCTATTCAATTTAATATATGATTCTTGCGGTGCGGCCTACAGTTGGCGCTTGAGCTGCGCACACATTTTCATATCGTTTGAAGATAGAGAGAGAAGGGGAGAAAGAGAAAAAAGACACAGCTGTGAATCGTTCGTTCTGTTAATAAAACGCGAGGTTAAATGTTACACATCATTGGCTACGACTCGTTCATTTTTTTTTCATAAAATAAACATAAAAAAATGTCATCTCATTAAAACAAAAACTATCTAATTTTTATTAACGTAATCACTCTTTTTTAATGGTCCACATTGGATCCAAAGAATTTAACGGATCATCCGACGAATCAAGCAATTTACTTAATCCTTCCTGTTTACCGAACGCATCCGACGAGAATGACTTTTTACCTTTAATCCTTTGATCGGTGGGTGAACAACGTCCTGATGATAAAGACAGCGTGCTGCTACGTCTACTTAAGTTACCAGATGCTAAACTTTCATTGCTTTGCTGACTCGCTGGACCTAGAAATATAAAAAATGTCACAGCTACCCAGGCAGTTTATGTACTTTACCTCGGATGCTGAGTTACAGCTACACAGTCGGATTTTCCGCAGTATGTTTCTCGCGACGAGATTTCCGCTTAATTTTACGTATCAAAACAGAAAGCGTTTTTTCCGTCGCAAAACAATACAACTTTTTGCTAGTTACAAAATGCACCCCCCACTGTCTTAGGTTGCGCTACTGTTGTATGTGCAAATTTATTTTTAAAGAACAAAAGGAAAAAACGACGTTGGTGGGTTCATTTAATATTAAGGGACAGTCTATTGTGTTTTTAAAGACCACAAACAGCTAAGGTTATTTGGGCCTAGCACCAATTCATATTTTCAATTCATTATTTTTTTTTTAATATTAAATTGAAAATCCAATTGACACTTTTATCAGCTCTCGGGCTAGGACCCGGGAACTGGGGATTTGGAATAGAGGAACCATAGCAACGCCATGTAAACAACAGCATTGCTAAACGCTTGGACAGTCTATCAACACGATGTTTCCACACACATTTTTTACCCAGACTGTATATCTGCCGCTGATCCGTCGCCTCGTCTAGTTTGCCCCGCATTAAATAATATTTTTCGTTTCTAGCGCGTTGTGGCGGTGACGACATCAATGCAATCCGAAGTGCTTAACTCGCTCACGCCGACGGAATTTAAAAAAACGCGACACTGTATATCCGCCGGTGATCCGTCGCCTCGTCTAGTTTGCCCCGCACTAAATAACGTTTTCCGTTTCTAGCGTATTGTGGCGGTGACTATATCAACGCAATCAGAAGTGCTGAACTCGCTCACGCAGACGGAATTTAAAAAAACGCGACACTGTATATCCGCCGGTGATCCGTCGCCTCGTCTAGTTTGCCCCGCATTAAATAACGTTTTTCGTTTCTAGCGTGTTGTGGCGGTGACGATATCAATGCAATCCGAAGCGTTCAACTCGCTCACGCCAACGGAATTTAAAAAAAACGCGACGTTTATTCCGTTCGTCTAGTTTCATTTGTTTGTAGGCGCGGTTTCTATTTGGACATGCAATCCACCGCGTTAAAAACGCCGCCGGAAAATCCGCCCGTGTAGTTTCGCTCTTAAGGTACAGTTTCACAAGAAAGTACACAGTTATAGCAACAAACTGTTATAGTTATATTAACCAAGGATTGAAGCCTAAACTGTTAAAAACCGTTTCATTTCAGTAATCGAAACTGAAACCACTATTTCAGCAGACAAAACCGGAATCAAAAGTAAATGAATCGTGGGAATCGGTTAAAACCATTCTCATGAAAATGTTTCATTTTTATGATGGAAAAGTTCAGAGTTTCGGGAAAAAACCCAATTTCTGGAAATTTTCTAACTCGAAAATAAAAGAGGAGAAGTGTTTTTACTTTTGAAATATTAATTTTTTATTTCCAATTAATAATTTTTATTATTAAGTTGTTATTGTTTCCGTTATTCATTCAAAATAGAATAAACTTAAAATTATTATTTACAATTAAGTTTTTGTTACTTTATTAATTTTCAAACATATTCGTTAAAAACCTAAATGAAACCGAAATCCGTCTAAATTTCTCAAACCGAAACACTCGACAAAACCGAAACCCGAACTTTATTTTAATTCGATTGCAACCCATGATTTTTATCAGACCGAAAACTGTGCAAACGAAATAATATTTTGTGCAATCTATACTTATCAGAAAAGTAAATCTAACCCCATACGTTCTGTATGCAGTTGACTGAGCTGTGACGGACCAAGTAATAAGTCCTGCGATGGATGCCTAGTATGTGTTTTGATTCTCGTAGATTCTTCAAAGCTCGACCTTGAAGTCAAAATGCCGCGTTGCATAAGCAAATCCTGCGCATGGTACAAAACCGCTTGATACGCGAACTTTAAATGTTCTCGATCTCTGAGAGGTTGTTTTCGTTTCTGAGCTATCTGAGCGACGAGTGTGACAATGTCCGGAAGAGGCGCTGGCTGACTGACCATGGCGGACAGCACGATAAATAAACCGCTACGACCTATGCCGGCTTCACAATGAACAATCAACGGATGATTTTTAGAGCGCTGCTGATGGTGATAACCTAACACTTCACAGACGAATGCTAACAACGGTCCAGGAGATGCTGGGAACGAACTGAAATCAAAAACAATTTCACAACTGTTGAACAAGAAACTGAATAACCGGTTTACTTTTGTTAGTTAACTGCCATTTTGTAACAAGAAACAGCAAAGTGTCAAAATGTCAGACAGAATTAGGTTATTTATAATAATAAAGAGTTTAGTCACGTCTAACCACAATAATTTTATTAATGAATGTACATTTCAAGAGCTATGCTCCCATCTTCAGCAAATATAGTTTAGTATTTGCTGAAGATGGGAGCATAGCTCTTGAAATGTACATTCATTAATAAAATTATTGTGGTTAGACGTGACTAAACTCTTTATTATTAAATTAAACCACAGTGCTCTTAATTATTCTTAATATAGGTTATGTTTTAGTACGCCATTTTCCTAGAAGGCGGCCATATTGCAATATGGCCGCCTTCTAGGAAAATGGCAGCAAATAAAACATAACCTCACACGGTTCGTTTGGAAATATAAATTATAGTGAAACAAGTAACAAATTAAGTAAAATATTAAAAATCTTACCTTCCTGGCCAAGACGTAAATTGTAAATGCACGATACAACGAGTCACTTTCTGTATGCAAACTGATATAATTCGTTCGATCCAATTCGGTTTCACGTTTACGCTTTGAAGAGTTATTTTCATTTTCCCCATGCTAATTCCATGCTCCTGCCCTTTTTCTTGAGGCCAATAAATATGGCCTCTCAGCTAAAATTGTAACGGAAATTGTAAATCGTAAAATAAATATATAAGAGTTAGAAAATATTTAAGAGTTAGAATAGAATTGAATCATAACTTTATTCAGTAAAATGTCACAATGACAAAGATGCGTCAGTCAAGAATGTACAATATTAAATGTCCAAGTGTGCAAGCTTTCACGGCCGGCATTGTTCCAAGTCTTCATGGTTTCCGGGCTTGTAGGCCGTGGTCCGGTGGTATTTCTACCTGACGTTTCGTCTACAACTGCGGTAACATTCTCAAAGGCGATGTGGCAGCGATCAAAGTGTCCTCCTTGGCGGCTCACAGGTCAGTGTGTCGGTGACTGGTGTTCTCCCTTCTTTTATACCTAGTGCCAGTGTGTTCTCTGTTCGGTCGTAGTCCGTCTCTCTGTAATTGGTCAACTGCACAGTGTGTAGTGGTGGGGGTGAGTTCTCTACTCGGTCGTATTCCGTCCTTATACGATTGGTTATTGGTTTTGTATGTCGGAGTGCTGATGTCCAGGTTTTACTGAGATTGAGGCCTTCATCTTTTCGGTTGAAATACAATACAAGCCCGGAAACCATGAAGACTTGGAATATTAAATGTGATACATAGTTCAAAAAATTTGGTACGGGCACTTGTCAATAAGATAATTTGCTCGTCTCTCATTATATTTGTATGAGCAACTCGTAGAATGATTTTTATACTCGAAAAATAAATTACCTCTGAGTCATTAAGAAGGCAAACGATCACTTCGGACTGTTGTTCCCAAACCATGGTCCAAAAATCTTCGTATGTTGAGGGTAACGGAGCTTGTGTCATTATAAAATAAGGTGTGTGTTGATTTATGTTCTGAAAAAACAATTTCTTTCTCAGATATATATTTTATTTTTTTATTGTGGATTATAGACGCGTCGACAACTTAGGTCATTAGCGTCTTAAATACAACAAATATCATATATCACTTAATCACTTAAAACTAAATAACGTCACAAAACATCCATGAGCAGAGGTGGGGTTCGAACCCACGACAGTCTGATTCAGAGGCCGCGACGCTACCAACTGAGCCATACTGTCCTCTCTCAGATATATAGCTCGATCAAACATGGCTTATTTTGAAAATGTGAATTACACAAACCTGAATATGCGAAGCGTTAATATAATCATCTTTTGTCGATGGCAACTCAACCCTAGTATGATCGAACGGTAAAATATCCGGAAATCTGTTCTTCATCGGATAACAACGCGCAACCGAAATATTATAATTAAGCGAATCACGATCCTGTAAATCCTGTAATTCTTTCCATTTCAAATCTAACGGTGTCGGTCCGTTTAAAGTTTTATTTGTCAAACCTTCGACAAACTTCTCAAACTTTTCAACTTCTTGCGTAAACTGATTAAGTAACTCCGGATCGGCCAAAATATCTTTCTTGACAACAATTTTTTCAGGCGGTTTCAGAATTTTATATTCTTCAGCTAAATTCACCTCCGGCACTTCATTTATATCTTTTTTTTTCGAATCCTCTTTTATCACAGCGTCGACAATTTTGATTCTCTCTTTTTCTACCGCACTCGTTTCCCGTTTCTCGTTCGATTGAGGTATTAACGGAGCTTGACTTATAGTAAAATCGAGTCCGGCAAGTAAATCTACATTCGATTGTTCTTTGGCTTCATCCTGTCCGGACGAAGACAGATGCTGATCGGACGAGCTATTCGTAACACTCGTATTTGAATTATTTGATTGCGTATACGTCATGGGACTCTGCATTTGTTGAGTACTACCATTAACTGCTGTAACGGCAGTCGACGGTGCCTGATAATCGTGGACACCGTACTGATGAGCATAATAATTATTTTGTCCTTCATCGGTACCATTCTCGACGTTTTGTTTCTGCGAATTCGTATAAACCGTACCATTAGTTCCGGCACTCGTATACTGTCCGGGATTATTGACCGACTGATAATCAGCTCCGTAATACTGTTGTGTAGAATAGCAACTTTGAGAGCCGGAGTTCTGGAAACCGCTCGTGTACTGATATTGACCCGTATTCGGGTCGAACGAATATCCCGGATGACCGTAATAATTACTAACTTGCGTCGACGGACCCGGCTGCTGACTAAAACTGTCAGGAGACGGTTCGACATAGCCTACTTGAGGTTGCTGTTGATTATAATTTTCTTGCTGGTAATTTGTTTGAGACGGTTTTGGTTCCAGAACAACATAACCTGTTTGCATAGACGGATATCCGGTGTTTGCAACGTTCGGTTGAGGATACGACTGAACGGTCGAATATTGCTGTTGGGGATAATTTTGCGTATCGTATTGGTAATTTGTCTGCGTTTGTGAGTACGCATTGTCGGGATAGTTATTTGTCGTGCTGTGTTGGTACATATTCGGCGCATATGAAGCAGTCGTCGGTGAATAAACTTCACCAGTATAAGAAGTTTGATGTTGATGTCCCGAGGTATGCCCTGTAGCTTGCGGATACTTAGTAAGCTGAACAGCTGGATACGCGTTTTGGGAATAAGTATCGGGAGTTGTGTATGACGCAGGCACCTGCGCATACGTATCTGCATACGTCGCAGGCGTTTGCGAATAAGTATTCGGATACGAATAGCTCTGATTGGTCGCCGTACTTAAATTTTGAGTCGGATAATCATAATTCTGAGAAGCAGCGTACATAGCATTGTTCTGATCGTACGATCCTGACGGAACAGAATTCGTTATACCGCTATACGTCGAGGTATATAAAGGTTCTTGATTCGCAGGATAATTATATGGTTGTTGAACGCCTGATACGTTCTGCTGACTCATAGGTGTATTTTTATTCATGAGTGCAGCCATTCTTTCGGAAAGATTCTTTTCGGTATATTGCTCGGTCGCGGATATCGGCTGGCTTGTCGGCTGAGGTACGTAATTACTGTAAGTTTGCTGAGCATCGTACGGGTACGGATATGTCGAAGCGGACGAAGTATAAGTTTGTCGATCGTAAGCTTGAGCCGTAGACGACGAATAATTCACCGTTGTATTGTAGCTATACTGAGCCGAAGGTGTATAAGCAGAATGTTGTTGATAAGTAGATTTGTTGCCGATCGGTTTCGCAGTTCCATCCATTAAAACAGTTGAAGTATCGTTACCTTCCGATCCGACCGGAGCCGGTCTGATCGACGGTATGTTTTGAGATGCGGTTTCACCGGTTTGAGCTACGTTCGGATCGTAGTAAGCTTGTGTTGGAACAGTCGGTTGTCCGTAAGGTGGAGTATAATAACTGGTCGAAGGTTGAGGATCGTTGCGTTTCATACTCGCTAAATAATCTTTCAATTTCGGACCGGAAGATTGTGGAACCGTCGGTTCTACTTTGGTTTCTTTAGAAGGTTGCGGTTTATTTTTCGCCATGATTGATTCCCGTTCTTCGTCCTGGACTTTACAAGTACTTTTAACGCGTTGAAGCAATTTCGTTACGTTGCTTTCCAGTTTTCGATAAAATTCAATACCTAAAACGCACGATAGATAGATAGATATTTATTTGTTTGAGCACCACAGCTACGTGGCATAACATCGTCAAATAATAACAAGTTTAAGACATTACATAAACGAAAAATCTTCCACTTTATAAAGACCAGCCTCAGTCAACCGTCTTCTCACAAGATTCCTGAACTGACTTAGAGGAAGGTTTTGAACAGCTGTGGGCAGTTTATTAAATAAAGTAATGGACATGCAGACAAAACTGCTGTGTGTTTTTTGTAATCTATGATAAGATGTATACGATTCTGCGATATTGAAAAAGTACAATCTTAATCTTACCTTTATTTGCTTTTGCGAGAAGATCATCATACGCGTCAAACGAAGAACAAAGCGCTCCGACAGTAGTTTCTCGTTGCTTCAACATATCTGCGACAGCTTTACGGGAAGCCGTGTGCCGCGCATATGCATCGGTTAAAGCATCCAAAATGTTATCCTGGGCTGTGAGATTTTGTTCAATCAATTTTACCTAAAATACAAAAAAAACATCACTCAGAGAGAGAGAGAGAGAGAGAGAGAGAGGGAGGGGGAGAGAAAATTGAAATTGAAATTGTGTTTTAAAAACCACCAACAGCTTAGGTTATTTGGGCCTAGCACCAATTCATATTTTCAATTCATTATTTTTTTTTAATAATAAATTGAAAATCCAGTTGACACTTTTACCAGCTCTCGGGTTAGAACCCGGGAACTGGGAACTTGTAATAGATAAGATAAGATAAAAATATTTATTAAGCTAGTTATTATACACAGGTGTTTACATAATTATATTATTGCTGGTACCAAAAAACCACCCAGGACATTTAATGTTTCATAATTTATGTTTGCATAATGTGATGCTTAATTTAAACTCTTATTTTTATTTATATGGGAAAAAATTGTAAATAAATTATAATTTAAAAAAACTAAAAAACACACTTTAATGAACTAAAAAGTAAAAAATAATTAATTTTATTGTAAAAAAGCGTGGGGTAGTATGAAAATATGATACAAAGCACCCCACGCTTTTTTACAATAAAATTAATTATTTTTTACTTTTTAGTTCATTAAAGCGTGTTTTTTAGTTTTTTTAAATTATAATTTATTTTTGCTTTTTAGTCCTGGAGATCCTGGTCAGGATAATGGGACAAACTTATGGAATTATTGTATTGTAATCGGTCCTTGATAAGTGTGCAAAGTTTCAGTTCAATCTGAAGTTTTTTGCTTTTTTTTTTTAGTCCTGGAGATCCTGGTCAGGATAATGGGACAAACTTATGGAATTATTGTATTGTCGTCGGTCCTTGATAAGTCGACAAAGTTTAAACTAAATCTGACCGTTCAAAGTTGGTCAAAATCAAGTTCAAAGAAGTCGGTTACAAACTGACAAACAAGCAAGCAAGCAAGCACACAAGCACGCAAACATACAGGTGAAGCTAATATAAGCGTGTTAAAAACCCATCCTACATAGCAGGAAATGCAGAATGATGTAGCAAAAAATAATGTTATTGTGTTATCAGAGATTCAAAATGTTTAACTTGTAATAGAGGAACCATAGCAACGCCATGTAAACAGCATTGCTACACGTTCGGCCATTCTCAAGCCTGGGAGGGGGAGAGAAAGTAATTTAACAAAAGCATAGTGAAAACCCGTAAATATAGCAAATAATTACCAAATGTTGATGTTTCTGCATCTCCTTTTCAAAAAGGGCATCCAAAGGTTGATCGGCTGGCTTTGTTACAATCAATTTGGTAACGTCGTCTTTACAAACGGCTTCTCGTAACTGACTCACCAATGTCATTCTTTGTTGACGCATTTCTTCCACTTTATTTAATAAAGTATTTAAATCTTTAAACGCCGTTTCGTTTATCAATGCTGCGAAATAAAGTTGACGTAAATGTTTGATACAATCAAAGTTAATGGGAATAGCCCAATTACTCTTAGACGTCATCAGCCTATTGCCGGCAGGGCACCGTCCTCACACTTAGCAACAAACTGTCTGATTGACAACCATTACCCTCTCTGCTACTCTCTTATGGTTTTTACCATAGACGACGTGTATTTTCTATTGTTGGAGTCGTTGCGTTATTACGGAACAATAGCTCCAAGTGTGCAAGCTTTCACGGCCGGCATTGTTCCAAGTCTTCATGGTTGTAGGCCGTGGTCCGGTGGTATTTCTACCTGACGTTTCGTCTACAACTGCGGTAGACATTCTCAAAGGCGATGTGGCAGCGGTCGAAGTGTCCTCCTTGGCGGCTCACAGGTCAGTGTGTCAGTGACTGGTGTCCTCCCTTCTTTTATGCCTAGTACTAGTATGTTCTCTGTTCGGTCGTAGTCCGTCTCTCTGTAATTACAGAGAGACGGACTACGACCGAACAGAGAACACACTGGTACTGAGCATAAAAGAAGGGAGGACACCAGTCATTGACACACTGACCTGTGTATGTCAGTTACTGGTGTCCTCCCTTCTTTTATGCTCAGTACCAGTGTGTTCTCTGTTCGGTCGTAGTCCGTCTCTCTGTAATTACAGAGAGACGGACTACGACCGAACAGAGAACACACTGGTATTAGGCATAAAAGAAGGGAGGACACCAGTCACTGACACACTGACCTGTGAGCCGCCAAGGAGGACACTTCGACCGCTGCCACATCGCCTTTGAGAATGTCTACCGCAGTTGTAGACGAAACGTCAGATTGAAATACCACCGGACCATTGTCTACAAGCCCGGAAACCATGAAGACTTGGAACAATAGCTGTTGTTGAGTGATGACGTCTCGGTGTCATTCTTATATTATTATGTATACACCCACAAATTTTTAATCAGTTGTCAGTTGGTATTCGTTCACCAAAATCACCTACTGCTATACAGTAATATCTCGACTTAAGCTACCCCGACATACACAAACTCGGAGTTATGTGGTTCCTTATTTTTGCCTCACTTGAAGCACTCCACACACATTTCACGCAGTGTCGCACTACCCCTAGTTACGTGAATTCGATTTACGTGATCCTACCCATCGCGTAACTTCAGGATATTACCGCTTAACACGTTCACTGCCGGCCACTTTTGCAGGGCGCACGTCAGTAGCCGGCATCAGAACTTTGAAATATTGCAGTATTTGAGCGTCATGCTCCATAACGGCACCTAAATATAAAAAATGTTGAAACCGATAATGCACAGATATGCAGTATGACGTTCTTAAGAGGCCGAAGTAAACACAACACTTTCTGTCAATAGCCGCCACAGTACTGAGCTTAACTAGCTACTAATACCTGTGGCACACATGGTGTGACATCGGCCCTTGACGATAACAGTCGATGGCTCACGGTATGTGACATCGGCACTGAACGCGTTAAATAACTAGCTCCATTTTCACTGAACGCACTCACTATATTTGTATTAAATAACGTATTATTAATGTGAAACATTTTATGTCGGGCAGTGAACAGCCGCGTGAGGAGAAATATGCAACGAAATTTCTGGTCTGCTCCTTCGCTACTGTTCTCCCCACCACTCTCTCTCGGCTTCCGCGCGCTCGGGCACGGGAAGAGAGAGAGTATACATACGAACGTACTGTAAAGCAAAAGTATATGTATACACGTTTAGGTATGTAATATAGATACTTCGCTGTGTATTTAGTTGCGTTTCTGGCTCAGGCGTGCTCAAACGCCGCAACCGCGTGTGTTACAGTGCAGTATATAGGATTACATCAGCATAACAGTTAGTTGCTGCTTTTGAAAAATATATACTACTACATAGAGAATACCACCGATTTCAATAACGTTTTCTTTGATGTTTCACATCTGTCGGGGGTCCCGAGACCCACACCCTTTTTTTTATACTTACGATCGGGTAGTTTTATTGTAGGTACATGCTGTCTCAGTTCGCTTAACGGCAGAGCGAGCAATTTTAAATTATTTACATGTAATGTCATGGCACGATGAAGAGTTTGATTTGAATCGGAAGCTTTCGAATGAGCTTCGCTATATTTTCCGGCTTCACGTTTTAATTCGGTTGCTACCATGCTAGGTGGACGCGTTCCAACCTCGGATTGATATTCTTTTTCTCGCGATTCTTCTTCCTAAAAACAAACAATAATCACCACCATCATCATTTGTTTTTCTTCAGTCTTTTGTCATCGATTTCTAACTAGCCCAGGGGTCGGCAACCTGCGACTCGCGAGCCGCATACGGCTCTTATGATGTCAAGATGCGGCTCTCCAGTTCCATGCGTAAATATTAATAATTATATTATTTTATTTTCAAAACTCATAAAAAATATTAGGTATACTGCAAAAAAACTTTAAACAGGATAAAAACACTCAACAGAGAACAGTGAGAATAGGTGGAGTAGAGAGTATACAGACAGCTGACATTTTTTAAATGTGGCAACATTGTTCTGTTTGTTTAGTTATTGGTGCACTGTGTAGCACTGCATAGCTAACTAAAATACTTTAATATGTTTTGTGCGGAACATTTGTATGTTTTTATATGAATAAATATTATTTCATATTTAAAGCTAATATTTTAAATCAAAAATCAAATTTATATACCTAATCCTAATCAAATATCATAATATTGAAATAAAAATGTTAGTGGCTCTTTAAAAACTGGAAAATTTTGTAAATTGTAACTTTTGGCTCTTCCGTCTCAAAAGGTTGCCAGCCCCTGAACTAGCCGGATAGTTGATTCTTATTGAAATATCGACTCGAACAAGTTGAGCTAAAACTATGCTTGCAAATAACCAAGATGTTAACAATCTGACTCTACGTTGACGCACGCGCATAAGCATTCCCGTTCAGTACTTTCTTCACTCGTGAGAGGCGCTCATAAACCTTCTATTCGGTATGATGGCCTTATGTAATTCAGTTAGTATCAGAATCTCTGATTTTTATCTGAAAAACTGTAAAAGTAAATAATACTATAGCTACCTTTAGATAATGATTTACTTCTTCTAACATCGATTCAACATCGTGGTAAGTATTTGCTAGAGTGGCCATTGCTTGCACTAAATCTTTGGTGGCTTCCGGTCGAGCACTTAGTGCTGCAGCCCTATCGACTAATTCTTGGGGCAAATCTGTCATTTTCGTACCGCTCATTACTTGAAGAACCTGAAATGAAGCATTTTTTGATGTGAAACATCTTATGTCGGGCTGTGAACAGCCGCGTGAGGGGAAATATGCAACGAAATTTATGGTGCGCTCCTTCGCTGCTGTTCTCCCCACCATTGCGGCACTCTCTCTCTCGGCTTCCGCGCGCTCGGGCACGGGAAGAGAGAGAGAGAGTATAAATACGAACGTACTGTAAAGCAAAATTATATGTATGCACGTTTAGGTATGTAATATAGATACTTCGCTGTGTATTTAGTTGCGTTTCTGGCTCAGGCGTGCTCAAACGCCGCAACCGCGTGTGTTACAGTGCAGTATATAGGATAATAGGATTACGTCAGCATAACAGTTAGTTGCTACTTTTGAAAAATATATACTACTACATAGAGAATACCACCGAGTTCAATAACGTTTTCTTTGATGTTTCACATCTGTCGGGGGTCCCGAGACCCACACCCTTTTTTTTCATTATCGCTATGAAATTACGAAAAACGTATGAAATATAGGCAACCAAACTACCATCATGCTTATATTTTTCGTGCATTTTTTATGACCATATACAATTTTTAATATGTATTCTATTATATTTTTTGTCATAACCACCACAAAATAGCTGCTTTACATGCATGTACATAAGCTCGTAAAATGACTTTGACAGGCCGGTGTGCGGGAACGTTCTTTCCCACACTAGAGATTTATGTTTATTCGTCCTGATCCGTCCGCTATTACCTACTGACAGCTACTCTCGCGTCGGCCTACTATAAAAGTGAAGCTGGCGACACAAAATTAACTCTCAAAAAATTTTTGAAAATACTGAAAATGAAGTGAAAAGCAGCTATTTTATAGCGGGTATGGCAAAAAATACCATATATATCTCGTGCGTAATGATATGACTCGTGTGACTGTCACTACTCGTCAGTAATATGTCTTATTACGCAGCTAGATACACAATCTACTATAATTGACATTTTGTATATCATATTTTTGTTTAATCGCAATTAAATTATAAATATCACTATTATTGATATATTAAGATAACGCCTGCAATATAGGCAACCAAACTACCACGTTATTGGGTTTTTTGGAAGTTTTTTGCAGCCAATTTACTTATGTTGAAAGATTTTTATTTATACTAAACGTTTCGCCTTTTTAGGCATCATCGGTAATATTCTAAAATGTTATACATATATACATTAAAATGAACAAATTATAATACAGTATTTGAAAATAAAGATAAATGAATGAATTAGATTCAAAATACTTACATTTTATAGTGAAATTATGATTTATGAACATTATTTGAACGATGTTGTTATTAGCATGGATTTTAGACAACTGTTTCTATTTTTAAAATGAAAGAAAGTTATGGAAGCTATTGTAAGTGTATTGTTGTATTTGTATGCAAGTGTGTATACTTGTATTCAGGAGTACCAATTGTATAGATAAAGGAATAACTTTACGTTATTTGCTTACCTATTGACGAAAATTGTCAATACATGTTAATATAACCCTACACGCGCCATATAATTTTAATAATTATTAACTTACTTGTCTAATGGGTTCTAGCTGCAACGAATTCATATACGACACCAATTTGGCGTCTTTTTCTTCAACGAGATTTGTAATACGACGTAACAGCTGTGCTTTTTCTTCGCTGTATATAGACGACGCTTCATGAGCCTGCATCGGTACTAATTTAGCAAAAATATCGGGTCCGGAAACCTAATAACACAAAAGAATCGTCAGGATCGTTACGATTTGTACAAGTATCGATTTCAATAAAATGTCTACCTCGGGATCGTTGAAACTGAAAGGTATTCCTTTAACTAGAGAAGCGCCTTTAACTAGCTGTAATACGTTTCTTTCCGGCACTTCTTCATGATAAATAAATTCGTTTTCGTTTTTAGCGGCTTTGCGCTTGCCTTCGACAACGTCCATTGTAAACGTGATAGCTTCATTAATTGCCTAAAATAAAAAAATTGTCAACTGTCAAACAGTGATTCTACGGTACCTGGCAGGCTTTGGACCTAACTTCAGTTTGCGTCGTTGAGTGAGGACTACGAAAGTGGTGTCATTCAAAAGCTAACGGATTAATATTGGTCAACAACTATTGTGACTAAAGGTACATGCAGTACGCAGCTGGGATTCTAGATGGTAGCATGTATGGTAGATGGTGGCTGAAATTATAAGCGCTTATAGGTTTGCACAACGAAGCTTTGATACAAGCTTAAATCGCGTTTGAAACGTCAGATAGCGAATACGAATATTTGTGTTCTTCTGCTACAAAGTGGTATATTTTAAATACAAATTTGGGTAGGAGCTATCATGTCCACCCTATTAACAGAAAACGATCTAAACATGGCGAATTTCATCATTTGTACCAAGAATTAAAATTTTACCCAAACCGGTTTTTTGAATATTTACGTATGGAACCTAGCTCTTTTAAATACGCCTTAGAAAAAAACTCAAAACAAATTAAATAAAAACTTGCAAAATTTCACTTATTAAACTAGTCACATTCATTGCGAAACTTGTAACGGCCATTTGACAGTTGTCACACGTTGACTGTAGTAGTCAGCGCGCTGAAAGAATGGTGAGATATACATTCTTGTATCTAGCAGCTCTTGTAACAGCGCTTATACCTGCTACACTCACTGCTTCGTTGTGTACGCTCGCATATATAACAATGCATTAATTTAAGCAAGCCCTGCTATGATCTATGCTACCATCTAGAATTCCAGCTCCATACTGCACGTACCTTTACTCTGTCTACACTCTACTTTATTCATTGCACGATCCAACATTAGAACCAAGTATTCCCCGATACAACCTACCGGATATTTTTTTTGTGTATGTGTTGGGGTGGGAACCCTAATGCGAGAGAGTCGAAAGTTTGAAGTTCCACCACTCAGTTCAGCTGTTCTCTTACCTGAATATTATCTAGACCTTTGGAAAGTTTCTTAGCTTTTTCCAATTCCTCGAAAGCACATTGATAAAACGCAACCCGTTCACCCATTTTCTGTTGTTCTTCAGCTTGTTGCCCATGATACAAAAATGATACACAATTATGATAAGCTATCTGCAAAAAAAAACATGCCTAATCTAAGAGATAGTTTTGATATTACCATTGAAAAAAAACGAAATACACAAATTTCAGCTCAATGTACATTTTCATGAAGTATCATAGTTTTTAGCATATTTAATCATAAATAGGCCTTCCAATCCTACATCGGGATCGGAATTCCTAAATAATCGGTCAATCGTGTTTTCGGTTTTAGCGAGGGTACGACAATAACTTAATTCCTATAAGAAATATTATTCATGTCCAAAATTTATACAATAACTTTATATTCTTGAGGAATTGGACACATAAAGAAAAAAAAAATTAATTGTGTGATTGTGTTTTAAAGGCCACCAACAGCTAAGGTTATTTATATTCCTATTTCCAAAGAATAACTTTAATCCATTAACAATTTTGTTCAATAAATAATGGTCAGTTAAAAAAATTGTCGATTTCATTACAAACATCACTTTCATAGAAAATCTCGATTCTGGATTAATACCGATTCGTAATTGATCCCGATCTCGAGATCGGAACTGTTGTCTCTAATCCCGAAAATATTGGGGGTAAAATATTGACGCTCGGATCGAAGCCCCATTCATAAATAATAATATTCATACCTTTATATTAGAAATCGTGTCCATCGTGATTATAATAAAATTAAGAAAAATCGCAGGATAGTGGACAAAATATTTGATTTATTAAATGTACAACGTTTCGTCTATAGATTTAGACTTTTTCAAGTACATACATAAAAATAACATTTTTATGTATGTACTTGAAAAAGTCTAAATCTATAGACGAAACGTTGTACATTTAATAAATCAAATATTTTGTCCACTATCCTGCGATTTTTCAAGTACATACATAAAAATGTTATTTTTATGTATGTACTTGAAAAAGTCTAAATCTATAGACGAAACGTTGTACATTTAATAAATCAAATATTTTGTCCACTATCCTGCGATTTTTCTTAATTTTATGAATATTCATACCTTGGTACGTATATATTTACTCCAGTCTTTATAAATACGGCTCCCTATTGTTTCAGATATTGAACCTTCATCACCTCCTGATGATAAACTGTCCAATGCTTGAGTGTAATAATGTACAACTTGGACCGCTACTTTCGCTGTGAGAAAAAAAATTGAGGTTAAGATCTATTAAAATAATAGCTTTGTTCCAACTATAGGAGATGAAATGACTTATTGTGGGAGGGGCTATAGGCCCACGATCACATATAAAATGAATGCTAAAAATTGAATGTAAATGTTATAAAAATTAATTTGATTAGATAAAAATGATAAAAGATAAAAACAACAAAATGGCGTGCTTTTGTTATAAAATGGAAACTAACCAATTATAGTTGCTTTACGGTTATCTAACATACTCTTTTCAAGAATACATTCCTGCGCTTGCGCAAGGCTCAAATATTGCATGTACAGCATCATTTCAGGTGAAATATCTACTCCAGCTGGTTGAGGATAAGTTTGACGTAAATACTGAAAATAAAAACAAAAATGAATACCCAGTACGATTCTTGTACTTCTCTATAATAATAATTATAATGATTTTAAATATAACCACAAAACACCAACCCATTTAAAATTTCTCAACGTACGTTTCGCCAACCAAGTTGGCATCATCAGGAGATAAAAAAACAATTTTTAAAACATGAAAATAATCCTTCGTTTTCCAAGTATAAAAAACGTAAATTTTTGGAAAAAAATGAACTTACTTGGAATGCCCAAGCTGCACACTGAAAATGTGTGCAAGCCATTTTCATACCGTCCGAATTTGTTCGAGACTCGTTAGCTCCGAGCTGAGTGTGTATCGCTCCGATATTGTAAAGTATAGAAACAATTTCGAATCGGATGTCTGCTGAAGAACACACCATTCCACTACCGGCATAGACATCACGCCTAATGCAGAACAAGGATTAGTTGAAAATGTACAACTAGTAATAGATAGATTGTAGATTATAGACGCTCAACAGCTAAGGACATCAGCGTCTATACACGTAATAAGTCTGAGATGCAACTGACGTACCATATAAATGTTATGGCTGCCGGATCGCCTTTTTCCATTGGAAAACGTGACTGGAGAAACTGCAGTTGACAGAAATATTGTTTTAAAGTCTTGCATCCTGTTACATCAATAACAGGTCTGATAGCTGAGGCCCGCAACGTTTCTAAATTTCGTATTTCAATGTTGTAATGCTCCGGATCTTCATGATAAAACACAGCAATATACTAAAAATCCAAAAAAGACGATTAATTATTAGTATTTCTAAAAGTAACCGGTTAAATATATTATATGTATTTATATGTATTCAATGTTTAAGGATTATCTGGTGAACTGTAAAAACTTTTGTTTAATTACATCTTTCAATTTTGAACTAAACGGTGCATTTTCGGGGCTAATTTTTAGATCAAAACTTATCATCGGCATGCGAGGAACCGCCTCCATTGTAGAAATTGTAGATTTTGAAATTTTATGAACACTTTAACCACTGTTTTTTATGCAAAAAGTGAACTGGAAAACGTCAGACATGTTTAAAGCATTAAAATGTCAGAATAATTCCGATAATTCTCCTTTTCATAAAAAGATGACACAAAAATATGTGACGCAACCGATCACGTGATAAATGTTTATCGCTTTCTCATTAAATTCTCCACATTTTATTTATACCTCCTTCGAAAAACTTTGACAAGAGCAAAATAATTAATAAAATATACAATTATTTTCTGTCTTAATTGCATTTTTTAACTAAAAATTATCGCAAAATTAAGATATAGGCCATTTCTGTCATAATACTAAGCGTCGGATACTGAAAAATTGCGATTGTTTGTTCCACCTTGGTGATTTAATGTAAAAAAGTTGTAGACCGCTGATTAAAACTGTAGACAGTAGATGACGTACGCAAACGTGTCAAAGAACCACCCTCCAACGTGTAGAAATTTGGAATCTAATTCTTTGACGTGCGTCAGTTGGAAGGAACTGTAGTTGAGAAGTGTTTAATGTGTTAATGTGACCTTATTTTATAAAACAATAGTGATAAATTAATAAAAACAATACAAAATGGTATGTTTATTATAAATTGAAATAAAAACGTCTTATAGTAAGAAATTATACTAGGTTATAAAATCTGTTGATTAATATCTATAAATTTCTGTTTTCAGCCAGCACCTCCGAGTTCAACGTCTGTTGGGGCAAGTAGGTCCCCATCAAAAGTAGTCGCTCCTCGTGCAACTAGCGGAGGCACCGTAAGGCAACGTAAAACAACTACGACTACTGCCGTACGTAACAGAAATACGGGCACCGGCAGCGGTGGTATGTGGAGATTTTACACCGACGATTCTCCAGGAATTAAAGTGTAAGTGAAAAAATCAGAGCCAACTAAAATCAATTTTAACAACACACCAATTTAAATGATGGCAACATTCTGGAGGATTCGGACAATTTGTCCTCAAGAATATTGTTATCGTATAAATTTTGGACATGGATTTACTAATTTAATTTTTTTTTTTCAGTGGCCCCGTACCTGTTCTTGTGATGTCGCTTTTATTCATCGCATCAGTATTTATGCTCCACATCTGGGGAAAATATACTCGCTCGTAAATTAAATTTTCTATACAATTTTTTATCGATATTATCCATTCCGACGGTTCGGCAGAAAATACAACGGTTTGTTATGTAAATCATTTTAATCATATTATAAAGTCTCAATTACATTTTTTTGTTATTTAAAATAAAAATCTTAAGTATGTGTATCAAGTCTTAATTTTTTTTTAACCAGTATTATATTTAGTTGATGCGATCTTGGCGCGTTAACTATAAAATACTTGTATCTGTCCGTTACACAAAAAATCTCCAAACGGTGAGCCCCGAAACCATGAAATAAGTCCACCTATAATTATTTACGAGTGGCCTTCACTCAAAGCATGCACAAATAAAACATGTACTGCTGATAGATCAAAAATCGTGAAGTAGGGATGTCAATAACCGGTTTTTTTCTTTCGGTTAACCGGTTTTTTCTTGCTGCCGGTTATAACCGGTAATTTTTTTTTTTATCTCAATAATCAGGCAAAAAAACCGACCGAGTATTTGTATTTGTTATGACAATAAATAATATATTTTCATTTACAATAATTTTGTGTTTATTATTTATTTTTTGGTAAATTAAGCCTTTTTATTATTAATAAAATTATTGCAAATTACGGTATTTTAAAACCCTGGTAAGTATAACCCATTCTAATTTTAAAAGTTTAAAAATAACCGGTTATTGGATTAACCAGTTTTTTACGCCCGGTTATACCGGGGCGGTTATAACCTGATTAAAAATAACCGGTTAACCGATAACCGGTTATTTTCTGAAAATTGACATCCCTATCGTGAAGCCAACATAGGTGCAGGTATATATTTCTGTCTTTTTCTGCGGGCTCAGCTGGCTGGTTCCTGATTGGCTACTCTCATAGATAGACATTTCGTCCGAATGAAATAGAGAGATATCTTTAATTTCAATATTTTATTCAGCTAGAACACCCTTACATCGACCAATGGCATCATCGAAATAAATGCGGAATTACTTCGTCAAAAGGGACGCAAATATATTTTTGCTCTCTTTGTTGGCTTCACTCATCGCACATTGAGTAAATAGACAAAGCTTGGTTGCCAATGTATGTTCTAAATTATCGAGACTCAAGTACTTATTTTTTCGTCTCCGCAGTATTTGCGACATTACAACCTGTGTAACGGCATACTATGCGTACGTTTATCCACTGTTCAACTACGGCATTCTGTGCTGGGGTAAATCTACTGCTATTGCAAGCGCGTTTATAATGCAAAAAAAAATTATAAGAATAATATTTCATCTCAGGTTTGCTGAGTCTTGTAAACCAGCTTTCATTAGGAACAGAATCTTGACAATATATGCGATTTACATGCTACAGTCTGTTTGCTTTCTTTTTAAAAACAAACATTTATTCTACCAACATTTGCCGGATCATGATCATTCTACGCGGGGACGTTTCAATCACGGTGTACCGGAGCATCGTCTCACCCTGTTTACCAAAGGACCTCGATACTCTGCTGTGAAACTTTATGAAAGTCTTCCACCAGAGATTACGACTGTAAAAAGCTACAGACTGTTTAAAGTAAAAGTTAAAGAATATTTAATTATAAAATGCACGTACGAACTTTGTACTTAATTATTTGTACCAAATGACTTTGTCATTTACCGACGCTCTTCTTTGTCACCATGACATTTTTTGAATAAAGAATTTTATTATTATTATTATTATATTTTATAGGTATATGGCTCAAAGAAAGAGGTTTTGAACGATATGTGCATGTCAGTTATAGGTATTTGTAGTTTTTACAATTCAATTTTACTGGTAATAATAGCTCTGCTTGGTGTAGCTGTGCAATCAGGCACGGACTAGTAAAAAAATCGGCCCCCCGTATGTCGTGTTTAGGCAAACGAGACTGCAGCTATTTCAATATCTAGACTGGTATCTCCATGAACATTATGAGTGTCTCAAGGGCTTGAGAATGGCCGAGAGTGTAGCAATACTGTTGTTTACATGGCGTTGCTATGGTTCCTCTATTACAAGTCCCCAGTTCCCGGATTCTAGCCCGAGAGATGGTAAAATTTATTATTAAAAAAAAAATAATGAATTGGAAATATGAATTGGTGCTAGACCCAAATAACCTTAGCTGTTGGTGGTCTTTAAAACACACAAAAAATGAGTGTCTCAGTTGATATCATGCTACTGTTCCTAAAGGAAAAAGAAAACCAAACAACAAAACTTGGTACAAACTTCTACCGCCAATATAGACGGTGGCGCATAGTCTTCTTAAAAAAATATAGGAATACACGTTCGACAGGTTTTCAAAAAAAAAACTCTGGGTGGCTGAACGGAAGGGAAATGGGTTTTTTTTGTCTATATTATTTAGAATGAGCGAAGCGCTGTTATGTAAACTATTTACATTTTAAAAACAAAAATAAAGATAGTTACTTCTTACCACAACAGTTTTATTATTGGATGTACATTTCGAAAGCTATGCTTTTATCTTCAGCGAACACTATACATGATATATAGTGTTTGCTGAAGATGAAAGCATAGCTTTCGAAATGTACATCCATCATTAAAACTGTTGTGGTAAGAAGTAACTATCTTTATTTTTGTTTTTATTCCAACCACAGTGCTCATATATTTTTATTTACATATTACATAGATTTTTAAAAATCAAACGAAAAATCTGTACACATTTTTTATTGCAAAATTCTTTAAATATTGACACTTTTTGTCTGACACAGACATCATGTGACAGAAAAATACACATCATTTTATATTTCATACATATTTTATGCTATAGTAAATACAATTTTGTTTTTAAATAAATTATAGAATTGTACAGACTAAACATTAGAAATTCAATTATTATTTACTATGCAAAAATAACTGTCACATGGACATATTTTTAACGATGGAATTTATATTTTTATTTTATACTGTAGTACTATTCATGCTAAGCTGACCCTACTTAACAATCATATATGTAATACTCCTATATCGCCAGCGTCCTATCGTCGCCTGTAAGAGGAGAGCGCGCCGAGAGATAGAGATGCTAGATTGGAAATGGGTGCTAACGCGCATGTGCGGCGAGACACCGACGTGTTGTTTACTTGTGTTACCGCACGCATACTATGTTATATGCCTGCATTATGTATCCAAGGCTGTGCGACAGAAAAACGATCGTCTACGCTCTACTGTCGGCGACGTTCTCTCTCTCAAACTGGCGATATAGTAGTATTACATATATGTCAACAATGAGAATTTAAAGATCGAAAACATTGTCAAATACAGTCTTTTCTGATATAACGCATATTTGGCGATTCAATTGATAAACGAAGGAATTAACTCTATGCTTCGCGCCATCAAGCGGCAAGTAGCACAAGCTGAACGCAAAAAACGTCACCCACTTAAATAGAAACAAATATTGCGATATAAGAGAAATGACTAGGTCAACTTTAATCGTTCTGGTGTATAAACTATAAAAAGTACACATTTAATAGTCCAATTATTATTAACTAAAACCGAGGAATAATGTGACACGAAGTTCCCATTAAGACGTTCGCAACTCGGTGAACCACGAGCAATTATTCGAGTCAACATGCGGACGTGAGCACTGACTCTCTGAATGCTTACTCTCAGGGCGCCGGATTAACCATGTCGTGACCCCTAGGCAATGCAATTCTTGGGGCCCCTTTTAAGCCGTTTGAAGCTGATCAGCTCTTTTCAAGTTGATGAAGGTAGCGCATTGTATGATTCATACAATACGCTACGTAACGCATCCATATTATTAGTTCTACTACTTGATACTAGATGGTTCTGGTCTGTAAGTATGAAGTATTTCATCAACTGACAGCATGCGCGTCGAAAACAAGCAACACTACCTATTGTCATTGAGGATACAAATTTTCCAATTAAATTTTCACACTATGAAACATTTTCAATTTCTTTTGTGCGCGCGCAGGGCCCCAAGTCGATGCGGGGCCCCTAAGCAGTTGCCTACTCTGCCTAATGGTTAATCCGGCCCTGCTTACTCTCTTTCGACGCATTTACGAAA
Organism: Mongoloraphidia duomilia; assembly: GCA_039654895.1. Lineage (NCBI taxonomy): Eukaryota > Metazoa > Arthropoda > Insecta > Raphidioptera > Raphidiidae > Mongoloraphidia > Mongoloraphidia duomilia. The sequence goes on along the minus strand of CM077522.1, from coordinate 49,875,009 downwards.
AGGCTGCCTATCTATCTCATTCTCGTAGCGCATGGCTCGTCGAGTAACTAATCATATTTGTCAAAGTTTTTCACACTAAAGTTTAATGATTATACTCTCAGAATAGAGATAGCTATAGAAACAGCATATTACGTCGCTTGTGAAGCCACAAATATTCATTGAAGTACGACCTGTCAGGTACATTATGATCATTCGTTGCTTTTATTCCATAGTGGTAATTACTCTTCATGTCGTGTTGTATGCCTGGATGTTATAATAAAGGTTCCAAAGCGCATATGAAAAATCAAGGTGTATCTTATCATCAGTGAGTAAAAATATTTTTTCTCCTACCTAGGCCGAAGTTCGTACTTTCGTCCCTGCCAAGCGGGAACAAAGTCGCTCTTTATTCCCGTGGTACGGACAAGTGCGCGTGCGCAATAGTACTTATGCCGGCTCTCACGCACCTACTTCTGTCTCCTACACATTAAAATTATTTCCTTTAAAATTATTTTTTAATAATTTTAATAATAAAATAAAATAATTTTAATAATTTTTTTTCCCAATTTTGCGAACTTTCGGCGTGGCAAGAGAAAAAATAGTATGCGTAACACGGGAGGAAATTACTACATCTCCTTCCTTGTGGCACAATGTACTATTATTACATTTTCAATTGTTCCCCGCACGTCTTGACTGGGTTCAGTTATGCATACCTACAAGCTGTGATTTACCATTTCTGTAGCTATCTCTGTTCTGAGATTATACTTAATGGAAACGTTACCCGCAATCTATTTTTATCTATTTAAACTAAAAAAAAACTTATCTATAAAACGATTTAATCACTATTTTTTGTGATATCAAGTTAAATATTAATGTGATGTGTCTTAAAAATCAATTAAATATACAAAAACTAGACGAAAAGAATAAAAATATCTTCACCCTTTTATTTACATTTACATGGAGCACCATTTTCAATTTTATTTAATTTTATGAAAAATAAAATATTTTCCAAAAATACGTAATAATTCCACTGCAATGTAGCAACAAGACAAAACATCGAAGATATTTCTTTTCGAGGTAAATGACTAATATTTTTTTAAATAAAATAAAATGTCTCACTTTATTTTTTTTTAAGATTTGTACACTGAGCATGGGTATAATAGAGACGCCTATATAGACCAGGGCTGAAGCCTTTGAAAATGGTAAAAAGTGAAAAAAAATATTAGTAAAGATAAAAATAAAAAACCAAAAACTTGGTTATTTGAATTTTTCACATAAATTTTGAGGTTATGTGAAAAAAGTGCGATACAAAAGTTGTAGATCTTTTTATTACCTACAACTTTGCAATTAAACTTTTTTCCATAGGACTTGTAGTTTTGCCGGAAATCGAGATAAACCGTTTTTTACCCTTAAAAACTCACCCCCTACCACTTCCCGACCTCAGATCGCCCGTAAATTATTTTTCCTTTCATTTTTGTTATATTCTCTTCCTTTTCCAATGGGTTTCATCCTACTATTATTTTTTTTGGTTTCAAAAATTATCGACCCTGGTCTAATACGTATACACCTGTTAATTATAAGGCTGAAGCCAAGTCTGACGTCACAAGCCATAACAAACATGGCGGCCGAACAAAAGCTGGATTAAGGAATATTATTCTCTTCTTCTTACATATAAAATGCATAGGCTGACTAAACATGGCGATTGGCTTCACTTTTAAATGCTTGTAGCGTCACTATAACCTCCTAGCTCAGTGAATTTGTACCACGCAATTTTTGGGCGCTTGATTCTAAGCCACTCAATTCGTTTTCTAAACCTCAAAAAAACAAATTGCGTTAATTATAAATACGATTCGGTTAAGTAATTCATTTCACCCTTCTGCTTTGGGTCGAAGAAAAATCAAAAACTAAACGATTCATAAATACCAAATCCTGACGGTTTCCGGGCTTGTGAGCCGTGGCCCAATGGTATTTTTATAACTCCTGCTTCTAAAGTTCAATATTTGAGCACTGTGAGGCGGGCGTAAAGAGGCGTATTTTAGTCACCGTGCATTTAAGTCCAAAGCGTGCGTAAAAGTACCGTCACAGTGCGTAAAAGTCCAAAGCGTGCGTAAAAGTGAAATCTCTACATCTTTTAAATTCGAAATTTCCGCACTTTGTACAATACAAGCACTTACTGGCTATTGATCGATGTGTTTCTATATATAGTATCGCGCATACAAAGTCCACATCATGATAGAGTCATGTTTTTAATGATTTATACAGAAGTTAATAACTTTACTAAAAATAAACTAAATCGTAACTTAGTCTGTAATTGTAAAGTTCTAAGGACTAGAAGAGCGAATTTTCCGTTTTCATAATTTTTTTTTCTCTCTATTAAACTTTAGAAGCAGTCGTTATAAAAAATTATGTTCGATACGTTCGCTTAAAGTGAGATATCTAGTAGGCTTAAATACCTCACTTTACGCACACATATCAAAAATAACTATTCTACCACGACCCATAACCCCGGAACCCATCAGAATTTGGAACAACGCTGGCCGTGAAAGTTTAGACACTTAGCTCATAAATGCTAAAGAAAATCGTTGTAGTCATTTATATACTGTTGACTCTCAGAGCCATCTGTTAGTACACATTGTAAAGTTTGGTTATGTATTATTTATCACATACATAAAACACTGGACACGCAATATTTTATATACCTGTCCTGTAAATAGATATTGTAAATTATAGACGCCGGACAACACAGGCCGTAAGCGTCTTATCTGTCGTTACACCCAAAGCAAAAAAGTTGTATCATTTCTACTATGCATATTACGTTATTTTTTTGTTTGTGACTTTTCAAGATTAACAATTGATACTAGAATATTTACATTGAACTGTTACAATAGTGTTTGATGAACAGGCGCGGACTGACTATATTTTTTCAGGAACGCTAACATTTTTTGGGGCCCGAGGGAGAGACTTGATTAATTTGTTGGGATTGGGAAATAAGAGGGCCCGGACCTTCTCCAACTCCGGGTGCCCGGGATGCTTCAGCGCCCCTGGCCAGTCGGCGCCTGGTGATGATAACATATGTGTACAACAGAAAGTATTTAAAACAGACAACACCTAATACGTAGTGTTAGGGCTCCGATTACAGGACAATTAGTGTACTTCTAGTTGTAGACATCGCTTAGCTTTGTCAGTCTCATTATAAATACTGTTGAGTTTACGAGGCAGCAGTAAATTAAAAAAAAAAACTCTCTATAAAGTGAACATTAATTAAACTTGGTTGATTTTCCATAAGAACGTTCACTCATTCCTTATAACGAAAGGAATTGTTGAGTTTCGTTACTGAGTTTTGACGGTATGTATTTCAAATTTTTGGGGTAGAAATAGGATGGTGCGTCCCTAGCGCCGTCCCTAGCGCCGTCCCTGAATGTTATATGAAAGTATACACTTGTAATAGACGCTCTTAATGTAACCGATATTATTCGTCACATTTGTAAATATAAAATACATCAATCGATTACGAATAACTGCCAAAGTTGAAAGAAATTCGACTAATTTAAGCTAATTAAAGCTGATATATCGTTTGTAATAAGACTGGTGCTTGCGTTATTACACAAAAAAACATATTTCAGAGTGTATTTTTCTACAGTATATTTGTAGAACGAATAATTTGAGTAGTATCGCTTAGAGAAGATAGCAGTGGCATTTTTGGGCAAATGAGTTTCGGGTCAGACGGGTTTATGTTTTCTAACAAAGGGTGGTCAATGGTGCGTCTCGACTGGCGACAAACAACTAAATTACCATATTCATAGGATCACCTTGTTAGAAAAGATAGACTCGGCCGACCCGAAACTCGTTTGTGCACAGAAATGACGCTACTATCTTCTCTGGACTATACTACTCTACTATTATACAACTCTATGTTTACTTGGGAGTGTAGAAAAATATTAACTAGAACTCCCCCATTCTTACATATATACAGATTGTATCAAATTAAAGCTGTGCATAGGCCGTTCTGTGTGTAAGACAGAGACCGATATATAAAGTATTAAGTAAGAATGAGATAAACAATCGCTAATAGGAAGTTACTGTGGTTACTGCAAATAAATAATATTTATTACAACCTAATAGCGTCATCCTTATTTTTTCGCTCCTTCTATGCTGTAAAAATGTAAATCTTTTACCAGTTTACCAACTAAAGCAACTAAACCATAATATTTCGGAGATAGGCAACCATTTGATTCAAATTCTGCTATGACATTGCGATTTGTTGTGACAGAAGGAGACGGTCTATTTTCAAAGGCAGCTACAAATAATTTTATTATGTCGACGGTTGAATTACCACCATAAAACCTTTTAATTATTTGGATTTTTTCCCGAACAGTATAAATTGCCATTTTATCAATAATTTCAGTAATTTTTACTGTAGAAAACAACGATGACGCTATCAGGTTGTTCGGTATTATTTATTTACAGTAACCACAGTAACTTCCTATTAGTGATCATTTATCTCATTCTTTCTTATTGCTTTATGTATCAAACTCTGTCTTACACACAGAATGCCCTATGCACAGGTTTAATTTGATACAATCTGTATATATTTTTAATTGCCCTCAGTATTAATGACGAATTAATTTCTTTCTATCTTATTTTAGTAGCTGCAATTTCTCCTAAGGTGTATTTACTACATTATAACTTAAGAAATAAAAATTATTTATTGCTAAACAAAATACTAGTCAGTTAACAAGTTTCAATTCGTTTTTGTCCCCGTTGTAATTCCTGGAATTTAAGGAAACGACTCCATCTTTAAAGTAAGGTCACAAGGAACTCAGAAATTTGTCACAGGTACTTCGCAATTAATGGGCGGTTATTTAATGAAGATGGGCACTTAAGAAATGTAACATAGATGGCAGCAGGTTTATAACCACCTAAGTTATCATTGGTTTTCATAGAAAAACGCGCGAGAAATAAGTTTTTTCCCTTTTCAGTTCCGGATCCTTTGGAAATACAAAACCTCTATGATTTGAATATTGGTAAACACAGCACATCGGCACTGTCAACGATTTATTATTTTAAATAAACTTATTCTGTAGACACTACTATGAACTGTCTATAGACCGAGGTGGTTACATAGCTGGCGCCCCTGGCGGTCAAGTTTGGTAGTGCCCATCTCCATTAATCCATGTTTTCAAAAAATATAAGGAAGAACTGATTGTGTTTTGATTTTATTTACTCTGAACAAGGACTGTAGGAGAGGCAACATCGGTCTTAAAAATTAAGTTCAAATCATTCTCGTTTAGTCTCCAGAAATACGAAAAAACACTACTTATTTACTAATGTCGCAAAAAAATCATCAAAGAAACCATCTACCGCAAGAACCGCCACCTGTCAGTTGATATTAAAAGTTAGGTTATAAATTAGTAGACAGCCATCTTTTGTTAAAATATGAATGAAGAATACCAGTGCACAGCCAATACTAGGTCAAAGTAAGTATAGTAAATAACAAAAGAAAAAAATTAAAATATTTTGTTTCACTTACAGTAGGTTTCTGAACAAATGCAATCAGAAGCAAATCAAACGCGTCACATGAAGATTCAGAAACCGGCTATTGGTCGAAAAAAATGAAAAGTTACTGTTATCATTCCCTTTTTAATCGTAATTTTGTCATCGGGTTCCGTTCTAAAATATTCCTCCGCGATTTTTTTGAAAAATCTTCCTTTTCGATGTATGGCTTTGCAATAATGTACATGATCACCCCGAAACGCTTTTTCACGAATGTGTCCCCTCGCGATTGGCAAGAGTTTGCCACATAATTTTAAAAAAATGTATGATTCAAAATCTAATATTGGAATACAGATATTTTTTAAAAATAAATTGAATTTATAGATTTCACTTAATAATATTATTCTTTTCATAATAGGTAATAGATTAAGAAATACATCAGTGTAACTTAATATAATAGAAATAGCGAAATATTTACAAAAAAAATTTGTACTAGCAGAACTGAAGTACATAAATATATAATAAAAACTGAAAATGTGTAAATAACAATAACAGAGCAAAATAATCAGTGAAAAAAAGAATAACAATAATATCATTTTTGTTTTTCCCGTTTCGAGGAAAAATGTGAAATAGTATATCGATATTGGATAAAAGTTTTTTTATCACAATATCAGTCTTTTAAAAATGAGTAACGCAGTTTTAAATACAAACAAGTTCGTTTATTATCACTACTTAATATTTTTTTAACGCATTCTAATGGAACTAATAGCATGTTTGAAAAATTGTTAATTTAGTGCAGTCCAAACAATTCTAACACCAAAATTATGCGAAACAAAATGCACTTTTGAGGTTATGTAAAAGTTTTCGTCATAATAAGAAGACATTTTGTTACTCTAAACGTTTTAAAATATTTTCACAAAATGGACGCTGTGTGATTTCTTATTGCGGCAAAAACTTCCAGTATACATAACCCCACATAAACAGACGAACAAAATAAAAAAAAACAATGAAAATGCATTTTCGTCTCACTCAACACTAGTTTTTAATGAGTTGATAATCACACTGTATTTATCTCTTATTCAAAACCAAAGTCTATATGAGGCCTGCCTCACCGTTAAAAAGAAGATGAAGAGCCAAAACAAATTTTCTAACCGCACTTTTTCAGCATTTCTCAACAACTCAAATTACCAGTCAACACACATCGACAACTTACTCTTATTGCCTCGATAATAAATTTGTTAATTGTTCTTCAAAAAAAAAACAATATTTGAATAATTAACACACATAACACTGATGTAAACATTAATCTTGGAAAAAAAACGATAATTGTTCATCCCAATTATGTAATACGAAATCATCGGGAAACACTGATCTACCTCATTTAAAAAGCCTAAATTTGCCCATCACTCAGCGAATGAAGTAAAAGTACATCATTCTAACCAACAAATTCGGTTACACTTTTAAACACCTTTACTTTCATGAGCAGTACATGCGATTTATGTCCTTC